>OZ012733.1:10619496-11219496 GCA_963942605.1 Poecilus cupreus | reverse complement strand
AACGGTCCCTAATGAAGCCTGTCGAAGCGACTGTATAATTCATTAAATACTAATTGTGCATAATGAATCTGACCTCAATATAAAATTTAAATAAAAATAGTATAAAATATGATTTATATTTGATATATTCAACGTTTTCAATAGTCTACTATTGTTTATTATTTGTTGTAATACACCAAATATAAATAAAATAATTACATATATTGTTTGTTTTTATCATAGTTTTAATTTAATACCAAAGTATACATCTAGTTGAATAATACAAAATATGCTGCAAAAAAACATTGCATTCAATATCAAAATATCAATTGTGTCTGTAGAAATACATAAAATATTAATAAAATCTATATTTTATACACAAAAATAAAGATTATTGCAGTGGCTAGCAGAACAACTCGGAATCATTAAAGATAATTAAATTAAGTCGCCCGCAACTAACACAGCGTTGTACAGAACATTCAAATTTGCCTTAGAATATATTTTTAAAGCGAATAAACAATGTATACAACAATGAATATTATATTAACAATTATTTATATTTTCAAAGAAATATAAAAAATTGGACCAATATTGAATCGATTTAATATTTAACAAAACAACTTAATATGATTATTACAATATAATTCAATAAGAACAATATACTAAATTTATTTTAAAACATAGGGAACAATAACAAATGTGAGCAATAAAAAATAATACTAATAATTAATTTACTACGTTGATTTATGAATCTAGAAGCCTCGGATTTAAACACAATTCAGCAAAAGACATTTAATTCCATTCTGAACATGGTTTATATTTATTTGATACTAAACTAAATTTTATTTAAATATTAGTGATTTCACATTTTTTATCGGATCAGAATTTTTTGTATTGCAACTATCATTTTAAAAATTTTTAGAAAGGAAAGTATTCAAAACAATATACATAATAATAATAATTCAAAATGGCCCACTTCTTAGAATTCTTATACAGGCTATTAATAAAAAAATATTTCATACAGAAAATATTTCATTTTACTTTATTATTCAAAGTATAAAAAAGTATTGGAATCATTAAAAAACCGTTGACGAGATTTTTGCAGAAATACATATTTCTCAGATGGCGCCAGCTACCATGCCAAAAATTCAACAAAATATTTGTACACAAGGCAGACTACACACTTGTCTTTTTTTTATAACGAAGTGACTTTCTTTGCCCAACTCTTTAAGCAGCTTTAAGTGTGTAACCAGCCTTGGATTTATGGATCAGAAATACAATAATTTGGAGCATGCGCATTAACTCATAAATCGGATCAATACTTTGGATTCTGCGCAGTTGACGTTTTGTTTAAACATTTGAATAGAAAGCAATAAAATATTTTTTAATAAATCACTTGAATTTATGTCTAAAATTTATTGTAGACGCCATAGGGATGATTGTTGATAAATATACCTAAATATTGTTTATAATATTTATTAATTTTTAATTAATTTATTTATCACAATAATAAAAAATGTACATTTCTAATTTGCAATTGTTGAAACGTCAGTATTGTTATGTATTGTGATTTTCGTGGTAAATAATTAAAATATACATGAATAGAATTCATTTCTGGAAAAATCATAAATAAACTATATAATTATTTTTATCCAACACCTCTCAATAAATGCTCTATAACTATTGCGATTTTAAACAAGTAACAGATTACCCACTAGTGGGTATAATTTTAAGAAAAGTCACTAGTGAGTATTTTTTTATTTATTACAATAATAATAACACACAACACCTTGGTAACTACTTCGATTGACATTTTAATTTAGAATATTTAAAGCATATGTCACTGTCAAACAATATTTCTTTAATAAATTTTTTGGTATTAAGAGATGTTGGATAAAACGTTATACTTCACACGTGGGCAAAGTAGAATTACTCACTCGATAATATTATCACACGAGTGTGCTAAAATTTCTCTCATGGGTAATTCCTTACTTTGTCCACTTGTAAAGTAAATATCTATTGATCGTTTGTTTACCACCGATAAATTTTGCTAACCTATATCATTCAACATGTCTTGAATTTCTTTGTGTTCACCCAACAATTCTCAATTATGTGTGATTTGTGTTATTTGGTTACAAATTTAAAACAATAATCTTCAAATTTGACATTTGCACTTCGACAATTAGCTCAATAATAAGAGAAATGTAAAGAATTTAGAATAGAATAGATGTGTGAAAGAGATATATAATACTTTGATGACGTCAGAATTGCTACCTTTAAATCACAAATACCTTAATAATTATTAATATTTTTTAAACTTCTATTATATCTAGTACGATGTTCTGGAGTTTGGTTATAATATAAATTATTTATTTGACATTTTGTGACTTCAATAATAATTCTTTTAGTGCATCCAAGAATAAAGCTCATATTACACTATACGATCTACTTTAATCGGTGTTTCAGATCAATCAGGTACATGATAAACGATGACGTCATGTATGACGTTTATATTAAACAGTAAAAAATCTCTGTAAATAACTTATACATGATTTATCAATTTGATGTTAGAGCAAAAATAAAGTTCAGGACGCTTAAAAACTAACAGAATTTTTTTGTATCACCCAGTATGTGTTTTAGTTATATTCGTCAAATAATTTATACTCTTAACACGTATACCAAACATTTATTATTTTGATATCTTTTTATATGAATGGAAAAGAAAAAAAGGTTTTTTTTTGGGGTCAATAATATTTAAGAGCGAGAGAAGATTAATATCCTATATGACGTCACTGTATTGTATTAAAGATAACCTAAAAAAACTGGATGTGGCCAGCACATAACCTCCCACAATTTTATTTTCTAAACGGTACAAAAAAAAATGCGGAATTATTCATTCATTTGCTCCAATATTAATTCCAAAGCCAATGATCAATACTTATTGCCTTTTTCATCAATTAAAACTTTATGACAAATGACAGTACAACTTCTAGTTCACGCAACTCCCAGTGGGGGAGAGACAGGCATTGTATTTGAATTCGCATATTGATATTGGAGAGAAAAGGGACAATTTTCAAAATAATGAGTTTTATTATTAAACATGTCAACAGCGAAACACGGACGCGTTAATGAAGTTATTAAATTAATAATTAAAAATTTGTATGCATTGTTTTCCATAAATTTTGTAAAATATATATTTGCATTACCTACTAAAGTTTGCTACTAATTTTCAGTAATTAGAAATAAAAGTATTTCTTCTGAAATCGATACTGAAGTATACGTGCTCAAAAATCGTCATTAAAAGCTCAGAAATCGTCAGTAAAGTAACCCATTATACGACGATTTTGAGCAACGCAGTGTTGGCAACCTTTAAATAATTATTGTACAAGTAGGATAATTTTGGCAGATATATTGACGTACTATAGTAAATTTGGACGTAACACAAAATTTGCAAGAAGAATTAACTAATTAATTCCGATGACGAAATTGAGGGAAAAAACACATAATTTTGAGTGTTATTTATGACAACTTCAATGTTCGAGGTTGGCAACACTGATTGTCAGTTTCAATTGACAACTGACAGATGTACTTAGGTAATCTATATTGTAATTTTTTTACAGTTTTTTCAAATTGCAGATTTCAAATATGTACTTAATATGTACCTCGGCACTGAAGTTCCTTTTTATCACTCACATGGTTTATTTTACTAAATTCCATATTCATGATAAAAAATTGAACTTCAGTGCCTTGATACACAAATAACTATTACTTGTTTTATAAAAATATTATTGAAATTATAACTATACTTCAAATAAATATTATTTCAAAACCTTTGTCTAGTACAAGTTCATATTGGAGCAAACAAACGAACAAGTTAAAACTTTATATTCACTTTTGAATCGCAGCTGGCTGATGTTCAAACGTACAGACTGTATTTTGTTTAGTAGTGCGTGGATTTTGTCAGTGGAAGCGAGTGTTTAGGTTGTGTCTTCATTCCAAGTTAAAAATTTGCAAAAAAAAGGTCAGTTTTATTATTATTTTGAATAGATTTTCATACAGGAAGAATTCTTGAATGCAATACTGAAGACTGTGTTTCAGTATATTTGCTAGTTTTCATGCTATAGCTGCATTCATAAATATATTGTGATGATTTTTACGAATTTTTCTCTCGGGTTAGCATATTGTGCTTGGTAAATTAATCTGTCAGTTTATTAGAATCAAATATTTTGTTCTTAGATGTAAAAAGCTTCTTTGAATTTATCCTGAACTCTACGTTTTCCTAGAAGTATGCTAGATTTTATGCTACAGGAAAATTCATAATGAAATAGTTAACGTAGTTTATATATCTGTCAGTTTTCAAATGGAACTGACATTCATTCTTGCCAACCTCAAACATTGAAGTTATCGTAAATAACACTCAAAATTATGTGTTTTGTCCTCTATTTGTTCATCGGAATTAATTAGTTAATTCTTCTTGCCATATTGTTTCATTTTACGTATAAATTTACTACAATACGTCATATATCTGTCAAAATTATTCTACTTCCACAATAATTAATTTACGGTTGGCAATACTGCGTTGCTCAAAATCGTCGTATAATGGGTTACTTTTGTGACGATTTTTGAGCTTTTAATGATGATTTTCGGGCACTTTAATACCGATTTCAAACAATGGTGTCACATTTAAATCAAATATATTGTAGAATAGTTGCTGCAGTTCGTATCCTTTTAGCTACTATAATAATTACACAGTTTTTCTCAAAATTTGTAACTAGATTACAGCGTTACATTCTTAATAATTTAGTACAAATTTGACAAAAGCCCAGACATCCAACTCGCTGATTTCCCGACTTTCCTGAAACATGCATTTCATCCGTTGCCGTATCATACATCATAGCACAGAAATGTTATATTATTAATTAATGGATTAAACTTAATGATCTCAAACGATGAAATTACAAGATCAGCGTTCTTGTTACAATAGCCAACTAATTACTCACCGCCGAATATAATGAATGACAGAGTCGCAAATATTCGGCTGTAATTTACAACATTTTCAGTATAATTCAGAACACGTGTTGATATATTACTTCCGCGGCATCCGCGACAGCGAAATGTGCGCGGAAAATAATTAGCGCACGAAAAAATGACACAGAGTTGAAGGAAAAATATTAAAGCGTGTTCTGTTTTCACTGTTCGCTTGCTTAACAAATTCTGTAGTCGTGATTTGTCCATCTTAATTCTACTAATGACATAAAGAAAAACAGCTTTCCGGAAAAGGTTTGTGCAATACTTTTTTTAACAAACAATAAAAATGTTTGATTGTCCAGGCTCATGCTACCCCACTGTGTGGGATATAACATGATGTTATGAATGTATTTATGTAACATAGCTCTTTGTTACTAGCTCTTACCTTGAAGGTGTACGTGGGTGATAAAATGGGTAATAAGGTAACGATTAAAAGAGAAAACGATGGCTAAGGGTTTTAGCGAATCGATTCCGAAGGACAATCCTTAAATTTTTATTGCTCCTTTTTGTGAGATGGAACAGCTTTCGAGAAATGAAGTTGGATGTTTTTGTTGAGCTTACTTACTGTATTAATTAATCAATGCTTTGATTACTTGGGCATGTAGGACAAAATTAACCATTTTAAAATTTAATTTTGCTAAGGACCGGACTTTCTACTTACAAATAAACTTCCAAATATATTATTCGTTGAATAAATAAATAATTACGCATAAAAAAATGACAGCTAGAAGAATTATTATCATTTATTATATTATTCTGTATTTCATTTGTTGTTTTTTACCTCCCGCCTTGCTCTAGATATGGCAAGTATTGATTTTGATTAAAACAATGGGTAGTGAGTTTACAATGAATAAAAGCATGTGTGTAGACTGTGCCAAATACTATAACACAAAAAAATACAATTTTATGTATTTTTGTTTCTTGTATTTATATGAAGAGCTGATTAGATTTTGGATAAAATTGGTGAACCGGAAGTAGCAGTTCACTAGAAGCCCTTACAATTTCCCGTGAAAAAAAAACGCGGTTAAATTTAATTTTTCTACAATTTATGTTCTTTTGAAAATTGTAGAATATTTATTTTTACATCTGTTTTGATTAATTTTGGAGATAATAAAATATAAAGCAATTAGACACCATGGAAACACTTAAAAATTTTCAATTTTTTACGAAATGTGACACATGTCATTGTGATTGTGAAGATGTTTTCTTAGTGAAATATCAAAAAATTTAATAAATATACGAAAGAAAATTAAATTCTTAAATATAAATATAAAATAATCAAAGAAGAAGGTATGTTTCTGTATCAACTACTATTTTGTACCGTTTAAGAGTTGTATTGGGCGGGAGGTTATGTGCTGGACACATCAAAATTATTATTTTTTCGTTTGTAAAACAACCTAGTAAAATTTATACATTTCCATTCTTATCTTTTGTAAAGACAAACATATTTCAAGAAATACATCAGCATGAATTAATGTAAATAAAATATATACGAAAAAATGTTGATAGGGTAGAACACTGCCGAATTTATAGCATTTTAAAGTACAAGTATAACAGAGTTTCCTTTTCGAATCAGACAACGAAAACTTACAGTCTCTGCTACGAAAATTTACGAACAAAGTTAATACACTTGAGACTTACGCCTACTCTTCGTCTTCGCTGAAACCCCGGAGGAAAGACGACTTCTGCTACCACAATAAAATCAGTTAAATAAAATTATAGACAAAGACCACAACGAGGAGAAATATAAAATTATGTTATGTGTTACGTCACAACTGCTACTGCTATTCCGTTTGGTCAACAATGATAAATAAACAAAACTATAGTCTAATAATTTGTCTTACCTATTTTTGTTTTCTAATACGTAGTATATTTCACAGAAATACATGTTTTGTAGACCGCTGATACCGTTTTGCATGTTTTCCCAATGCCGTCTGTGTGGATGGATGAATGAATGTTTTATAAACGACAAAAAGTAGAGCAAAAGAACATATAATCTCAGCACTTGAAACCACTTATATAAAAAATAATAATAACATTAAAGTTGTATGCCAGGATTCGTGCTATCCCTCTGGGTGGGATATGGCGCGAAGTTATGTATATGTGTCAATCATACAACAAAATATTAGATAAAATAATTTCTTTATTACGTTCCAAATATATACAAAAATTTCATTTAATTCTTATCCTTCAAAAAATCATAAACAACAGCAAAATCTTTATCCCCCAACCCCTTCGTCGTGAGGGTGGTGTACACCTGGTGCGCCAGCGCCCCCATGGGGATGGGGGTATGCGACTTGGTGGCGACGTCCTGCGCCAACCCCAAATCCTTGGTCACTAGCTTCACCGCGAACCCGCCGGAGTAGTTGTTACTGGACGGGACGTTTTCCATCAGGTTCGGGACGGGGTTGTACACTTCGGATGACCAGCAGCGACCCGTGGAGGTGTTGATGATGTCCATTAGTGTTTTAGGGTCCAGACCCAGTCTGGAAATAAGAGTGAAAGGGTGGTTAGGGTGTGTGGAATGCGAAAGTGTCTGTAGAAACGTTTGGGTGTGTTTTATTTTAAATTGATGTAACTTTTACCTATTCATAGCAAAAGTGCAAATACAAAAGTTCAGAAAGTTCAGAATTTAAAAATGCATGCAATAAGGCCTATTTGGTTACCTAAATATTGGTATTTCACGATATAACAATCAAATTAAATTTTATTTTTATTAGAAAAATTGTACATACATACATAACATTAGCACGAACCCAGAAACACAGTCAACCAACAATCAATCTCCTCCAAACATTCCACCACTTTCACAAATCATTCGTTCATGCAACAAACTATCAATCATACCCAACCAGTTATTCCTCGAACGTCCACACAATCATTCACCCACATATATTAGTTTCACCAACCTTTCAAAATGTCCAAACCACCTCAAACTTTCTTAACAACATTCTTCTCAATCTTACACTCACCATACACCAATGTGGATACAGCACACGTCGTTCATGCTTCTTCATCGACACCCAACATCCACTAGGCACTAACACACCATTATAAACACTCAATCGAGCATCTCTAGAAGACTCTAGATACATTCACGTTTCGAGCAAATGTACCCAGAGCTACCTTGCACCCTGCAGACACCCAGTCAATACGTTCATCCCTCGAAAACATCCTACCCAAATATACAAATTCATTCAGTTGTTCCAGTCGCACACCATTCACTGAAACATTACAGTCACCAAATCATTCTTCTCAAACACCAACACTTTACATTTATCGACATTCAATAGCAGATTTAAACTTTTCAAACTGATTTAGATTTATTTATTACAGTATTTGCAAATAGCATTGAAACCCTATATGGTATATTTCAATTGTACACCCCGTAATTTTGTAAATCCCATTTAAATAAAGTACCACTTATTTTGAAGGGTATCAGGTGTACAAACTACTTCAAAAATGAATTCTGAGGAGACTCTTTCACCGCAATAGGGAAATTTTTTTTTGCGACGACTACTATAAACAGTACATTTTGTACTATTACTGAAAATTGGTCATTGCACATCACTGGTAATGCTGTGTGATATAAAAGCTCATTAGCCAATCAGATGCGTCTGAAACAGTGTGATATGATTTTATCGTACGCTGCGATATATAAAACTTTGAACACTTCAAAATTAATATTGAAATCTCTACGGTACGTATTTAAATTGCAAGAAAATGATGTACAAAATCCAACCGTAGCACTTAAATAAATAAATTGTCATCTGTTCGTTTGCATTAAATGTCACTGGAATGAAACATCCTGAACGTAGATGTAAAGTTTATTAGAATTTTTAATGTAGTACAACCTCGAATAGAAGTGAATTACGCAGTCGGCAGATGATGAACTCTATTTCATTCGAATAAATAGAATTACTCCACTGCGTACTTCTCAACGAAATATGAAATATCCACGGAACATACCTTACAGTTTAATAAAAGAAAATTAAATTATTTCGAAGTAGGCCAAGGAGAGAACTTCATTTTATTTGTTAATAAAAACCATTACCATAATTGCTGTATTCAAATGTAACATTTAATTTCACTTTTGATCTACAAAAGTTAACGGTTAGTGAAAATGTTTTTCATATTGAAATCGCGAAATATTGTGCTTAAAATTTGTGTTACGTCACAACTGCTACCCATACAACAAAACAATAATGTCCAATATATTTTAATCACAGCTGCTTATTAGTATTTTTACCTCCCGCCACATTCTGTAAGGGAGGTATAGGATTCATGCTAAATATTCGCTAGTGCGTTTTCTGTGGATTACCACATTTTAGCGTCCCTAGAATACGATTTTAATAGTTTCGCGATGATGTCATTACAACCAATACCAACCTAATCCCAAGATTCATGCTCTCAGATACACCAATCATAGAAATGGCCAGCAGCATATTATTGCAGATCTTTGCAACTTGTCCGGCGCCCAAATTTCCGCAATGGACAGCTCGTTTCCCCATGTGTAGAATATAGGGCTCTGCTCGGGCCATGTCTGCTTTGGGGCCTCCCACCATGAACGTGAGCGTGGCGTCACGTGCTCCTACCACTCCTGCCAACATAACACAAACAAATTCATTAATAAGACTTTATGTTTATCAGGATTGTTTAATGTTAGCTACAGTTATTACGACTTGGATTTGCTAATTTATTTGTTGAGAGTAAAAGCAATTAATTTTATGGTTTTAAGGGATGGTAGGTGCAGAGTCAAAAGGAAAATTTAGAAGATTTAAAGGAAATTAGTAAATATAATTTCATGCTATTTGTATACCGGGCGTATATTTTTTCATGGGACACATAGATTTTCCCTATGATTTCTTATCAAATTATGACACATGCCAGAAAATACAATTCTTCCAGCGTTGTTTGTTTTTTCAAAATGCAAGAAAATATCAAAATATAATGTTTCTTTAATGTGTTGTTTTCGTAAGTAGTGATCTCAATAAATGCTCTGTAACTATGGCAATTTTAAACAAGGAAAGTAACAGATTACCCACTAGTGGGTATAATTTTGAGGAAAGTCACTAGTGAGTATTTTTTTATTTATAACAATAATAATAACACACAACACCTTGGTAACTACTTCGATTGACATTTTAATTTAAAAATTTAAAGCATATGTCACTGTCAAATAATATTTCTTTAATACATTTTTCATTTATTAAGAGGTGTTGGATAAAACGTTATACTTCACACGTGGGCAAAGTGGAATTACCCACTCGATAAAATTATCACACGAGTGTGCTAAAATTTCTCTCGTGGGTAATTCCTTACTTTGTCCACTTGTAAAGTAAATAACTATTAAACAACAATTGTAGATAATAATATTTGAAACATTATTCTTATAACAAAATTTGTCAATAAATCATAATTTACTGGGATATTTCAAAATAACTTGATAAGGCTTCAAGTAAACTACCACTTCCGGTTATTGGATTATCACCAAAAACTAATCAGCTCTTTCAAAGTGGATACAATTGATATATACAAAATATCAAAATTTTCTTTTAGTAGTTTTTGAGAAACCGTAACTCCAGAGATCCACAAATCCAGACAAACTAACAAACACACAGACAGAAAGACAGACTGACAAGCAGACACACACACACAGACATCATCGCAAAACTATTACAATCATATTCTAGGAACCCTAAAACTTGCTCATCCACTGAAAACTCAATACCGAATATTTATCATGTGTCCTTTACCTCCCTTACAGGATGTGGCGGGAGGTAAAACTGTTCAGCAATAAAAACTGTACCAAATGAATCTAAATTTATTGATTAATACATTTCTGTCATGAGATAGACGTAAAATAAAGTGTATAATTTTTAGCTGTTACCAGAGTGACATGGTAAACAAAACATACAAACAGTTGTATTGTTTGAGTTTGACAGATGACATTTGACAGAGTTTTAATGATTATTGACTTGTTTAAATTATTTCTCAGTAATCATGGACACATTTATCATTTATACAAGTCAATAATCATTAAAACTATATCAAATGTCATCTATCACACTTAAACAAAACGACAGTTTGTATGTTTTGTTTACCATAGCACTCTGGAAACATCTAAAAATTATACATTTTATTTAACCTCTATCTCGTGACAGAAATGTATTACATCAATAAATTTAGGCCTATTTTGTGCAGTTTTTATTTCTGAACATTTTATGTATTTACACTTTTGTTCTAAAATTCATAAGGAACGAACTATCGCATAATGAAAATTTTAACATTGTATTTCCTGTTCTATAAAAACCTGGAATGAATGTACAAACGATTTGTGTAGTGTTTAGACCAAATATTTTAGAATAGATAATATATCATTGAAGACGCTGTTTGTTGAAAGGAGTAGTAAAGCATTTGAAAATAATATTTTATGTATAAATCATACAAGTCAAGTAGAAACTAATTCGCGAGCCGAACGGTTGAAATTGTAAATCTAAAAATAAAATTACAATTCTTCAGGAATCTTCAGGTTCTTCGCGACCTTTAAGCACTCAAATCGTTTGTTTGCTGATGTATTTTGTTCAGTATACGTTTGATAATCAATTGTTTACACTGCGCAAGTCAAAATATTGTATTTTTAGAGTTTGCAAAATTTAAATCTAAAAAATATCATGTGTATAATACTTATCTTCTTGTTTAGATAACTTTGAAAGTGTACAAAATATAAAAAAAAGTTTCAAATAAAACTTGTAGCTAATACTATTTTACACATTTTTTGTTATTACAAAATTTGCTCTAACTCAATTATTTACTGAGATATGTTAAAAAAACTTGATAGGCTTTCAGGAAACTATAGAAATTTCTGTGTAATCTATTCTAATTGGCTCTTAATCTAAACAATTAAACAGCTGATAATACCTATTTAGCTTGTTGAACAATTAATTACGAGCTATCTAAATAAATAAATAAATACCAGAGTTTTTCATTCCACTAATTTTGTAAGTACAAAGAGAAACTTCTATAATAAATGGGCTCAGTTCTTGGTCAAGCGTGATAAATCAAAGATTTCATTACAACACACCCTAGCTCGAATAAGTACCCAGCTTTATTTCGGTGGGTTCTTCAATTTTCGATTAGAAATTAATGTGAAGCAACTAATAAAAAATCGGTAATTCGGGGGTTCTGGGAAAATTGTTCTGTGTTGTAATTTAAAATTCGTTCGACGAAGGATTACGGAAGGTCATTAATGAAGGTTTAGCTGTATTGGGGATGAGAAATACAAACGGTAGCTATTTCTATTTTCGCAGAACTCTTCATTATTATCTTTGGGGGTTGAACTGATATAAAACGATGGAGAAATGTTTGCAAAATGATTAACTTCTTATCAAATTCACGGATATTATAGATACTCAATTGATCAGCCAGAAATAGGAGTTTATTTGAAACTTATTTATGTTTTATGGCATAGCTCAGTAAGAAAAACTGTGTGTCTGGAGTTATGGTTTCTCAAAAACTGCTAAACTGAAAATTTTGATATTTTGTATATATCAATTGTATCCTCTTTGGAAGAGCTGATTAGTTTTTGGTGATAATCCAATAACCGGAAGTGGAGTTTACTTGAAATGAAAATTTTGTAATTAGAATAATGTTTCAATTATTTTCCTCTTACTGTCACCATTTACGAATTACAACACGTTAAAGAATAGTTAATTACTTTACAAGTAGGCAAAGTAAAGAATTACCCACGAGAGAAATTTTAGCAAACTCCTGTGATAATTTTATCGAGAGGGTAATTCCATTTTGCCCACGTGTGAAGTATAACGTTTTATCCAACAATTCTTAATAAATACAAAATTTATTTTAAAAATATTATATGACAGTGACATATGCTTTAAATTTTTTAAATTAAAATTTCAATCGAAGTAGTTACCAAGGTGTTGTGTGTTATAATTATTGTTATAAATAAAAAATACTCACTAGTGGCTTTTATCAAAATTATACATACTAGTGGGTAATCCGTTGCTTTCCTTGTTTAAAATCGCCATAGTTATAGAGCATTTATTGAGAGATGCTAAATAAAAATTATTTTCTATAACACTGTTTTGGAAACTAGACATTCTACTACTAAAAATTGTTATGGAATCACTAACATTCCATACGCGGCGTATGGAATATTTTCGACGAATCAGAGCCGCATATTAGCGCGACATATGAAGTATCTTGATTCAGTTACTATGGTTCGTCTGTTTGTTTTAATTTGATTTATTTGAGTTTGACATTTACAACAGTTTTATATTTGTATTTTTTGTATATTTCTAAAATCTTGTTATACATAGAAAGTATAGTCTACAACAAGTAACGGAATGGCATATTCCACACTCGCAAACTTTAGTCCTCGCCTTCGGCTCGGGCTACAAACTTTTTGCTCGCGTGGAATATGTGCCATTCCATTACTTGTTGTAGAATATACTATTTGATATTTTCGTTTAAATCTGCTAACCTGTGTTTTTCGAAAAAACAAACAACGGTTGAAATATGTCATATTTTGACATGTGTCACAATGTTTTGAAGGGCTGAGCGTTTCTTGATAGTGTTGGTCCTTTGCATTGTTCGATAATAAATATATGGCGGGAGGTACTGTGCTGCTCACAACAAATTTTTTATTTCAAACATTTTTTTTCTTGTAGCATTCTTTCACAACTTATTCCGTAACGAAAACGTAAGTCTAATCTGTGATAGCAAACCCAAGTAAAGAAGAACAACTCGAAATCTCTTTCACTGTCTTCCTTCGTTCATTTTAGCAATCGTATCGTCCCGCACACATTTCATTTGGAAATAAGCACATTACGATTACCCTTTGCAAAACTTCCGCCTTGTCTTATTTCTCTTTATTCGCTCGAGTTACCTCCATCTTTCCTTCTTATAATTACATCGTTCAACTTTATGTTGTTTATCGATTTTGCTTCCTCCAGATCCACCCGTGGGCGGTTGGATGCTGCATCTTGAAATTGAGTTGAGCAAATTAATTTTTAAAAAGGAATAGAATGGTTTGTTCTGTGTACGGTGTAGTTTCTTATCTAGTTTAAACGTTTTTCTATTTAAACTGAATTCGTTTTTAATATTAAATTTAAATATTCTCAAGCTTGCTGCGGAAATTTTAAATTTAAATGAAGAAAAGTTTGTTAGTTTTGATCGTAAAAAACGGAAATCTTCTGAAAGGAATATATTCACATTAAGTATTTTATCCAACACCTCTCAATAAATGCTCTATAACTATGGCGATTTTAAACAAGCAACAGATTACCCAATAGTGGGTATAATTTTGAGGAAAGTCACTAGTGAGTATTTTATTATTTATAACAATAATAATAACACCCAACACCTTGGTAACTACTTCGATTGACATTTTAATTTAAATATTAAAGCATATGTCACTGTCAAATAATAATTCTTTAATTGATTTACATTTCCGCACTAGTGCGTAAAAGTACAACTTTTCCTAACTCTAATGAATATTGAAATCAAAGACATTTTCAAACGGCAGTATGAAAAAGTGATTTCCGCATTTCAGGAGTAGAAAAAGTATAGTATTCGGGATTATGGTCATTATTCATTGGAACGATTTGCATCACTCGCCTTCGGCTCGTGACACATACTTCATCTTCGTAAATAATAACTATAATAATCCGTCATATAATAATATACTGTTGTTTTGAGGTTTTTTGAAAATGTGTAGAACTGATGAAATTTTTGTGAAAGATAAAGCATTAAACATATCTCGTCATTTTTCAGTTCCAAGTATAGTAAAATTATAAATAATACTGTTAAAGAATGTAGAAATTCTTCCTCTACAATAAACTATTTAAGTTTTTTGATGTAAAATAATTAGGGAAGCCAATATTAGATTATTACAAAAATAGCATTGAAATATGCAGACCAGAATTTCGCGTTATATTTTGATATTCATAACTTAATCTTTAAATAAGTTAAGAACAAAATGAGATATTTCAAGAAAGTAAAGATGTGAGTAAATTTTTCTAAATTTACCCTTTTGTGTTTTGTTAAAAAAATAATGATTCTTCATTCCAACACAAGGATGTAAAATACTAAACAAAGGAACAATATTATCGAGAAAAGAATACAATAGAAATATAGCTATACCTACAATAAATTGAACAATAAAAGGTTATCAGAATACGCTCCAGTAATTCCTAAAACATTTTTATTCTATTTTCATATTTATTGAATTTGGTTCCAGAATATTTATAGGGTAGTTGTTATTTGTATTTAAAAGTTTGACAGTTGCAGATAATTTGCTGAATTTATACGGATTAAGAAGTTTAGACATATTAACATAATATTTAATAATCATCAATGTTACAATTTTTAAACTCCCATATTTCTGTCTACTATCTTTTCAATAAATTTACAAATAAACCACTGCCCCAAAACTCCAAAATATCTCCACAGGCTCTCCGGTCCTTATTGTAATTAACTTGGAAACTAATTCCGCCGCAAATGAAAATCTTTTCGTTTCACGAGGAAAGAACGACAAAGTGATTAACTGTATTCCGAGTCCTGTCTGAATTTCTTGACCCCACTCTATCTCACGGATTACTGAAGCGATTTGGTGATTAGGACAAAAATCAGTCATTGGCTGTGAAAGCACGAAAGAAGTTTACTGAAAAGGGAAGTATGGGATTTGAATGATTCGTGATGTGCATTGCTGAGAGTGTTGCTTTCGAGAGGGTTGAAAACACACTTTAAAAAACGTTAAATTAAAAATACACAATGACAACTGACTACATATCAACTGTCAGACGGTTGTTGCTTGGTGATCCATTTTTTTTCTGTGATTGGTCGAGAAGAGTGAATTATGAATCATAATCTTTTCCAAACATTATGAATTATCCTGTATTTTAATTTTGATTTATTGCTATTTAAAAATTGTTTAGGCTAGAGTTATGTACATCCATTCAGTATATTAGATCTGTTCTATTATAAAGCTCGTCAAAAGAAAAATCCACTTCTTTTAATTGCGTTCCCCTTTATGTTTTGCTTCTTATATCAACAGATGTTCGCATTCACACAGTCCTAATTACTTCTCACATCTTTAGAATTACATTCATGTCGCAGATTCATGCAATTTCATAAAAATTTTAATTATACTTTTGCTGTTTATTTAAACTTAATCTTAAAACACGATACTCAGAAGTCAAAATGAAAAAATTTCATAATTGTATATTCAAAACTAAATTTGAAACTTGACACATTTTTGACGCACAAAACTGCGCATTCCACAACTAAAAACTGTATTGGAACAACTATCATTTCATAAGCCGCGTATGGAATAATTTCGACGAATCAGACACGATATATGAAGCATTTTGATTCGGTTGCTATGGTTACGTCTGTTTGTTTCAATTTGATTTATTTGACTTTATCGTTTTCAACAGTTTTATTTTGTAATTTTTTGTATAATTTCAAAATCTTGTTATAGAAAGTATAGTCTACAACATGTAACGGAATGGCATATTCCAAACGAGCAAACCGTAGTCATTGCCTTCGGCTCGGAATTTTTACTGGTGTGGAATA
The DNA here is from genome assembly GCA_963942605.1 of Poecilus cupreus. Classification (NCBI taxonomy): domain Eukaryota; kingdom Metazoa; phylum Arthropoda; class Insecta; order Coleoptera; family Carabidae; genus Poecilus; species Poecilus cupreus. Next base: position 11,202,891 of record OZ012733.1, on the reverse strand, counting down.
TGTACCATTCCATTACATGTTGTAGAATATACTATTTTCTACAACCACTTAGAAATCTGCTCATTGTATATTTGTTGTTGCTAGGGATATGAGGTACATTGCAAGCATCATGCAAAATGAATTTGTTTTATGAGTATTTCAATACAGGTCATTTCATTTCAGTACAGGTGCCATTGCTAGGATACTTATTTAGAATTGTCAAATATTGGAATGGTGAAAGCGAGACAATTTTTTTATTAATATTAAATTAATTAGGAAATAATATCGTGGTCGTAGAAAAAGTATAGTGTACAACTCGCATGGAATGTCCATTTCATACTCGTATGATTTGCAGCATTCGCCTTTCATACTCGTAGGAAAAGAGTACCATTCCATGCTCGTTGTACAATATACTATTATAAAACATTTACTGTAGATTTCTATAGCTTCTCTTATGACTTATGAGTGTCTGTCAATTGTCACATTTCGTTCTTGCTATAATTTCTTTAAAATTTATTCAATGACTAGCCACAGCAAATTTCTCTGAGTGGTTAAGACGAAAGACACATTTGTATTGTTATTCTAATTGTTATAGTTTATTCTAGTTTTACAGTAACATCTTTTATGAAAAAAAATTGAACTTATTACAATGATTGTTGTGTAGAATCTTTGATGTGAAACCATTTTACCCCTTCATCCATCTCTCATAGACAATTGTATTTATTAATTTTGACGATACAAAAAGTTTTCAATATATAATTTCTCACTGAGAAACGTATGATTCAATTTTAGGTTCTATTTGTTTTGGCGGATTAATTTAAATTATAATAATAATAATATAGTGTACAACTCGCAAGGAATGTCCATTTAATACTCGTATTATTTCGGCTCATACTACAAACTTTCATACTCATAGGAAATGAGTACCATTACATGCTCGATGTACAACATACTGTATATCTTACATTCAGCAGTTTTTGGGAAACCGTAACACTTTGACACCATCCCGAAAACATTAAAATTTTTAAACATGCTTGTCCATTGTAAACATACCACGGAACTTTTCGTATGCTACCTTTCTTAAAATATACAACAGGAGATAAAATAATATTTCTCATACATACCTCCAGAGACAGGCGCATCAATAAACTGGAACCCTTTTTCCAAAGCAGCTTGTCCAACACTTTGAGCTACATCAGGACTGATAGTCGACGAGTCTACAAGCAGCGTCCCTTTTCTAGCGCCGCTGAAAACGCCGTCCTTTCCAATGTAGGCGTCGCGTACGATGTCGTTGTTTGGTAGCATGGTGAACAGTAGGTCAGATTGCTCTGCAACTTCAGCTGGGGTGGAACACACCCTGGCGCCTTTGTCCTTGATGGGGTCGACCGCAGTCTTTGATATGTCGAACACTGACAATTTGGTGCCCTGCACATTACATACAAAGGGTTATTAGCTACTGATGGTTAATTTGTTGAGGGTGCTAGTAAATAATTCACAGTCAAATTCTTTTTTTATTTGACAAAATGTTTATTAGCATAGAAGGCTATTTATAATAAATGTAATTAGCTCAACTTAGCACTGAAGATGACAGCCATTGCATAGTTTTATAAATAAATTATTTGACTGCTACTCAACTTTTTGATTTACTTTCAACACTAGTGTCAGAAAGTGACACTTTTAACTTGCTAAGTAACCGTTAATAGGGACACTTTTAATAACGATCATAGATAAAAAAATATATTATGTCATAATTGTTAAATATTTAAATATATATGTAGGTACAGGGAAATCTCATTTATATTATTTATACTGATGTTTCAATAAATTTTTGAGAAATTATATATTTCATTGTGTCAGTGTATATGAAGTTCTTGGTTACCGCAAAAAACAGCACGAAAAGTTAGTATCCACTAGGTCGAATTGCGCTTAATTAAATAAATAAAACGTGTTTTAAGTTTTAACTTAATTAGTGATAGCACAGTGTTACCAGAGAACATCCAAGATGGACGGAAAAGTAAAGAAAACTTTTACAGACAAAGCAACAAAACTTTAATAACAACAAAAAGAATTGCTACTTGAATATCTGGACTGAAAATAAAACAGAAATATAAAACAGGACACATACACGTGCATTAATTTAATTAATTGAAAGTCTTTGCAAATAAGTTTGCAAAAATAAAACTGAATTTAATATTAAGTAATTTATTTAAAAGCTTAATTATTTAAACGCTTTTCAGAACTTTACGTATATCTTTGTTGCTTGGTTAGTAATTATAAAATAAATTAATTAGTTTTAAAACAAAAAACATTTTGTGAACCTTTTGCTTCTTCAGCAATAATTTTATGAATTTTCAGAGTTTTCATAAACTAACAAATATTATAAACTACCGTTTCCGGTTATTTGATTATCACCAAAAACTATGGCGATTTTATACAAGGAAAGTAACAGATTACTAAAAAGCGGATTATATGCAAAGTGCATATACTTAAATTTTTGCATATCTTAAGATAAAATCGATTTTCTGGACAAATTACATTGATTAGAGTTAATTAATGCTAATTACTAATTGCATATATTGCGGATTTGGGCATTCTTATGCAAATTTTTACAAAATTTGCATGTAATTGCATGTTTCAGTATTTTTAAGACCTTGTCTAATCAAAAAAAACTTCTAAATTTCAAGGGCCCTATCTCCAAAACTAGTAAAGATAACAAAATTAGGACTACACCGTTGTATTCAGCATAGTTTTCTTTGTACCTCATATTTTTTTCAATTAATTTTTATGTACTCAAAATTATTTTACGGCTCCAAATGTGATTTGGGTAAAAAATTGTAAAAACTAAAAGTTTCCCGGCCTGTATCTCAAAAACTAAGCGAGATATTGAATCGCTCTCAACGGTATTGAACTTACCACGCCCCAATTACCCCACAAACAAATTTTTAAAAAATTTGAAAAAATTTTTTTTTGCAAAATTATCCAAAATTCAAAATTTTGTATTATCGATAACTCGATATCTGGAATAGATATGAAGTTGCAGAGCACACCGTTGAACCGGGCTCGTCGAGCTGCATAAGTGTGCCAAATTTCATTGAAATATCTTTATAGGTTTACATTTTATGGGGAAAAGTTAAAAAACGCTAATTTTCAAGGCTAAGGCCTTAAAAAATTTTGACGAAAAAAATCGAAAGTCTCAGAATTGGATAAAAATTTGTTTTTTGGGTAATTGGGGCATGGGGATTTCAGAACTGGTGGCCGTTTTGAGATATCTCATCTAGTTCTCAAGATATCCAGTAGCACTTTTTACAATTTCACCTACTTGGACCAGGTCTCAGAACTTTTGCTCTAACTATTTTTACAGTCGATGAAACTCAATTAAATTTACAAGAAAACTTTGTCAATTTATTGACCAATTGGTTTTGAGACACCGTAACTCCAGAGATCCACACAGACTGACAGACAGACATCGTCGCAAAACTATTAAAATCGTATTCTAGGGACTCTAAAACGTGCTTCCACTGAAATCTCACTACACAATTTTTAGCATGATTCCTATACCTCTCTTACAGGATGTGGGAGGAGGTAAAAACTAATTGCAGTATTTTTTGGACTATTCGTAAAACGTTAAGATATTTTTACCCTGTTGAGGAGGGTGTACGATATTTTTTAACACCGGATTCGAAATCAGCTTCGATAATTATTTAGGGATATATTTATTATTTCCATAGCAGATTATTTTGTGGGATTGTTTTATCAAAGTGTTATTTCTCAAACATTTATAGATGACGCAATGATATATTTATTTATATTTTTTGTCAATTGGTGGAATATAAATATAAATAGCAGAATCAAGCAATATTGAAAGTATTTCCGTGTCCAGTGTATCTTGCTATATCGATCCAAACTGTTAACTCATGTGCAAATAAAGATATACGTAGCTGTCGACATATAATTACGAACATGTTTTAGTATTACCCCGAGATAAATATGATTTATTTGAGATATCGAACGAGATATAAATCTCATGCGAGATGTGAATGTCAGAGACTGCGCGGATGTATTGGTTTTGAATTTAAATGGAATACCCTAAAGCATCATCCATGATTTGCTTTGTTTACAATTCCAGGTTATTATTTGGTCTGATTGATTGTAAACAAAGCTATATTGAACTTAGATATTGCTAGGAATTGTTTCTTGCCGAAGTATGTAACACAGGGTGGTACAGAAAGAGGTTAGTAGGTGGTATGAATCATTTTTACTTATACAAAGTATAAGGAAGTATTGGAATCTTGAAAAAATCGTTGACGAGATTTTTGCGGAAATATTTTGACATCCACTGAATCCGTTAAGACCAATTTCTCAATGTCTGTGTGTGAGGATGGATGGAAACTTGGAATTTATAAGTTTCATGAAAATATGAAGAGCTGAGTTGATTTTGAATGAAATTTCATTATTTTCAAAAATAGAATCAGCTGTGAAAAAAGTTTCAAATGAAAGATGTTGGCAAGAATATTTGGGATATAAAATGTTATTTGCACTTTTCTTGTATATGGTTCTAATTTTGAGAAAAACAACCTAAATTAAGTTTTTAATAATATATTTCAGTAAGCTAAAATAATTTTTTATAACTATGTGTCAAACACGTCAAATAATTGAGAAGTGTCAAAAATATATGTCATTTTATATATTATAAAAGCAATATTTGTATTATTAGTTAGAAAGTTTTAAGGACTAGATATTAATAAATATTTTAAATTGAAATCATAGCTGAGAACATAAAGTTTTACAGATATAATATATGTCAAATAAATAGTTACACGCAAGGAACAAGTCATACACATGTTCAGTTGGTTTTATTTGTATAAGAAAGTAGTGTGGTGCCCACACCAGATTTGTATTTCTAGACCACGGTCGGCGCCTCCGCCAAATTTTACCTCTCACATATATACGTCGAGGAGGTATTGTAACATGTCAAATTTAAAGGTATAATATCTATATGTCAAATAATTGTGACAATAGTTATACGGAAGGAACAAGACATACATGTTCAGTTGGTTTTATTTGTATAAGAAAGTAGTGTGGTGCCCACACCAGATTTTTCTTTCGTAAAATTGCCAAAAAATGCTACATATCTGTTATTGAGTTGAGGAAGGGAAGTTGAATTTTTTGACAGGATTAGATGTCCTTCAAATAATTTTAATTGCCAAAGTGAGCTAATTAACGTTTGGGTGTTAAATGAATATGGGAATACTGCGCTTTGACGGCTGGTAACTGTAACTTAGAAAATAAATATTTGTCGTGATGATATATTTATTTATAGAGGACATTTTTACCTCCCGCCACATCCTGTAACAATCATGCTAAAAATTCGGTAGTTTGTTTTCAATGGATGCGCACGTTTTAGGAATCTTAGAATACGTTTTTGATGGTTTCGCGATGATGTCTGTGTGTGTGTCTATCTGTCAATCTTTCTGTCTGTCTGTGTGTGTGTGTATGTGTGTGTGTGGGGGGGAGTTATTTTGAATGATTATCAATTGTTTTTTTTTTTTATAAATGTTATTTAAATCCCACCATGTTTGGTATTAAATTAAAGGTCTCACAGAGCAGATTTAAGCTCAAGTGTCAGAAAGTTATTTTGGAAGATCGTCAATTGTTTTTACTTCCCGCAACATCTTGTAAGAATCTTGCTAAAAATTCGGTAGTGAGTTTTCAGTGGATGAGCATGTTTTAGGGTTCCTAGAATACGATTGCGATGATGTCTGTGTGTGTGTCTGTCTGATTATTAATCTGTCTGTCTGTGTGTGTGTGTGTCTGTGTGTGTGTTTGTCTGTGTGTGTATGTGTGTAGATCTTTGATGTTACAGTTTCTTAAAAACTACTAAACTGAAAATTGTGATATTTTGTGTATATCAATTGTATCCCCTTTGGAAGAGCTGATTAGTTTTTGGTGATAATCCAATAACCGGAAGTGGTAGTTTACTTGAAGCCCTATCAAGTTATCTTGAAATATCTCAGTAAATTATGTTTTTGCGTATTTCTAATGATATACATTTTTATTCACAATAAATATAAATAAATTCGTTTTTATATTATTCTGCAGGTAAATACAGTAAACGTTTAATTGAACTTTAATTAATCTTGTTAGGACATAGTGTGCTGTGCGCAGCTGTGATAGACAGTCGTTTGTTTCGTGTTGGACGTTTAAGTAAATAGTCGTATGATCTCTATGTCTTCTATTTTAAATAATTTTGGTAGTACTGAAGCTAATTGCAGTGAATTAAGTGCAGTACTTTGTTGAATAGTGTATTCAGATGTTACAATGACATTTGCTTTATTTGTACTAGAGTTCATTTGTTTTCTGTTCGTATAATAATCGTAGAGTGCAGTGATAAAGTGATAAGAGTGCCTGTAGAATAACTAGCAATAGCGAGGAACTATATCTACTACACTAACTGGAAGGTAAAAATATTCTGAAGATGGTTTAACAACCGAAATGTACATCAATACTAATTATTAAAATTATTTTTTGAAACAAAAAAAACCGAGAATTTATTACTATTATTTATTTGAATATGTTTCAACGAGAGCCAACACACACGTCCATAGAAATTATTGTAAAAATATTCATTTAAAAAAAGTAACCTACGTTTTATCCCCCAAATAATTTTATTTTACCATCCGTACAATTTTTTCGCCCTTATTGCTGTATAAGCCTGTGTATTTATTTTTCTGTAAAGTTATAAGTTAGCCAGGAAAACTGATTAGTTGCTTTAAAAAATATGCCTTGTATTTCCCATGTCTGTTAAAAAATAAAAATCTAATGTGTCCAGCACATAACCTCCTGCCCAATACTACTTTTAAACGGTACAAAATAGTATTTGATGATACAGAAACATACCTTTTTATTTGTTTATTTTTTATTTACATTTGAGAAATTTAATTTTATTTCCTAAATTTATTTAAATTTGTGACATATATTTCACTAAGAAAACAGCTTCACAATCAAAAAATGACATGTGTCACATTTCGTAAGAAATCTGATGTGCCCAACACATAACCTCCCGTCCAATACTACTCTTAAACGGTACAAAATAGTATTTGATGATACAGAAACATACCTTCTTATTTGTTTATTTTCTATTTACATTTGAGAAATTTTAATTTTGTTTCGTATATTTATTTAAATTTGTGACATATATTTCACTAACAAAACAGCTTCACAATCACAAAATGACATGTGTCACATTTCGTAAGAAATCTTATGTGTCCAACACATAATCTCCCGTCCAATACTACTCTTAAACGGTATAAAATAGTATTTGATGATACAGAAACATACCTTCTTATTTGTTTATTTTCTATTTATATTTGAGAATTTTAATTTATTGAATTTTTTGACATATTTCACTAAGAAAACAGCTTCACAATCACAATGGCATGTGTCACATTTCGTAAAAAATTGAATATTTTCAGTGTTTATGAAATCTAATTTCTTTATATTTTATTATCTCTAAATCTAATGCAAATTAATAAAATTAGTGTAATCAAAACACATGTCAAATTAAATATTCTACAACTTTCAAAATAACATAAATTGTTGAAAAAGGAAATTTCACCGTGTTTTTCACGAAAAACTGTTAAGGGCTTCAAGTAAACTGCTACTTCCGGTTGACCAATTTTATCCAAAATCTAATCAGCTCATTTAAATATAAGAAGCAATAATTCACAAAATATTTTTTGGTATTATAGTATTTGAGTTATGCGAGACGAAAAATTGCCACAGACTACACACACACACACACACACATACACACACAACACACACAACACACACACACACAACACACACACACACACACACACAACACACACACACACACACACACACACACACACACATACACACATAACACACACACACACACACATACATACATACACACACATACACACACAACACACACACACATACATATATACACACACACACATACATACATACATACATACACACATACATACATACATACATACATACATACATACACATACATACATACACACATACATACATACAGACAGACATCATGGCTAAAATAGTAAAATCGTATTGTAGGGACCCTAAAACGTGCTTATTCATTGATAACTCACTACCCAATTTTTTAACCAAAAACAAAACCTCCCTTACCTAAAAGTAGGCGGGAGGTAAAAATCACACCTCCTCTGTAAATGACATATTTTTTACCCGTAAATTGCATGTACCAGCCGCCAAATCCCGGCACCCAAAGACGCTAATGTCAATTGTAGGTCTCTCACCAAAGATGTTATGTTCGCCTGTCACTAGACCAGAGGACGGTTTATTGGATTCTTGCTAGACAAAGGCGTCCAAAAACAAATTAATCCTAAATTCCATAGAACACCTGCTGCCCTCTGCAGCGAGTAGACCCACTGGCGCGTGTAAACAAACCCATTTTACATTTAGATGGAGTTGATGGTTGACGATCACTCGCTGAATTGATCTAATTTTCGTGCAAATAATCCCGCACTGAAGAGGTAATTTGTAGACAATTTGGAGCAGATTCCAAGCGCAAATACAATTTATTTTCATATAACCTAATTGTGTGCCAGAAGGAATGGCGAACACGTGCTATATGTTCATGGAGTTTCACACATCAAATGAAATATTAGGGATTGGAAAACATAAGTTTCGGTTCAACTTTATAATTGTAACTCCAGGTACACTTAATAAAATCAAAATAAATGTAAAAGTTTGTTGTGGGTAGCACAATACCTCCCGCCATAGATTTGTTATCGAACAATATCAAGAAACGCTCATCCCTTCAAAAATTGTGACACATATCACAATATGGCAATTTTCAAACATTGTTTCGCTTTTTTCAAAAAGCACAGGTTAGCAGATTTAAACGAAAAGACAAAATATTATTTTTTCACGACATGGTAGGAAACCCCATCGTTATTCTCCCGAAATAGTGAGGAAAATATAGAAGTGTTACCAATATGAATGTTATTTGCAAAAAATATATTACAAAAATTATAAATAAATTCCTAATTTGATTGAAAATCATTATTTTAGTGATATACATACTTTAAATTATCTTACAATTGTCTTATATTTTTCTTTTTCTTATTAAATCACAATTTGACAACTTATTGAAGATATGATTGGTTCATTGGCAACACTGCTACACCGCCTCATGTCTGATAACCTAACTTTTAAAGTCGTGTCAGTCTGTCAGTTGTGTTCTCAAAGTGTATTTTAGTTCCGAGTAAATCGTTTTTAGAAACATGTCGTGGAAAAATGTTGTGTTTAACTCGAGAGAAAAGCTCTTCTTCCACTCTCGTTCAAAATGCCTCACTCGCTGCGCTTTCCTCTATAGTTTGACAAATAACTATTTTCTTTAACGTGTTTTAATTTGTAAATGGTGACAATAAGACAAAAATGTTTCAAACAATTGTAGATTTGGAATTACCCACAAGAGTAATTTCACTTTGCCCACGTGTGAAGTATAACGTTTTATCCAACATCTACATAAATAAACATTTATAAAAAAATATTATTTGACAGTTACATATGTTTTAAATTTTCTAAATTAAAATGTCAATCGAAGTAGTTACCAAGGTGTTGTGTGTTATTATTATTGTAATAAATACAAATTACTCACTAGTGATTTTTTACAATATTATACCCACTAGTGGGTAATCTGTTACTTTCCTTGTGTAAAATCGCTATAGTTATAGAGCATTTATTGAGAGTTGTTGGACAAAAATATTTAAAACATTATTGTAATAACAAAAATTGCCATTTAACAATAATTGATTAAGATATTTTAAAATAACTTAACTACCACTTCCGGTTATTGGATTATCACCAAAAACTAATCAACTCTTCCAAAGTTGATACAATTGATACATAAAATATCAAAGTATTCAGTTTTGAGCTGGTAAAGTTGCTTAACCAAAAGATTATTATAATATTGGTCACTTCAAATTATTATTAAAACTCGTTCAAAATACTAGCGCTCCCTGCGGCTTCAGGAGTCTAGTAAACATCTTATTAGCTGACCGTTATCCTTGTTCGTACGTAAAGGATACCCTTAATCATTTAATCGATTCCTACATAATGGTGTCGATAAAGAAGGTTCCTTGCTGATGTTGCCAACTTTGCTTCGTCGGGAACCCGAGTTAATCGCCTCTTCAGCTGAGAGGACGAACTCGTAACTTATTGCCAAAAATTTAGTAGGAATAAATACAAGTAAACTTGATTTAAAAACGATGAAATTATAAAGCAATACATAAATATTTTAATAATATTTTATTTGTTTTCAAAATATTAATATTTATTTGTTTGTTGCAGGTAAGAATCTATTTTACTTCTAGTGCTGGGTAGATTAAAATGAACATGATTGGTGAGTCAAAAAATATTAAACTTATTTCGCTTTCGACAAAATAACAAAACTCTTTCAATAATATTAATTTAAATACAAGCTTTCAGCTAAAAAATTCGTGATTAATTATTGTTCGTCCTTAATTTATTTACTGTTCTATTAATTGATTTGATATATTTGTCTATGTTATCCTTATTAGGAAAAGGTTTAAATTTTAAATTGAACGTTGATAAATAAATATAAAGTGTTGGTGTTTGACTGTTTGAGAAGAATGATTTGGCGACTGATTGTAATGTTTCAGTGAATGGTGTGAGACTGGAACAAGTGAGTGCTCTGGGTACATTTGCTCTAAACATGAATGTATCTAGAGTCTTCTAGAGATGCTCGATTGAAAGTGTATAATGGTGTGTTAGTACCTACACTGATTGTAATGTGTGTATATTTGGGTAGTGTGTTTTCGAGGGATGGACGTATTGACCGGGTGTCTGCAGGGTGCAAGGTGCTCTGGGTACATTTGCTCTAAACATGAATGTATCTAGAGTCTTCTGGAGATGCTCGATTGAAAGTGTATAATGGTGTGTTAGTGCCTACACTGATTGTAATGTTTGTATATTTGAGTAGTATGTTTTCGAGGGATGGAAGTATTGACCGGGTGTCTGCAGGGTGCTAGGTAGCTCTGGGTACATTTGTTCGAAACGTGAATGTATCTACAGTCTTCTAGAGATGCTCGATTGAAAGTGTATAATGGTGTGTTAGTGCCTACACTGATTGTAATGTTTGTATATTTGGGTAGTATGTTTTGGAGGGATGGACGTATTGACCGGAAGATTGAAAACTGCAGGGTGCTAGGTACAGGGTACATTTACTCGAAATGTATTTGGAGATGCTCGATTGAGTGTGTATAATGGTGTGTTAGTGCCTAGTGGATGACGAAGCATGAACGACTGCTGTAGAAATGAGGTATTTGAGAGGAAAGTGATCGTGTTCACATTGGTGTATGGTGAGTGTGAGATTGCTAATGTATGAGGATGAACGATTACGTTGGTGAGGAATAAGTGGTTGGGTATGATTGATGGTTTGTTGCGTGAACGAATGATGTATGTGTTTCTGGATTCGTGCTACCCCACTGAGTGGGATATAACGTAAAGTTATGTATATTATTCTTATTTTGTCAACACCTAGTCTTGTATATTTATATGTATTATTTTGTATTTCATTTGATGAAGACAACACTTTGCTTTCGAAACCTCTTTATTTCATTATAAACTTCCATAGCAGAACTATATCTAAATATTGTTTTATTTAAAAAAAACTAAACAAATATTATCATACAGTTTGAAAACATAGTCGATTGGCAGTATAAAACAAAAGGGTATTATTCAAAATGGCAGATAGACGAAATATATAAATGAGACAAAAGAAAGAGTCGAAGAATTCAATCATTTATTTAAAATAGCACCTACGTTTCGGCGTAAATCAATATTCCCTGCGGTGTCCAATTGAATTCTTAAAAATACCCTCTTTCTGTTCTTCAGCTTGACTGACACACCCCACACATATTTTTTATCTTTAGTAAACATCCCTGTAATTTTCCCATTGTATTTTACTAGAGAACGGATTGGCAAAGTGCATATATTTTAATTTTTGCATATCTTTAAATAAAATCAATTTTCTGGACGAATTACATTGATTAAAGTAAACTAATACTATTTACTAATTGCATATATTGCATATTTGAGCATTCTTATACATATTTTTACTAAAGTAAAGCATATAATTGCATATTTCAATATTTTAAGACCTTGTCTAGTGATAAACAATCTGAAATTTCTGGTAATGCACATTCAAATATTGGAGGAGGCCGCAATAAATATGCAACGAAAAAAGCAATAAACAATACAATAAGCAAATACACAAACCAATAAACTCTAATATTTCTAGGGAAATCCCAGTAACGGTAACGGTAGATATTCATTGTATACACGAATGCTGGTAAAAGTGGGTACCATGAATATAAGACTCTGCTGAATATATCTTTTACTTGTTTCACTTTTTTTTTGGAAATTTTGAACAATTAGTATTGTAATTATTTAAATGTCATAATTGAAAAAACTTCTAAATTTGAAGGGCCCTATCTCCAAAACTAGTACAGATAATAAAATGAGGAGCACACCGTTGTATTCAGCATAGTTTTCTTTAAACCTCATATTTTTTAAATTAATTTTTATGTACTCAAAATTATTTTACGGCTCCAAATGTGATTTGGGTAAAAAATTGTAAAAACTCCAAGTTTCCCGGCCTGTATCTCAAAAACTAAGCGAGATATTGAATCGCTCTCAACGGCATTGAACTTACCACGCCCCAATTACCCCAAAAACATTTTTTTTTGCAAATTTTCCAAAATTCAAAATTTTTGATTATCGATAACTCAAAATCTGGGATAGATACGAAGTTGCAGAGCACACCGTTGGATCGGGCTCGTCGAGCTGCATAAGTGTGCCAAATTTCATTTAAATATCTTTATAGGTTTACATTTTATGGGGAAAAGTTAAAAAACGCTAATTTTTCAAGGCTATGGCCTTAAAAAATTTTAACGAAAAAAATCGAAAGTCTCGGAATTTGATGAAAATTTGGTTTTTGGGTAATTGGGGCATGAGGATTTCAGAACTGGTGACCGTTTTGAGATATCTCATCTTGTTTCCAAGATATCGAGTAGCACTTTTTAAAATTTCACCTACTTTGACCAGGTCTCAGAACTTTTGTTCTAACTATTTTTACAGTCGATGAAACTCAATTAAATTTACAAGAAAACTTGGTCAACTTATTGCACTCTATTCTTAGATAAATAATAATTTTTCGATTTATATTTGTAATATTTACTCTCTTAATAGAATCCCAATATATTTAACGCAATTCTATCGTCTATAAACACAGACTAAATTATTATTGTAAATCGTATTTTGATGTCTAGATATTTTCGCCATAAAACTCAAGTAACAAAAATATTTTGAAATGAATGAATTGATATTTTTGTTGATGTTTTTATTATTTGTAAGGGAACATATAAGGTTTGCATGTTATTGTTCAATAAACGGTTAACGCTGAAAAAATGCAGAAGAAGAAAAACTGAAATACATTTGTACTCGCCTCGATTCTTGAGAAAATAAATGGTTTTTTGCTGACTCTTTGTTTTGTTCAGCGTAGAGAAAACGTACGTGATTTTTATGTACCAAGTACGTACAAATAAAACGTAGCTTTGCTGTTTGTTTTGTATTATTTTGAACTCGTAATTTTTTTTATACGAGTACAGAACCACGAGCACTAATTGAATTTGAAGTGGGTCGTGCCAACTTAACAATCGCTAAATTTTAACATTTTGTTAATTAGCAATTAGACTGGTATGATTTGAATCATTAACATCAAATGATTGTTATAAATCGTTACTGAAATATAAATAATAGTATATTGTGTTATTATATTTTATTACAAGTATCCATTCCAAATAACACATGCTAAAAAAAAAGAATTATAAATCATTAAAATTTTCAGTAATAATATAACAAGAGAGTGAGAATAAATTGTATATAATTTGACAGATCTTTCGAAAACTTGTTGCCAGGTAATAAGTTTTCAAAAGATACTGGAGAATTATTTTCTAATTTATCGAACTCTCGAGTTATATTTAATTAGATTATTTTTTGATTTCATCATCAGGCACGACACTAAATCTATATTTTTTGCTCAGTTTTACTTGTGTTGATGGTATCTATTTGATATTTGACATCTGTCAACAAAAACAAAAAAGCTACAGAGAATATTCCCGGGAATAATCACAAGAGCATTATTCTCAGTATAATAATGACAGGATTGGTTAAAACGCAGACACGTGACATGCAATAAAGCATTTCATTGGTTTAAAGAAACGTCAAAAAATAATCGTTTTTAAAATATTCTTTCTGGGCAAATATATTATACACATATTTGAATATATAAAAAATTAAATTATACTCTCATAATTTCTTTATTAGCGTATTGATAACAAAGTAATTTCAGTTATTTGATAATTAATAGGAAAATTAGTTATAATTAATCAACAACTCTGATTTAATTTTTAAAACATCCAGGTTTTGATTTTGTAATCAAGATTTTTAACAGTCTTTATTAGCAATATAGTTAACAATACTTTAAGCGATTGTCGCCTAGAATTAGACTATTGCTGTTATAAAATCTTTATTTTAATATGCGTGTTGTATTGCCAACGGGGAGCCCTTCCTCGAAATTCCCCGTGGCTACGCCCATGTTTACTTACGAATTGTACATATTATCTAATCAAAAATTGTGTTACTACCGAAGAAACCTGAGATATTATCGGTGCAACCTTGACTTTTACATTTAAATAATTAAAAATAAAGTTTTGACCTAGAGTCTTATCATTTGATATACTCACATCGTCATATGTTTTTAACAGAGATTAAAATTATTAAATAATAAGATTTTTAGTTGTAAATTAATTTTTATTAATAATTTAATGTCAGGAAAACAAATGAACAACATAAACAAATAAATATTTAGAAACAGTAACAAATTATAATTTTTCTACGACCACTGAGAGATCTACTCATTGTATGTTTGTAATTGCTAGGGATATGAGGTACATTGCAAGCATCGTGCGAAATGAATTTGTTTTGTGAGTATTTCAATACAGGTCAGCTCATTTCAGTACAGGTGCCATTGCTAGGATACTTATTTAGAATTGTCAAATATTGGAATGATGAAAGCGAGACAATTTTTTTATTAATATTAAATGAATTAGGAAATAATATTGGGGTCGTAGAAAAAGTATAGTGTACAACTCGCATGGAATGTCCATTTCATACTCGTAGGAAATGCTCATTGTACAATATACTATTATAAAACATTTACTGTAGATTTCTATAGCTTCTCGTATGACTTGTGTGTGTCTGTCAATTGTCATATTTCGTTCTTGCTATAATTTCTTCTAAATTTATTCAATGACTAGCTACAGCAAATTTCTCTGAGTGGTTAAGACGAAAGACACATTTGTATTGTTATTCTAATTGTTATAGTTTATTCTTATTTTACAGTAACATCTTTTATGAAACAAATTTCAATTTATTTAAATGATTGTTGTGTAGAAACTATAATATGAAACCATTTTACCTTCCTCCATCTTTCAAAGACAATTATATTTATTAATTTGGACAATACCAAAAAGTTTTCAATTTGAAATTTCAAACTGAAAAACGTATGATTCAATTTTAGGTTCTATTTGTTTTCGCGGATTAATTTAAAATATAATAAGTTAGAACCCGCGACAAATATCATTCCTTCAGTGGTTAAAATTACACACAGGTAGGTGTGAAACTGATTGATTGATTTTACAATGGGTCTCAATTTACCTACGGTTTCGCGTTCGTCTCTTTCGATTTTTTACTATAGAAATTAAATTAATTCATACAATATTCCAATCTCTTTCAATTTCATTGGTAGTGATTTCTACCTCCCACCTTTTTTCTATTAAGGGAGGTATTGTTTTAGGGTTCCTACAAAACGATTTTATTATTTTCAACATGATGTATATGTGTGTGTATGTCGTCTATGCCGATTTTTCGTCTCGCATAACTCAAATACTATAATACCAAAAAAATACAATTTTGTGTATTTTTGTTTCTTATATTTATGTGAAGAGCCGATTAGATTTTGGATAAAATTGGTCAACCGGAAGTAGCAGTTTACTACCCTTAACAGTATTCCGTGAAAAACAAGGTTAAATTTAATTTTTCAACAATTTATGTTATTTTGAAAATTGTAGAATATTTAATTTTACTTTGGTTTTGATTACACAAAATTTATTAATTTTCATTACTTTTGGATATAATAAAATATAAATTTCATAAATCTTGCATTCCATGTACACCATGGAAACACTTAATAATTTTAAATGTTTTACGAAATGTGACACATGTCATTGTGATTATGAAGCTGTTTCCTTAGTGAAATATATGTCAAAAATTATATGAATTAAATTTCTCAAATATAAATAGAAAATAAACAAATAGGAAAGTAATAAATACTATTTTGTACCGTTTAAACATCATATTCAAATTACATATTTAGAACTTGAATGTTCAAATTACTAAATTGATGTAATCCAATAATCGAAAGTTATAATTTTTGAAGGCCTCTGGGGTATTTTAAGCATTTTTAATTAAATAATTGATTAAATAAAAGAGTAAAGTTTGTTATAATAAATAATATTGACCACAAATTTTTGTAAAACTTTTTTTGTTCTATTTCGTACTGTTTAAAATTTGTTTATTCGACACTCATCAGATTTTTTACTTTCAATTCATCTATCATTCATTAGTTTCTCCTGTTCATTAAACTTTAAAGGTTATATGTCAAAGCACTTACAATTGAACTTCTGCTAAATAAAATATATAATTTTTTATTTCCCAAACTAGCATTTCAGATTATGCCCCCTATTAAATTAACCCCTAAATATAAATTAATACAACTTCACACAATAGTACAAAAATCTCCCCTGAATCCATTGGTGTATTCTCCAGGTCCGTATCTAGTCTAGTTTTCGAGATACAGCCCCTCAAATTAAAAAAAATAATTTGTAAATTTCTTTCGTTGTGTTATAATACCCTTTCAATATTTACCCCCATAAATACAAATGTAATTTTACTCAATTATACTTGAAACCTCCCTAAATCTAGTGGTGAAGTTGCCAGGTCCGTATCTAGTCTAGTTTCCGAGATACGTTCCAACAAACTTCAACATTACTTATTTCCCAGCCCGTTTGAAGTGTTTAAAACTAGCGTTTCAGATTATGCCCTCTATTAAATTAACCACGAAATATAAATAAATACAACTTCACACATTAGTACAAAAATCTCTCATGAATCCATTGGTGTATTCTCCAGGTCCGTATCTAGTCTAGTTTTTGAGATACAGCCCCTCAAATTAAAAAAAAAAAATTTGGAAATTTCTTTCGTTGTGTTATAATAACCCTTCAATATTTACCCCCATAAATAAAAATGTAATTTTACTCAATTATACTTGAAACCTCCCTAAATCCAGTGGTGAAGTTGCCAGGTCCGTATCTAGTTTAGTTTCCGAGATAAGTTCCAACAAACTTCAACATTACTTATTTCCCAACCCGTTTGAAGTGTTTAAAACTAGCGTTTCAGATTATGCCCCCTATTAAATTAACCCCTAAATATAAATTAATACAACTTCACACAATAGTACAGAAATCTCCCCTAAATCCATTGGTGTATTCTCCAGGTCCGTATCTAGTCTAGTTTCCGAGATACGTTCCAACAAACTTCAACATTACTTATTTCCCAACCCGTTTGAAGTGTTTAAAACTAGCGTTTCAGATTATGCCCTCTATTAAATTAACCCCTAAATATAAATTAATACAACTTCACACAATAGTACAAAAATCTCCTCTGAATCCATTGGTGTATTCTTTAGGTCTGTATCTAGTCTAGTTTTCGAGATACAGCCCCTCAAATAAAAAAAACTTATTTCCCAACCCGTTTGAAGTGTTTAAAACTAGCGTTTCAGATTATGCCCTCTATTAAGTTAACCTCCAAATATAAATTAATACAACTTCATACAATAGTACAAAAGTCTCTCCTCTACCCAATGGTGTACCCGTCAGGTCCGTATCTAGTGTAGTTTTTGAGAAACGGCCCCTCAAATTTAAAAAATATTTCCAAATTTTTCTTGTTGTGTCATACTACCCCTTCAATATTTACCCCCATAAATACAAATATAATTTTACTCAATTGTACTTGAAACCTCCCTGATAGCTTGGTAAATTTATTAAATATAATTTGTTGAGTAAATTTAAATATGTTTCGCAAAATATGAAACACATATTCACTTGAAATAAATGTAATGTCACATCCAAATATGTTTTTCGCTTTTTGCTTGTGTAAATAAATGTACGTAAGCAATTCTCGTGTCACTACAGCATATAGAATAAACCTTGTTACATGGCGTGGCGGTTTAATCCCGGGATTCTCATATACGGACGACCTACAACCCGGAAACACATTTGTTGTTTGAGTAAAATACATGAAAAACTCACACGAAAACTTCGTTTCCAGACAAAGCTGTGTTAAACGTTTCACGGGTTTTTTAAATTCATAATTGTGATGCAAATAACATTTCATGTCTATATACGAAATGGTGTTTTAATTATTTATATACAGGCTACGAAATTGAAATGTAGCATATAAGGGTTTCAATGCTGTTACTATCAGCCTATCTCTAGTAAGGGAGGTATTGTTTTTGGTCAAAAATTCAGTGAGTTTTCAATGAATAAGCACGTTTTAGGGTCTCTACAATATTATATTACTATTTTCACAATGATGTCTGGATGTATGTATGTGTATGTATGTGTGTGTGGTCTGTACTGATTTTTTCGTCTCGCATAACTCATATACTATAATAGCAAAATAGTTATTTGTATACCAAGGTCGCGAAATCACTTTTTAGCGTACAATGTGTACACAATATTTTTTTTCTTCAAACGTCATCAAAGTACGTTGTTATGTATTTGTATTCAACAAGCAGAAGTTCAATATTGTCGCCGCCGACGTAAAAGTGTTTCCTTGGCAACACATTTACGCCGGCGGCGGACAAAGTAAAATATTATGAAAAATAGTTAGGTTGTAATTCAATAATTTGACAGTTAAAAATGAAACAAAAATAACAAAACAGCATATTCTACGGCAACTTGAAATGCTAGATAAGACAGAATATTTTTGAAGTTTTGAGCATTTTATAATATTTATAATTTTATTTTCTATGTTTGAAGAAAATATAGCATGTGTTATTCGGAGTAAATGTGTCTTTGGGTGCTTCGCATGTAATTGTTTGACTCGCTTCGCTCGTCGTTCAAACTTACATGCTCAGCACCCAAAGTATCACATTTACTCCTAATGACACAATATACTATTATCCAACACCTCTCAATAAATGCTCTATAACTATGGCGATTTTAAACAAGCAAAGTAACAGATTACCCACTAGTGGGTATAATTTTGAGGAAAGCCACTAGTGAGTATTTTTTTATTTATAACAATAATAATAACACACAAAACCTTGGTAACTACTTCGATTGACATTTTAATTTAAAAATTTAAAGCATATGTCACTGTCAAATAATATTTCTTTAATAAATTTTTCATTTATTAAGAAGTGTTGGATAAAACGTTATACTTCACACGTGGGCAAAGTGGAATTACCCACTTGTAAAGTAAATAACTATTGTGCAACCGTAGAAAATTTTAATTAAAAAACAGTTTTATTGTATAAAGTGGCTATGAAATTGACATTTAATAAACAAAACAATTAGTATTGATACATCTAAAGTGTCAAAATGAATGTTTTTACCCTAATTCGTGTCCGTTACCATGACAATTTCGCGATCTAAACTGCGGCTGCGAAATGTTTATTTTGCTTTCGGTTGCACAAAAAATACAATTTTGTGTATTTTAAGCAGGTATGTTTCTGTATCATCAAGTAATATTTTGTACCGTTTAAGAGTTGTATTGGGCAGAAAATTACGTGCTGGCCACATAAGATTTTTTAGAAATGCCAGTAATAAGGCTCATTTGGACACCAAAATATACTGAGCACACCTTATTACATGAATACGAATGAAATGTTGATTCAGTTATCAAAAGATTTGTAAATAATTTTAAAGCAAAGTAAAACATCATTTCAACCAGATAAAGGAATTAAAAATTTATTTTTCAGCAGGTATAACATTAAATTATATCTCCAACCTTGAGTACTAATACCTCTTATCACACTTTCTGACAAAATGAAACTAAAAATACTCTGAAAGTAGTTTATGATCTGCCAGCACGTTTAGTATTCTTTGGGGTAGGCGGAAACCGTCAATGCTTTTCACTCGACATTACAAACAAGCGAACGTGCAAACACATTGTAAGTTAAGGTTGAGCGATCGCCTCATTTGTTTCTTTTTGACGCAGTAGATGGCAGTGAGAGATGCACTGCACAAAAGACTTATCATGATTTATTAGAAGGCGGGCATGCGTTTAATAGAATTTCTAAGCTTACGAATAATCAGAAAAACTATTACAATTTATTTTTGTTATTAAAACAGATATATCATTTTGCCTGTTATACTTTTCTGAGAGTGTCAAATTATTTTCAATAGGGTGTTCTGACATATCTCGTTTTTAATTTTTGTTTTTCAATAGTTTGTCAATACGAATATGATATTTTGAATAAAATTGTATATTATACATTAAGAGAGAGGAGTGTATGATGAATTGAAGCACGAGGCGTAGATGAGGTCTACAATACGATACTTTTCTCCTGCAGTGTATAAACTATTTTATCCAACACCTCTCAATAAATGCTCTATAACTATGGCGATTTTAAACAAGCAAAGTAACAGATTACCCACTAGTGGGTATAATTTTGAGGAAAGCCACTAGTGAGTATTTTTTTAATTTATAACAATAATAATAACAAACAACACCTTGGTAACTACTTCGATTGACATTTTAATTTAAAAATTTAAAGCATATGTCACTGTCAAATAATATTTCTTTAATAAATTTTTCATTTATTAGGAAGTGTTGGATAAAACGTTATACTTCACACGTGGGCAAAGTGTAATTACCCACTCGATAAAATTATCACACTCAGCCTTCGGCTTCGTGTGCTAAAATTTCTCTCGTGGGTAATTCCTTACTTTGCCCACTTGTAAAGTAAATAACTATTATTTTCATTTTGGTCCATGGAATTTACAAAACAGTATTGTGATCCCATTGAGACAGTCTATTAAAAAATTATCATTTCCTTAAGAGTATAGTACAATACATACATGACATAATAATAATTTAGACTTGTTTACAGCAGCGTGAAAAAAAATACATTTGAATAAAGTTTATAGCACATTTTTCAGGTGCTACAAATACAATTAGGATTAGACTTATAAAAATCAGCTACAATTAATCAAATTCCATTACAATATAATATATTATGCTACAAATTTAATTTTTAATATTTACTGTAACAAATTTCATCTGTAATATAACGATGGTGGTCCCACCTGTGATTCCACATTGTAATCAAGTTCGTGCTTTGAATTCAACTCAACAAGATTAACTTGTAACAAGATTCTATGCAACAAAAATCAAATTACAATTATGATGAGGACGTCCACGCCTTGATATTTGCATACCAAGACTAGTTATTGATTCATCGCTTCAGAAGCCAATGAAACTTGCCACGATGCCATCAATGGGCCGGCTAATTATTCATACAAGTAATTAGAATACAGTAATTTGATAACAACGCTGGCAAATTTATTAATGACAGCGAAATATTACTGCGACAAAATAGGGCGAAATATCGACTCTTTAGTATGATATACTAAGGGCTGTTTTTATCATTTCATTGTTTATTTATATTTGAAATATTATAGCAGTACATAAGTACATATACAGGGTAGATAATAGTGTACCAATTCAAAATGTGTAATGCAGAAAATTTCTAAATTATCAAAATTATCTTAGGCTAGTTGGACGAGAGGAGATTTTCAGATTGGCGTACTTTTCATAAAAATCGAATTCCGATGTTCTGGACTGTCACTCGAAATCCAGTCACGATTCAGAAATTAATTGAAAGTCTTAAGTACAGAAATCTAATTAAGCAGAACATTACAGCTCGGATTAAGACTGATTGCTTTTAAATTAGCGAATCAGAAAAATGCTTTACAAGAGAAATATTAAAAGTGCAAAATTCTACTCTTGTACACTAAAGCCAAATTGTTACCTCTCCTCTGAGTCAGGGGGTAGTGAGTTTTCAAGGAAATATTTTGTTAATTTGAATATATGCTGTTCCATTTGTAGCAATTCACACATTGAAATATACGAAAAATTGTCGTAAACACAATGACATTAACTTGTGACAATTTAAACAAATATTATAATGATACTATGGCTCATAGCTAATTAAAGTATGAGAAACTCAAATTTTGAATCCGATTTAAAATATCATTCGTGGTTGTAAAGATACAGGTTACGAAAGTTGGACAATTATTGAATTTTTTTGATATAATTGCTATCAACTTTGACTGTTTGTAAAACATATATTTCTAGAGTTATCATAACAAAAATGTACATCCTAGAGGAGTAAAGTGTGCTGAATACGCTCGTTAAATCAGATTTGAATTATCTCTTTTAGTTTTCAAGATATCGCCCATCATATATTTTATGGCCACTTTTGCGCTCAACTCCACGTTCAATAAATTGCAAATATTTTCAAAACTAAGACTCAGATATGGCTAAAACTAAATTTTTTGTAAGTTTCGGGTCGGAAATAGGGGGATAGGGTATATAAAACAAAATTCTGAGAGATGAAAATTTTTTGCCAAATTTCAATTTTTCGGATTTTTGGCCATTTTCAGACTTTTTGCTCTAAAACTTTTTTCCGCAGAGCGATTTTAATGAAAGTTTGCATATTTATGTAACTTTTTCCGTAGAATCGAATGGCGTAGTCACCAGTTTTGTATCTTTGTTATTTTTCGAGATACAGGCCTATTTATACTCATTTTTGGCCTATTTTTGAAATGTCATATCTCGGGAATTAAATGAGCTGCAGAACTCTACTTTCAAATTTTGGAGGTTTCATGACGAGTAGATGCCATGTGTGGAATTTCAAATGTTTTTGAAGAAAAAAAATAATTACCTAAAAATGACCCATCTATTTAGTCAAAACCTATCATCAATTAATTATGGGTCAATAAATCGTATCAAAAATACCTAAATTTATGAAAAAGATGAATGGGGTATTCATTGGTGTGCTTGAAAATACAATATTACTAACAGATTTTGCATTACAAGCTTGTAAACCTGAAATAAGTTTGAATTTTTATCATTTCTGACAGATTTTCATAAAACTGTTTGCCACAATTATAACAGTACTGTTGTATTAATAATATTATGGGTACTTATTAACTAAGAAACGCTGATTCCAATGCTGAAGACCCCATTTTAATATCTCGTTTAGTTTTAAAGTTACAGGCTTGTAAACATGACTAATTTAAATAAACTTCCTCAATAATGGGAAGGTTGCGCTTTTATTTCCAACGTATCCAGAAACAACATGACTTTGAATTGAGAGCACTCGAGGATTTTAAACGAAAAAATATGATGTGGGCAGCACATAATCTCCCGCTCAATACTACTCTTATACGATACAAAATAGTACTTGATGATACAGAAACATACCTTCTTATTTATTTATTTATTTTCTATTTATATTTCAGAAATTTAATTTTATTTTCTATATTTATTTAATTTTTTGACATATATTTTAATAAGAAAACAGCTTCACAATCACAATGACATGTGTCACATTTCGTAAAACTTTTTTTTATGATTTCTATGCTTCTTTATACTATTAAGAAAATATAAAAGAACTTTAATTCCGTATAAATGTAAAACTCTGTGTAATATTACATTATTAACAATATTTAAGAAATAAATTTCGGTACCTTTGATAGTAAATTTGTCGCCATGAAACCGCCCATGTTTCCGAGCCCAATGAATCCTACATTTGAAGCTCTTCGTCTTGCTTCTGTAACAAAAATATTTCGATAAATTATCTACAAATATACAACACATCTACTAAATTATTAAACCCTATACACTCTAGCCTCTACTATAGAGAAAATTCATCTTAAAAAGTATTTCCTTATCAAAAAGAATCTTGATGGAAATGAGTAAAGAAGATCAAGGTAGACGCGAGGCTGTCCAAGCTTCGAGACATTTCTTCTCGGCTTCGCTGTTCTTTGTTCGCTCGCAGATATAATTTCGTTATTATTCTATTTATGTCACACTTCAAAGACAGTCTAAAGTGTCGTGCTGTCGCGTCATTAACTGTAAATCAACCTTAAAAGTTGTCCATAACCAAATTATATTTTAACGTTATTATCACATGTAATTTCCAGCCCCAGAGGAACGCTGTCGAACGACGAGAAAAAGGCTCAAACTTACAAATCGCATTATAAATTTTATAATTAGTTTTTGGATTGGCTTTTGATGCCCAGAATAAATGTAGGTTAAATAGTGTTGGAGAAAAATTATTATCTCTTGTGCATATTTGTAAGGGAGGTATTGGGACGAACCAAAAATATCTATTAAAATAAATATGCTTTTCCGAAATTGATACTAGGGTACATGATATTACTAAATTATCCAAAATAGTAGCTACAGCTAAACTTTACAGACTTTTATGTCAAACTTGAATTAGATACACAAACATAATAGTTATTTACTTTACAAATGGGCAAAGTAAGGAATTACCCACGAGAGAAATTTTAGCACATTTGTGTGATAATTTTATCGAGTGGATAATTCCACTATGTCCACGTGTGAAGTATAATATTTTATCCAACACCTCTTAATAAATGCAAAATTTATTAAACAAATATTATTTGACAGTGACATACGCTTATTAAATTAAAATGTCAATCGAAGTAGTTACCAAGGTGTTGTGTGTTATTATTATTGTTATAAATAAAAAAATACTCACTAGTGGCTTTCCTCAAAATTATACCCACTAGTGGGTAATCTGTTACTTTCATTGTTTAAAATCGCCATAGTTACAGAGTATTTATTGAGAAGTGTTGGATAAAATATCAAACAAATTATTCTATAATACTATTGGTGAATTTATTTATTATTGACCATTGACAATGCAGATCACATACAGACTGTCTAAAAATATATTTAAAAATCTGTTGTGGGCAGCACAGTACCTCCCGCCATATATTTCTTATCAAACAATGCACCACCACAATCAAGAAACGTTCATCCCTTCAAAAAATTATGACATATGTCAAAAATAGACATTTTTCAAACGTTGTTTTGTAATTTCAAAAAGCACAGGTTAATAAATTTAAACGAAAATGTCAAAATATAATTTTCTTTACGTGTTGTAATTCGTAAATGAAACAGTAAGAGAAAAATGTTTCAAACAACAATTGTAGATAATAATATTTGAAATATTATTCTAATAACAAAAATTGTCATTAATTTAATTCAAGATGACTTGATAAGCCTTCAAGTTAACTTCCACTTCCGGTTATTTGACAAACAAACAGACACACACACAGACATCATCGCGAAACTATTAAAATCGTATTCTAGGAACCCTTAAACGTGCTCATCCACTGAAAACTCACTACCGAATTTTTAGTATGTTTCCTATACCTCCCTTACAGGATGTGGCGGGAGCTAAAAAGTATGCTTTAGTGCCTTGATATACAAATAACTATATTGACAGAATTATAGAGTTTTATAAAATTATTAGATATATAAATAAAAACAGTTACAAAGAAATATATTAAATATCTCTTTTTTTCGAAATATTTTTTTGTAAAATAATTTTAGAACTCTTTTATTTTAAATACTTAAAAACAGCTTATGATAAGAGCCAATGTCAGTTTATTTAATATCAACTATTACTGCTTATGGAATTAATCAAATATTTAGTAGTATGTATGATAAATCGTTACATTATTCAATTTAAGTTTGAACTATCTGATGGAGAGTGAAATTTTGAGAAAATTCTAAACATGAAATGTTTTCTAACTTGACAAGTCTACTTTCTGTTGTCTGATCCCTCAACTAATATCGTTAAAAGTCGCGGAGTAGTTTTCTATGACAGAATACTTACTTTGCAAACAAAATAAAATAGAAAAAAGACACCGTTTTGTGCTAGTTTTGTATTATAACAGCTGCTATGCTAATATTTTACTTAACTTTACATGCAGTGCGTAAAAAGACGAGCGTAGGGGATCTAATGCAAGATGAAATATGCTGGAGAATAACTACGTATATTGCACTTATATTTCATACAGTTTTCGCTGTGAATAAGAAATTAATTCGGTGCGCTCAATTAACTAAATAGTGAAATTAAAATAAAGTATGTGAACGTGACGCAGAACACCTTTATTATGCTTGTAAAATATGTGTGGTATTTATAAATGGATTATATTGTAAAATAATGAACAAGATAAAGTATTTTTGTGCATTTCGTAAAAGTTTCATTTGAAATTACACAATGTATTAGTACTGGAATATTTAATCAATTTTTCAATTTAACTTTTACATAAATCTGATTTGTTCAAATTTATTTCCAGCGTAGAAACGAATTAAATATAAAATACTGAAACCAATAATTCATATTTTATGCAAACATTCAAAGTATGTACAGAAAGTTATAAAATTAATATATATAGCATTGCGCAATTTACAATTTTAAAGTATATAATTTATTATACGTTGTGGCACTGACATAACATATAATTTATTATTATACATTATGTCAGTGCCACAACGTATAATAATAAATTATATGTTATGTCAGTGCCACAACGTATAATAATAAATTATATGCTATGGCAGTGCCACAACGTATAATAATAAATTATATGCTATGGCAGTGCCACAACGTATAATAATAAATTATATGTTATGTCAGTGCCACAACGTATAATAAATTATTTTCGGTTATTATAAATTTTTAGCATGATTCCTATACCTCCCTTACAGGATGTGGCGAGAGGTGAAAAGAATTATTACAATAGCAAAAAATTATTTCACGTGCAGTTACAGCAATTTAAAAATTTACAATAACAATATTTACATTTTTATTTGTAATATGATATTATTTAGATTGTTGTAGCATCAATCGAAAATAATATCATATTACTAATATAAATATATAAATATTGTTATTATAAATATCTATATTGTTATAACTATACTTAAGATAATTTTTTGCTATTGAAACAATTTTTTTTCTGTGTATAAATAGAAAAATCCAAATCTGCAATAAAAATGGTGGTTTTTGTTTAAGATATCAACTTATTTTGGTTATATTAAACGTGAATCTTCTTTAATAAACTCAACATTCACGACAGAAATTTTCATTCTAAACGTGCATAAATTCTGATCACCGAGCTTAAAGTATTAGCGCCCTCTTTTAGCAGGAATTTCAACCTTCATCAACATGTCAAAATAAAAGTTTATAAATTTATATTGAACCAAAAGCTAATTGAAGACAAATTTTAAATGAACGTACTACAAAAATTAATTTCTTAATAATATAATTTAATTTTATATGTAAATAATTTTTTTAATATGTGGAAAGAAAGTATTAAAAGGAACAGGAAACAATTTGAAATCAAACATTTTTTGATTTTTACTCCAACAGTTACGAAAGATACTGAACATTTACTGTAAGTAACAAATCTTTTAATTGTATTAGGAAAATGTTTGAAGTTTTCTCATTAAAAGGTAATTTTCCGAGAGATAACTTTAAAATTAAATATTTTCTTAGTGCATAAGGTTTTATTCTGCAATTAAAATTAGAAAATAGTTTTCAAAAGTTTTCACTTAGGTTGTAATAACAATATTTTAATTAATTACCATCCGCCACTGAAATATAGTAATACTGGAACGCTCACTAACGTTGAAAATGCAATAAGTGGGCTACCTATCTTTGTCGTACAGTGTGCTTAGCAAGTCGATAAGAAAATATAAATAAATTAATATTTAATGATGTTGAAATAATATTATATTATACATTAAGGGAGAGAAGCGTATTATTTTTCTCGTGGAGTAAATTGAAGCACGAGGCGTAGACGAGGGCTACAATACGACAAGGGAAAATACATTTATCTCCTACGGTGTACATACTATTTTTTTACTTTTGATTGTACTATATTTCAATTACTGATAGCGCGGAAATCTGCAATATGCTTTACAAATATCCATTCTCCATAAATCAATTTATGTTTGCATTGTACACTCAGTTACATTTTGTACAGTAAACATCAAATATCTGAAATAGAATATAAATGATATTCTATTTTCATTTTATACGGAAGTTTACAAATATTGAAATATGCAACATATAATTTTATTTTTAAAATAAACATTCTTAAAATAGAAAATTGAGGGTTTTTCGATTGGAGTTTAGTTCAAATTCTTGATTATTTCACTCATTACAAATTTGCACAATCAGAATGTCTCATTTTCCATTGTTGTGCATTTTAGATAAAGCAGCATGATGTTTAATCGCGATTAAATTGAAGCTAGCTTTTATAAGCAAATTTTGATCATTTTGAAGGCATATTTAGCCGGATAATTAGTTGCAGAAGCAAAATACTTACATGCTTTTTACCTTTACTGGTATTCTATGTCTTTAAACATGCTGAATTATTCATTTCAAGCTATTTTTATTTACAAATTTTTGACATTTATTTCACAAATAAAAAGAAAAACAATCAAATTGCTATAGTTACACTATAACAACATAATTTTATGGTGCTTTTTGTTTATGAGTGTACCGATTTATTTATGTGAAAATGTGTCAAAATCAACGTTTTAGTTCAATTTCTTCGGCAAATATTGAAGTTTATACTATGAATTCATGAAATAATCTTGACATATACCCCTCTTGCTAAAGAATTGAATCGATTAAATTTGATGTCTGGCTTATTTACAAAATTGTGTATTTAAAAAAGTGTTATCGTACATAATAATTTAAGATAAAATCCCTTGACCTGCGGTCTCGGGATTTTTTCAAATTATTATGTACTCAAACACTTTTTAAGCAAAATTTTTTGCATAAGCTAGACATCAAATTTAATAGATTAAATTCTTAGCACTCGCGATATAACTATTTAAAAAATTATGAGATGTACTTCAATACATGATTAAAATATTCTGTTAGTTTGAAAAAATTCTAATTTTTCCCTCACTGTTAATAAAATTCATGCTACGAAATAATGTTCCTAAGCTAGTTTCAGATTATTTGAGCTTAAATCTGTCAATGGATTACATAGTTATTCCAGTCCATTTTGCGGTCCAATTTCAGTCAAATTTAATCCAAGCAAAGTATACATAAATCTCATTACAAAAATACAACAAAACCTAGTAAACTGTTCCTCTATGGTCTATAATGACTTCCATGTCGTCGCCCGTTTGTCTTGTCCGCGTTAGTTAAACAGGAAACCGTCCTCACAAAGCCATGCTACCCCCCGGTGATTCAAACCCAAGTCGCTGACATCCCCACTAACCTGATGCTCTGAAAGTAATTTAACTGACTATGAATTAGTTGAACGACTTGTTCCTGATGGTGGATGAGAAAGAACGCAAAGCTAGACCTACCACTGCGCGATTCGTTGTGGAAACGAAAAGGAGCTGACAGGAACTTCTCATCGCGGCGGATATTACTCGTAAAAAAACGGAGGGTGATTGTGGGGTGTGGGAATGGTTTGGCAATTTGTTTATTAAAGTGCGGATGCGTAAGGAACATTGTGGGCTGGTGAAATTCGCCACCGATAAACATTTGAATATTGTTTCATTCTGCGGAATGCAATACGTACAATTTATCTTTGGCGATGATTGTGTATTTCGATGAACGAAATATGTTTACATTTGAACTACTAACAACTACTTTTATTTGCGATGGAAGTAACTAGTGAAATAAAGAATACGTTCAAAAGGAATACATGTTTTGAAATTTGCTAATATAATAGTTGTTTATGTATTAAGGCACTGAAGTTCAATTTTTTATCACGAATATGGAATTTATTAAACCATGTAAGTGATAAAAATGAACTTCAGTGCCGAGGTACATATTTGCAATCTAAAATTAGAAAAAACTGTAAAAAAATTACAATATAGGTTAAGCTTATACATCTGTCAGTTGTCAATTGAAACTGACAGTCAGTGTTGCCAACCTCGAACAGTGAAACACTCAAAATTATGTGTCGTCATCGGAATTAATTAGTTAATTCTTCTTGCAAATTTTGTTTCATGTTACGTCCAAATTTACTATAGTACGTCAATATATTTGCCAAAATTATCCTAATTGTACAATAATTATTTAACAACAGTGGGTTGCTTAAAATCGTCGTATAATGAGTTACTTTAGTGACGATTTCTGAGCTTTTAATGACGATTTTTGGGCACACAAATAAACACTCTTAAATTTAATTTTTCAACAATTTATGTTATTTTAAAAATTGTAGAATATTTAATTTTGCATCTGTTCAATTTCGGAAAATAGTTATTTGTTTAACTAGGCATCAAAATACCAGATTTACAGCTTACGTTGCCATACATGTGTTGAACGATTGCTATGTATTTATTGTCGATTGCTATGCCTATTGTTATGTAAAATATTTTTACAGCCTATTCATAAAAGTGATACTTTACAGACTGTCAGAAGTCCGTGAAGTGTCATCTTTAATGTCAATCGGCAAAAAATATATTTAATTGATTGTTTTGAATGTGCATTGTCGCGTACAAACATCCATCCATCCATACACACGTCATTGATAAAATGGTCAATCTATCGTTGTAAGACAGTTAGCTTACTTTCAAACAAATACTTTTAGTAAATCGATCCGCACAACGTTTCATATCTCATTTGAATTTAAAATTGTCGTTGATGTTATTTGTTACTTTGTTGGCGGATAGCAGGTGTATGTACTATATCTGTCGTTGTCTCCGCCACTGTCTTCAGGCGGGAAAATACATCAGCCCCCCAGCTTGGCAGATGCCGGAAGTACACATCTTCTGACAGAAACACACACGCCTTTATCGCTGGGCGGAAGCACACTTCACGGTGCTTGTACCGGGCTCGGGGCCATGATGTCTTTACGGTTTCTTATTATTATCACAATATTTCCATGCACTTCTCTTTCATGTGCGCTGAAAGCATGCACACATGTACAGGATACCTAGTGCCTAGTGCTCGCTAGAGCGATTGCAATAACTTCTTACAGGGCCGGACTGAAGACAAGTTGAATTTTTGCTGAAAATATTACAACCAGCGTTTTTTTTTTGGGCCAAATAATGACTTTAGAGAAAAAATGTTATATATATAAAAAATGAGTACAAGACTTTATATTTGATTTTTATTATAAAATAACTGCATCGACTGCGCAAGTCACGAATTTGATTTTGCTGGGAAATATTTTGTTAATTTGAATATATGCTGTTCTATTTGTAGCAATTCACACATTGAAATATACGAAAAATCGTCGTAAATACAATGCCATTAACTTGTAACAATTTAAACAAATATAATGATACTATGGCTCATAGCTAATTAAAGTATGAGGAATTCAAATTTTGAATCCGATTTAAAATATCATTCGTGGTTGTAAAGATACAGGTTACGAAAGTTGGACAATTATTGAATTTTTTCGATATAATTTCTATCAACTTTAACTGTTTATAAAACATATATTTCAAGAGTTATTATAACAAAAATTTACATCCTAGAGGAATAAAGTGTGCTGAATACGCTCGTTAAATCAGATTTTAATTATCTCTTTTAGTTTTTAAGATATCACCCTTCATATATTTTATGGCCACTTTTGCGCTCAACTCCACGTTCAATAAATTGCAAATATTTTCAAAACTAAGACTCAGATATGGCTAAAACTAAATTTTTTGTAAGTTTCGGGTCGGAAATAGGCGGATAGGGTATATAAATCAAAATTCTGAGAGATCAAAATTTTTGGCAAAATTTCAATACTAACCCCTTGAGTTTTTTCGGATTTTTGGCCATTTTCATACTTTTTGCTCTAAAACTTTTTTCCGCAGAGCGATTTTAATGAAAGTTTGCATATTTATGTAACTTTTTCCGTAGAATCGAATGGCGTAGTCCCCAGTTTTTTATCTTTGTTATTTTTTGAGATACAGCCCTATTTATACTCATTTTTGACCTATTTTTGAAATGTCATATCTCGGGAACTAAATGAGCTGCAGAACTCTACTTTCAAATTTTGGAGGTTTCATGACGAGTAGATGCCATGTGTGGAATTTCAAATGTTTTTGAAGAAAAAAAATTTTAACCTAAAAATGACCCATCTATTTTGTCATAACCTATCATCAATTAATTAAGGGTCAATAAATCGTATCAAAAATACCTGAATTTATGAAAAATATGAATGGGGTATGCTTGAAAATACAATAGAAACACTTTAGACTCTATAATAAATGTTCTTTTGTCACAATAAATTAATTTAGCCTTAAATTATTCGGGATCTGCAAGCAATGAATAACCCTGCTAATCAAATTTCTTGTTGTAATCAGCGAAATTAACTAACAACCCGGAAATACAAAGACCCTAGCTTTGTGAGAATTCATATAAACACAATGGACTCTGTGACCGTAGTTGAATATGAGGAAACAAATTATAAAATTAGTGAACTTATATGCATTTAAAAACTAAAGAGTATTTTTACATCCCGCCTACCTCTAGGTAAGGGAGGAATTGTTTTTGGTCAAAAAATTATGTAGTGAGTTTTCAATGAATAAGCACGTTTTAGGATCCATACAATACGATTTTACTATTTTCGCGATGATGTCTGTATGTATGTATGTATGTATGTATGTATGTATGTATGTAGGTATGTTTGTATGTATGTATGTATGTATGTATGTAGGTATGTATGTGTGTGTGTATGTGTGTGTGTGTGTGTAGGCTGTGGCAATTTTTTCGTCTCGCATAACTCAAATACTATAATTCCAAAAAATACTATTTTGTGAATTTGCTTTTTATATTTAAATGAAGAGCTGATTAGATTTTGGATAAAATTGGTCAACCGGAAGTAGCAGTTTACTTGAAGCCCTTAACAGTTTTTCGTGTAAAACACGGTTAAATTTCCTTTTTCAACAATTTATGTTATTTTGAAAGATGTAGAATATTTAATTTTACATGTGTTTTGATTACATTAATTTTATTAATTTTCATTGGGTTTAGAGATAATAAAATATAAAGAAATTAGATTTCATAAGTCTTGCAGTCCTTGTACACCATGGAAACACTTAAAAAATTTAATTTTTTTACGAAATGTGACACATGTCATTTTGATTGTGAAGCTGTTTTCTTATCGAAATATATGTCAAAAAATTAAATAAATATACGAAATGAAATTAAATTTCTGAAATATAAATAGAAAATAAATAAATAAAAGGTATGTTTCTGTATCAAGTACTATTTTGTATCGTTTAAGAGTAGTATTGGGCGGGAGGTTATGTGCTGACCACATCAAATTGTTACCCTGTTGAGTTTTCTTATTTCTAGGGGTTGATTTAGGGGTGTACGATTTTTTTAGACTTCAGATTTGGATTCAGCGTCAAAAATGCATAGGAATATTTTTGTCTCGATTGAGGTTTCAATTTCTATTTTTTATTTTTGTGAGGCTGTTTTATAAATGCACATTTCACCATCTCCTAAACTTTAACAAGTTCGAGAATTTTCCAGGACACGTGACTGGATAAGAGAGAATTATTGCTTCTGTTTTAAACCCCAGACATGCATTTATTGTAAATGCAGTTGCTGCAATTGAATTTGTATAATAATGCATGCAAAAACATCGAATAACATTATTGTTATCTGCTGTAAATTCTACTAAGCTTTACATCTGTCAAAACAAGAACGAAAAGATACATTGTTTCTTGAGATATATTGAAACTGCAAATGACAGTGGCAATCTTAGAAACGCTCGTCTTTTATTGCACATAAAACATATGACAAATTTCACGAATTTCCCCTGTGGTATCCATTTTAGATACTCTTAGAATTTAAGGTTTCAAATTTTAAAATAAATTCCGAATGAGTGCTGTGCTTATAAATATAAATTAAATGAAAATATAAAAAAGCAATCAAGCTTAATTCTTTTACAAATAAAAATAATATATAAAGATTAAATTTTAGCCCGCTACATTTACAAATAAAAATGAAATTAAATGTTTTTTACTTGACACCAACGCTAACATTTTAATTATAATTCACGAGAAACTTTTTACGTGCTGATTTATCGCTTTATAAACACAAATCTTTTTCAAACTGTTAGCTGTCTAGCAGATAAATTAAATTTAGACCTGATTTCAATGCAAAACAAAGGTAAGGTTAAAATATTCAATGCTCAGATCTACGAAACAATATCAGATTTCAAAAGGAAGCTACGATTTCCTCGAAAATACAACTTGAACTTTCTTATACATAGTTTACAAAAGTTGTAACAAATCGATTACAAAATACTTTAAGGTCCATGAAATGACACCAGCGACCTAATTACTCATAAACGTGAAATGATAAAGCAATGAAATTTCATAATATAATAGTTTACGACCTATATTATTATAAAATGAAAATAATAACCTGAATTTTTAAACCTATGAATTATTTATGGTTTACGCAAAATCTTTATTCAATATTGCAAGCAAAAATACGTGACGTAGTTTTGGTAGGACAAAACTGAACTGTTGAATGAAAGCAGTTTATATATTTTTCTTTAATACTGGAGTAAATAGCTCCATGGTAACGCGTCGGACTGTGCATCGTGAGTTCCCAGTTCGAATCCCACTGCCGCCAGTTACAAATTTAAATTTACCCCTATGGTTCCCCACTAACATCTTTGGGGCTATGATTTGACGGCTGGTAACCGTACTTCATACGAAAAAATATATCACTTATCGAGATCTGCGTAAGCAGAGTGCCACACCCTGGGGTAAAAGGCGAGATGATATATTTATTTATTTATTATATAATAGTTATTTATGTATCAAGGCACTGAAGTTTAACTTTTTATCACGAATATGGAATTTATTAAACCATGTGAGTGATAAAAAGGAACTTCAGTGCCGAGGTACATATTGAGTTTTATTGAAATCTAAAATTAGAAAAACTGTAAAAATATTATTATTTAGGTTAAGTTTATACATCTGTCAGTTGTCAATTGAAACTGACACTCAGTGTTGCCAACCTCAACATTGAAGTTATCGTAAATAACACTCAAAATTATGTTTATTTATCGGAATTAATTAGTTAATTCTTCATGCACATATTATTTCATTTTACGTATAAGTTTACTATAATACGTCATATATTTGTCAAAACGTATACAATAATTATTTTACGATTGCCAACACTGGGTTGCTCAAAACCGTCGTATAATGGGTTACTTTAGTGACGATTTCTGAGCTTTAATGACGATTTTTGAGCACTTTAGTACCGATCTTAAATAAATTATTTTTAATTTTGAAAACTTTACTAGTTATTTGTTTAACTAGGCACCAAAGTACCATATTTACAGTAGAGACTTAGGGAACATTTAGGGCCAGTCTTTTCATCTACGAATAAACTTCCAAATAAGTTATTTGTTGAATAAATAAAAAATACGCAACAAAAAATGACAGCTAGAAAAATAAATATCATTTGAGCTATGATTTTGATGCGACATTTTTTATTTATTTAAAAAATATATATTTAGTTATTTATTTATTAATCAATCTAACAGGATACAAGATACCATTTATAGGACGATTATATAAAAATAATTTACAAAAATTAAATGGTTGCAAAAAACTAAGTATTATAAAACCAAGATAATAAAAATACCAGACTTAAAAATTAAGAAAAAATAACTAAGAGCAAACAAATGTACTTAAAATGATAATATTAATTAATTCATTAACCAAGCAATGTGATAAAATGCATTTAAATCTATCAAAGGAGTCGCCAAATATGTCAATATCACATATTGCAGATATGTGAGCATTTTAATTTAAAATAAATAAAATTGTATAAAATGAAATATACAAATCGATGTAGCACCCAGTATGTAACAAAAAATAAATACAAAAAAACATAAAATACAAACCAATTCATTGTCTGTCAGTAAATACTTTTTGCGCTCCTGCAAAAGTTTTTGTGAAACAAATATCGATTCATCAACATTTAAATACAACATCGGAAATGTAACACATTAACACAAGTTTTAAAAATCTTCCGCCTGCTGTTCGAGAGTTAATTAGTCAAAGTCAATTCAATGAATGTTAACCACATCCATTGTTAACGCAGTATCCGTTCGATTTGGACATCCAAGCGCATGATGGATATTAATACAATACACACGCTGCCACACACACGTCAATCAGACTCGCAAATGAAATAATACGCGCAACTATAAGTGAATTCAAAATGTTCAAAATTCAATGCAGGGATCGAAGTTTCTGTTGCTGGCTGGCAGGGGATGATAACGGGAACTGACAACGGAGGGTAGAATGTTTGAGTTTATAGTGGATGCTCTGTGCTCATTATTGTTTTTTAAACTTGATTGTTTCATTCGTAATAAATCTGAACAATTAGAATGTCTCATTTTCCATTGTTGTGCATTTTAGATAAAGCAGCATATTGTTTAATCACGATTAAATTGAAGCTAGCTTTTATATGCAAATTTTGAACATTTTGAAGGCATATTTAGCCGGATAATTAGTTGCAGAAGTAAGATTTACCTTTACTGGTATTCTATGTCTTTAAACATGCTGAATTTTTCATTTCAAGCTATTTTTATTTATTAATTTTTGACATTTATTTGACAAATAAAAAGAAAAACAATTTAATAATAATTATTATTACTCTTCAAAACAATAAATGACATCTCAAACTCTAACTATTTGATGTTTATGATTACAACATGAATTCGGCGCAAGCGCAGATGTGCGCAGTGTTACCAACAATAAATCTGTAACTAAAGACTTATTGATATTGTATTTTCTCAATACTGAAAACAAAAATATAAACTCTGAAATATTTATTAATTTTTTTATGATATATAAATAAAATTATGCTTGGTAATATCATATAGTATTATATTATTAGTAAGTTGTTCACACTTACGTGTGGAATAATTGCGCACGCTATTCCCCACGACTGTGCAAAATATATAATTTTAAAGCTTTATTTAGTGTTGAGAATTTGTAATTTTCAGTAGCACTACTTAGAAATCTGCTCATTGTATGTTTGTTGTTGCTAGGGATATGAGGTACATTGCAAGCATCGTGCGAAATGAATTTGTTTTGTAAGTATTTCAATACAGCTCACCTCATTTCAGTACAAGTGCCATTGCTAGGATACTTATTGAGAATTGTCAAATATTGGAATGGAAAAAGCGGAACAAATTTATTATTAAAATTAAATTAATTAGGAAATAATATCGTGGTCGTAGAAAACTCGCATAGAATGTCCATTTCATACTCGTAGGAAATGAGGACCATTCCATGCTCGTTGTACAATATACTATTTTCTATTTCTGTATAAAATCCCCATTATTTAATTTTTTTTTTATAAATTATTGTACCCATAATAATTAATAATAATCTTTTTTCGGCCAATCCCAGAGCAAGAAATCCATAATTCACAGTTGACAAGTAGACAGTTGTCATTGTGTATATTTCTGTTGACGTTTTTCAACGTGTGTTTTCAACGAATTTCGATCATTTTCAAAAGTGATTTCAGCATTTACAGGAGTAGAAAAAGTATATTATTATATTCGGGATTGTGGTCATTATTCACTCGCCTACGGCTCGTGACGCAAACTTCATTTTCGTGAATAATGACTATCATAATCTCTCATATAATTTATATGAATTATCAATAATTTGATCATTTAAATATAAAAATTTTTAAAACTTTGTTTTACGAAGAAATCATATGTTTACTAACTACAAAGAAACTTATAAACAAGTAATGTGTATACACTATAAACAAAAACAGACGATGGAAATTTTTAAAACTCCAGTTCAGGAAAAATATGCAAGTTTCCTGATAACAACTGTAAAGTATTTGTATTTGTCAACTTGAATACACTAACCCATTACTTATTCGCCAACTAAATTATCAAAGTTATTCTTTATGTCTACATTATTACAGTTTACAAAACAAAATACTGTTGCTGCTGTTAAATATATCATAGTACTCAAATAAAAGTATTGCAGGACTGAATTTATTTTGTTGACGCAAAGCAAAACGCAAACAGATTTAATGACTTAAATAAACACGAATTTTCAAATAAATCATGTAATAGTAATTATTACATTAATCCTGAATCCAATATACGTGCAATATAGATCATATTTTTAAATATTACAGTTTATATATGTATTTGTCGCAACTGATTTTATAGTTATAGTTAAATAAATTTGATGAACTATAGCGTTTTGAGTGCTGTTTTTGAAATGTTCAATTATTGGATTCAATAATTATTTTACATCAAAATAGTTAAATAGTTTATTGTAGAGGAAGAATTTCTGGATTTTCTGACACTAATATTTATAATTTTACTCTACCCGAAACCGAAAAAATGACGGAAATATTTATTGGTAATTTTTTTCAAATTATCATTGCCATGAAATAACAAAATAAATACAATATTAATTTGGATTTTTTCTACTTCTGTATAAATGTATCAACATTTATAATATTATAAGTTCTGAAAGCTTTTTAAACGTAGAGTTCGTAGTATTTTAGTACTAATTATTATTGCATATAACATTTATAATTATTTTTTTCAGATGCTGAAAGGACGAAAGGAACCTGATATGCTGAAGAAGTCTAGAGTTCTACAAGTTTTTTAAAACATTTCAGTGAGTGTTACATTTATTTTTATCCTCTGTAATTTTAATCGGAATACAAACTTTTTCCTGAAGTCGAAAGTAAAGTACATGATATTTTACGCAAAGTTAGCCAAAATAGTAGCTAAAGTTAAACTTTACAGACTCTTATGTCAAACTTGAATTACAAACCTAAAATATCAAAAAATTATTCTGTAATACTATTGGTGAAATTATTTATTATTTATCTTTGATAATAATTTATCGAATTTAATGCAGATCACATGCAGAAAACGTCTAAGAATATATTTAAAAATAATGAAAATTATAACCAAATTTGACAGTTTGACAGTAGTTTTGTTATCACAGCCATCTTCGTCTCAACAGCTAGCTGACGTTTTACAAATACATAATGCTGTTTATTTATGTTTTTAATTAATAATTAAACAATTTCAGAAAAAATATAATGTATACCTTGACACTAAAGTATTTATTTATTATTTCTCATATTCTCATTATGCTTTAATGCCTTGATATACAAATAATAATTCCCTTAGAATATTATGACATTTAACGTTTTTTTTTTGTTTTTTTTTAACGGGTTGTTTCATTTATTTAAACTTTTATTTTCCGCAACTGGAAACATGTTCAATAAATATATACGACATGATATTTCTCAGTGATCTTTTTCTTTTTTAATAAGACGTTCGGTTTATCTATCATATATTTTATAAACTTTTGTATTTCTATTTTAAAATATAAATTTATTTATAGAAAAATTCTGCTGTGAGGGTACACGCGTGAACAAATCGATAAAATAAAATTTTACGATATGCCATACATTTTATTGACAACCAATATAATAAAATGGAATTCAATAGAGAGTATTAGTATCGTTGATGCAGCTGCACTTCAGAGAGATGCGTTTCATTCAGCAAATACTGAATTATTCGCGTAAATATTCTCTTTCATCTTTTAAATATGATTTAGAATTCACGGAAATTTATAGTACCTATAAGTAAAAGCTTTTTCATTCATATATTTTATGAAAAAGCATATCTGGCTTATTTAAAATATTAGACAGAAATAACTCTGTTCAATGAAAAATATGGTACGAATATATATTTAAAACCGTACGTACTTTAAACATATTTCAGTAAATAATTCAGTAATAATAAAAGAAATGTAAAAATACAATTTTTGTTTGAAATTTGTACTGTTTAAAAGTACCGTATTTTTTTTTTCCGTCAGCTAATTGAATATTTTACAAATGGTCTGTAGTTATTTGTCAAACTAGAGAGGAAAGCGCTTCTTTTTCTCACTCAAGCTCGAGTGCAGCGAATGAGGCAATTCGAACGAGAGTAGAAGAAGCATTTTTCTCTCGTGTTAGACACAACATTAATTAAAAACTCGAAAACTGTTTAAAACTCCACCTATACGGTATCGTGATTTTATTAAAACAGTTTTCTTGTCAAATTGTTAGGTAACAAGGTTTCATTACAAATAAAAATTTATCCGGCAAAATATATAACTCGAGTGTAATTAAAATGATTCTGAAATAAAATATACAAAATGAAATATGAAACTTGAATTAAATACTAGAATCCCCGGCATAGTTTATAGGCAGATTGCAGCGCCATCGGGTTTCAAGTGTGGGATGCAATTACTATCTTTCTATCTAATTACAGCTGACACATAAAGCAAGCCATGGATCAACTGTTTGACACGATCTGATTACAGGAATAATGAGAAGCTGTGTAGTAGTTACAACAAACATATGTTGGACGGGATCAAATACATCTGTATTAACAATAATATCATTGCATTCAGATACGTATTAGGTATGTTTGATTTTCAGAATAGCTAAATAAATACGTTTTCCGACAACCACCACACGAAAAGTACATAAATTCACACGCTAAACTAATACTGAAAGTTGGTCATTGTATATCACTGTGTGATATGAAAGTTTGATGCGTCTGGAATTGTGTGATATGATTTTATCAAACGCTGTGATACCTGAGCGAACTAACCTAAAAACTTGTATTTAAAAGTTTGACAGTTGCAGATAATTTGCTGAATTTACATGGATAAGAAGGTTGGACCTTGATTTATAAGATTTTAACTTAATTTTTGGTGAATTCTGATAGCAATGATGTAAACATACTGTTTTACTGTTTTTATGTAAATTTTACAATTTTTTTTTACTTATTTGTGGTCGTCGGAAAAGTATCGTAGACAACACGTGCGGAAAGGTATATCCAACTTTCAGCACTAGTTATACAATATACCTATACTATATATTCATATAATTAACTATGTTTATTTGAAATCGGCACTAAAGTGCTCAAAAATCGTCATTAAAAGCTCAGAAATCGTCACTAAAGTGACCCATTATAAAACGATTTTGAGCAACCCAGTGTTGGCAACCGTTAAATAATTATTGTACAATTTTGGCAGATATATTGACGTACTATAGTAAATTTGGACGTAACATGAAACAAAATTTGCAAGAAGAATTAACTAATTAATTCCGATGACGAAATTGAGGACAAAACACATAATTTTGAGTGTTACGATAACTTCACTGCTCGAGGTTGGCAACACTGACTGTCAGTTTCAATTGACAACTGACAGATATATAAACTTAACCTATATTGTAATTTTTTTACAGTTTTTTCGAATTTTACATTTGAAATAAAACTTAAATGTACCTCGGCACTGAAGTTCCTTTTTATCACTCACATGGTTTATTTTCATATTCCATATTCGTGATAAAAAATTAAACTTCAGTGCCTTGATACATAAATAACTATTGTTGTCATTTAAAT
Organism: Poecilus cupreus; assembly: GCA_963942605.1. Classification (NCBI taxonomy): domain Eukaryota; kingdom Metazoa; phylum Arthropoda; class Insecta; order Coleoptera; family Carabidae; genus Poecilus; species Poecilus cupreus. Next base: position 11,161,153 of record OZ012733.1, on the reverse strand, counting down.
CATTGTTTGTGATACCAGCCAATTCCTTTGATTTATGTTAATTTGTTATTTCGCCTTAAATATTATTAAAAGTAACAAAATTTAAGACACAAATAAATTGAGTACAATATTCCCTTTGTAAGATCAGAACAAAATGTTGTCTTAACTGGGCCAAAAGATATGATTCTGTACTCGCATTTTATTTGTCAATAGATTTAGATTTGTCTTTTGTAACATTTTATTTTCCTATAACAAAAACGCTAGCAAACATTACAAATTTAACGAAGCCTCCGCAAAATTTGTCATTGGAAGTTTGCGCCGACAAAAAACTAATTTGTGGTGATGGTTTGCGTGAGAATCGATAGAAAGCTTTAATGATGCTTGGAATTTCTTCTATCTGCTTTTTCTCCAATTCAGCACGTCTGTTACGAACCAGATAAATGACGTATTTGTGTACACATGTCAGCGACAAATACGGATGCGTGAATGAATTCTACAATAAACTATTTCATTTTTTGATAACTGAACACTTGAAAAATAGCATTCAAAAGCTATACAAATTGATAACAAAAATCCTTAGGAAATTATCTTCATTCCTCTTGCAATAAACAAACAAGAATATCTCACTATAATATATATAGTTTCCATTGTAGATCAATGGTATTTCAAAGGTGTCGAACACAAACTGACCGTATTGCATCTCACGAAAGCAAGCATCCAAACATGATCGGTATTCCTAAAAAGGAAACCCGACCTGCTGGGCCGATCCCGTTGTACTGGGATCTGGTTGCTAAGGCTTGAGACACCAGTATATAAACATGATAAGATTAAACCTTATATTAGAAATGTCTGCAAACGGCGAAAGCAAATCGTCATGAAAAATAAAACAAGGCAATTTAAATACAACGTAATTGAAAAATGTTTGAAATTCAAAAAATTGTGTATCTTCCAGACACACGAAAGATTGAAAAATTCCTCTTTGGGCTTTGTTTCATTATGTGATTTTTTCTTCTTCTTGTATCATTCACTTATTTTTATTAACAATATTTAAACAATTCCTTGACAATACATAGGGAAAGTCGTAAAGTATGAAAAGGGTGTTTTTTCCTTAATAAACTAAATAATCAAAAGTAACAACTAATTAAAGTTGAATAATTATTTTAGGTTTATGTAATTTAATTTATTTATATTTTATTATCACTTAAACTAATGAAAATTAATTAAATTAGTGTAATCAAAACAGATGTAAAATTAAATATTCTACAATTTGTAAAATAACATAAATTGTTGAGAAATGAAATTTAACCGTGTTTTTTCACGGAAAACTGCTACTTCCGGTAGACCAATTTTATCCTAAATCTAATCAGCTCTTCATTTAAATATAAGAAGCACTAATTCACAAAATTGTATTTTTTGGTATTATAGTTTTTGAGTTATGCGAAACGAAAAAATCTACACACACACACACATACATACACATACATACACACACATACATACATGCATACACAGACATGTACACACACACACACACACACCAACACCTACACACATACACACACGTTAAAGAATAGTATATTCTACAACAGGTAATGGAATAGCACATATTCCACACGAGCAAAAAGTTTGTAGTCCGAGCCGAAGGCGAGGGCTACGGTTTGCGAGTGTGGGATATGCCATTCCGTTACATGTTGTAGACTATACTTTCTATAACAAGATTTTGGAAATTATACAAAAATACAAATAGAAAACTGTTAAAAACGTCAAACTCAAAAAATTAAATTAAAATAAACAGACGTAACCATAGTAACTGAATCAAGATACTTCATATATCGCGACTCTGATTCGTCGAAAATATTCCAAACGCGGCGTATGGAATGTTAATGATTCCATAACAATTTTTAGTTGTAGAATGCGTAGTTTCCAAAACAGTGTTATAGAAAATTATATTTTTGCATTTTCGTTTAAATCTATTAACCTGTGCTTTTTGAAATTACAAAAAATTGTCTATGTCATGTGTAATAAGTGAAAACTAATTTTTTTGAAGGGATGAGCGTTTCTTGAAAGTGTTGGTCCGTGTTTCTGAAATATTTGATAAGAAATCCATGGCGGGAGGTACTGTGCTGCCCACAACATATTTTTAAAGTGTATCCTTAGGGTATGTTTCGAATGAAGTTAGGTACTTATTAGTAATAAGTTTTATGAAACCAAACAATGCTATTAACAGCATCGTTATATTTTAATGAAACTTTTCATACTTCTTTTTCTTATTCTTCTTAGCTGTTCAACTTTTATTTCTTGAAACAAGAAAAGTTTTGCGTCTGACAAGACGTTAGTTTCAGGATAAATTCAAGTTTTCTTGTAATTTCCAAAAGTATAACATAATATAAAATAAATAAATATATATTATCATTTACTCATTTTAGCTTAGCAATATAGATTTTGACACTTCGTCAAATTGTTTAACAATATTTCAATTTACAGACATCGAAATTATTTATTGTTTATTTTCCGCGTGTTCACTGTTCCGTTGCTGAAGTTCTATGTCAGATTAATGGCTGAGAAATGTGCGCAAATAACAAAAAGCGCAGGCGTGACAAATATTGCGTAACTTGGAAATAGCCAGCTGGTGACAAAATTGCAATCGCGAACTGAGTTGAGAAACGATCTATAATTCGATTTTGTGAGAAAGGTACATTGGGAAATGGCACGTCTATTAGCGGTTGAATAAATTTACTGGAAGGGAGAGAAATTGCGAATAGTCGACGCGTTTTACGGTACGAGAAATTGTGTTTTAATAAAGTGACATATTTGGATATTTTGCACTTTGCATACCGGTGAAAGTTGCACTTTCTACTTGCTGTACAGCACTGAAAAGTTAGTTGATAATTTCACACATTTATTATTATTTATTTCATAGGTAATAAGAGCCCTATATGCTATAATCAAATACAAATTTTTATCCAACACCTCTCAATAAATGCTCTATAACTATGGCGATTTTAAACAAACAAATTAACAGATTACCCACTAGTGGGTATAATTTTGAGAAAGCCACTAGTGAGTATTTTTTATTTATAACAATAATAATAACAAACAACACCTTGGTAACTACTTCGATTGACATTTAAATTTAAAAATTGAATCATGTATCACTGTCAAATATTATTTGCATTTATTAAGAGATGTTGAATAAAACGTTATACTTCACACTTGAGCAAAGTGGAATTACCCACTTGTAAAGAAAACAACTATTTTTTTGCTAGTAAACTGTGTATTTTCTGTAAACCTGAAAATTTAGATGTAATAATAATATTAACTTAATAATATTTCTTTAATAAATTTTTTGGTATTAAAAGATGTTGGATAAAACGTTATACTTCACACGTGGGCAAAGTGGAATTACCCTCTCGATAAAATTATCACACGAGTGTGCTAAAATTTCTCTCGTGGGTAATTCCTTACTTTGCCCACTGGTAAACTATTTTTCTACGATCATTACTAAAATTACACTTTTTCCACACTTACAAAGCATGAAAATTGTTTATTTCGCACAGTCGTGTGGAATTCCACACGCAAGTGTGACCAACTTACTAATAATATAATACTGTATGATATTAGTATACTTACATGTATATATCAATATAATTAATAATTATTTCACAATTTACAATATTGGGAGTACAAAGAAAATACAATATAAATTTTTTAATCAAATATTTTTTTAGTATAGATTTATAGTTGGTAACACTGCTCATATTTGCGCTTGCGCCGACGCCTTAATGCTGTAACCATAAACTTGAAATAGTTTGAGTTTAAAATGTCATTTCTTGTTTCTGAAGTGTAAGAATTATTATTGTTAAATCGTAGAATAAGTATGGTGTGTAACTCGTGCAGAATTACATATTTCACTTCTACATTTCGTCTCGTTACAAAACTCTTACAACTCGTGTGAAATAAATAACTTTCTGCACTAGTTGCACAATATACTATTTTACTTATTTCATATTAAATATTATAAATATGGTTGAAAAATATTTACATTATAATCTGTGGAAGTGCGTTATAAATATTGTGATCCCATTAAGACAGTAAATCTTATAAATATCTATAGAAAAATTATCATTTACCTAAGAGTACAGTACAATACATACATGACGACATAATAATTTACTTGTATACAGCGTGAAAACAACAATAATTAAATTTGATTAAAGCATAATTTATTGACAAAATTTCGGAAAATTATTGCGCAAAAACATACGACAACCGACAGCTAAAAAAATTATGATTAATAAATAAAAGGGCACTTATAAAATATGTACAATATTAAAAAGTATGTATTCTTTATTGAAGTAAATTTAATCTGAAAACATAATTATTTGAAAACATGAAAGTAAAATTAATAAATAAACATGAGTGTTTATTTTGAAGAGTTAGGGGTGGCTTCGTTCGCTTTTGATACGAAATATCAAAAGGTGAGTTTTTTACAACAAAGAAAAAATCAAACAAGTCCCCTGTGGTGGAGGCTCCACCGCAGTAATTTGGCCACCGCTGCTGTTGCGCACGGACGATCAATGAAAATGAAAGGTCTCATTTCATTTCTCTAGAGGCAAAGTTAAAAGAGTAAAATCTAGTAAAGGTAAATATAGCCCCCAGAGAAGCGAATCAACATAATATAACACCGTTATATACTTACGTCTATTTACCAAAAGGATTTGTAAATTGTAAAAATGAAATGTACATACTTTTCGTGCCTCGGTCCAAAACAATAATTTTTCTCATCTCAAAATCGTCCAGAAACTTTTGTTTTCCTGCCTAAGTCGACAAAAACCTCCCGGTATTATAAAATAATTGTGTTCATATTAAATCGGTTAAATCGTTTTGTATAACACTGTTTTGGAAACTGGGCATTCCACTACTAAAAATTGTTATGGAATCACTATCATTCCATACGCGGCGTATGGAATATTTTCGACGAATCAGAACCGCTTATTAGCGCGACATATGAAGTATCTTGATTCAGTTGCTATGGTTACGTCTGTTTGTTTTAATTCAATTTATTTGAGTTTAACGTTTTCAACAGTTTTATATTTGTATTTTTGTATAATTTCCAAAACCTTTTTATAGAAAGTATAGTCTACAACATGTAACGGAATGGCCTATCCCACGCTCGCAAACCTTTTGCTCGTGTGGAATATGTGCCATTCCATTACTTGTTGTAGAATATACTATTCTACGACTGCATGAAATATAGCTACTTGGAAAATGCAATATTACAAAAGGTTATCTATACTAGTACAAGAATTCCATTTTATACCTCCCGCCACATCCTGTAAGGGAGGTATAGGAATCATGCTAAAAATTCGGTAGTGAGTTTTCACGTTTAAGTGTTTCTAGAATACGATTTTAATAGTTTCGCGATGATGTCTGTGTGTATTAGTCTGTCAGTCTGTGTGGATCTCTGGAGTTATGTTTCTCAAAAACTGCTAAACTGAAAATTTTTATATTTTGTATATATCAATTGTATCCCCTTTGAAAGAGCTGATTGGTTTTTGGTGATATTCCAATAACCGGAAGTGGTAGTTTACTTGAAGCCCTATCGAGTTAATTTTTGTTATGTTTGAAACATTTTCCTCTTACTGTTACCATTTACGAATTACAACACTTTAAAGGAAAATTATATTTTGATATTTTCGTTTAAATCTGCTAACCTGTGTTGTTTGAAAAAACAAAACAACGGTTGAAATATGTCATTTTTTGACATGTGTCATAATTTGTTGAAGGGATGAGCATTTCTTGATAGTTGTGGTCCGTGTTCTTGCATTGTTCGATAAGAAATCTATGGCGGGAGGTATTGTGTTGCCCACAACAGATTTTTTTCTTGGTGTACTTTTGGAAAGACAAACTAATAGGGCAATGCTTTATTCAGTCAGTGTTAGATGTTTTATTAAAATGATCGGTATTGGTAATATCCAATATGATATATTCAGCGTGTAAACAGCATAATGTCACTTTTGATAAAGCTTTTATAATTACGCAATGTTTAATTGGATGCATGTTAATAATGCATGCGTATACATCAAATGATATATGCAAATATCTACTGAAATTATAATCTACTCTTTTTGATATTGCTGTACACGTGATCGAAAACAGGGTCTGTAATCGAACGAAAAAGATATATAAATTGTAAAATTATTATTATATTATAAATAAGTGTATCAGCATGCCATTTGCCCATTTTGGGTATAAATTATTCATCGATTTAAAATGTACGAACACAAACACAAAATAGAGACAAATTTCAAATTAAAATTTTAGCTAAAATTATTATTTAATATTTATGTAAGGGAGGTAAATAGCTCAGTAGTAACGTACCGGACTGTGGATCGTGAGATCTTCAGTTCGAATCTCAGTTGCCAGTTGCCAATTAAAATTTACCGCTGTGGTTCCCCCTCCACTAACAACTTTGGGAGCTATGACTTGACGGCTAGTAACCGCATTTCATACGCAAAAATATATCACCTACCGAGATCTGCGTAAACAGAGTGCCACACCCTTAATGGGTAAAAGGCGTGATGATATATTTTTTTTAATTTGTCGCTTTAAAAAATTTAGTTTATTATGACACAAGTCAAAAATAACATTTTTCAAGCGTTGTTTTGTTTTTCTAAAAGCACAGGTTGGTAGATTTAAACGAAAATATCAAAATTCCACCACTTTCGTCTTGTCCACATTCATACACCATTAATTCACGCAACAAACCATCAATCACACCCAACCAGTTATTCCTCGGACGCCCACGCAATCGTTCATCCACATTTATTAGTTTCACCAACCTTTCATTTGGAGTTATCTTCAAATTTATCCATAAACCTCATTGTCAGAGTTATTTTGTCATTTAAAATGTAACAAACTAACTTATTTTTTATTATAGTGGGCTATAAAAATGCGTCTAATTTTTCTATAGTTCTACATAAAAATCCAGTTTTTATTATGAGCTGCTCTTTGTAAGGTCAAATGTAAAAGGTAACAACCAGCTTAACAAGCTGAAATGAAATAGATTATTTAATAAATTGCTTGTAAAGTTTATTATGTACTTTTATTTATGACGATATATTTTTCAGTTTCATATTTATAAAAGCTATATAGGGGAATTCATTTGTACAGGGTACGCTGTGTAGGACAAAACAAAGGTTTTGAATGGATAAAGTCATTTATATTGTTGACCGGAAGTCAGGGCAAAGCGATCAACAAAGCTTGTAAAAATACACGTACTCTTCGCTTATTTATGTGTATGTTTTTCACAAGGTTTTTCAGAAATCTATTACTTCTGATTCTAAAAGGATTACGCGAAACATATACCTATAACTACATCATAGTATATAGTGCAACAAGTGCGAATGTTATCTATTTTATTAAATTTCTAAAATTGTCCCCAAATTGCCCTCTTCCGCTACCATCCGTGGAAGTCGTGATTTGTCGGCTGGTAGCCGCACTTTACGCGCAAAAATATAGCGAAATACCGAGATCTGCATTGAGCAGAGTGCCACACCCAGAACTGGGTTATTACCGTAATAATATCAGGTTATTCATACTGAAATTCAGATGATAATTCAAATGATATATTTACTTATATTTTAGGCTTGGTGGAAACAATTGACAATCAACTTAAAAAGTTATCTAAGCGGGAAGTGTGTGTGTATTGACCACATCAGTATATTTATACTGCAATTAAGGCGATAAATTTCCATTACTAGTTTTTAACCAATCATGATGCAAAACACTGGATAATTCAACCAATGAGAACAGTGTTATTCTGAAAAAATACGGGAAAATTATTTTCAGTAATAATATAACAAGAGGGTGAGAATAAATTGAAAATAATTTGACAGATCTTTCGAAAACTTGTTGCCAGGCAATAGCCACGAAAGCCCGTAGGGCTTGAGTGGCTATTGCCAAATGGCGACAAGTTTGAGAAAGATACTGGAGAATTATTTTCTAATTTATTGAACTCTCGAGTTATATTTAATTAGATTATTTTTTGATTTCATCATCAGGCACGTCACTAAATCCATCTTTTTTGCTCATTTTTACTTGTGTTGATGATACCTATCTGACATCTGTCAACAAAAACAAAAAAGCTACAGAGAAAATTGCCGGGAATAGTCACAAGAGCATTATTCTCAGTATAATAATGACAGGATTGGTTAAAACGCAGACACGTGACATACAATAAAGCATTTCATTGGTTTAAAGAAACGTCAAAAAATAATCGAATTAATTTTTTGTTTGTTCTTCAACCACACTTTTGATAAAAATAGTTGACAATTAGGTCTGTTGTATTTTTTTTTTTATTTAAAATTGCAAACATTGTTAATTTCTAAAGGCTTGTGGTAAAACAAATTAGCATCGTTTGAACAGTTGCTGTAGAAAGATCTTCAAAATATTTAAGACTTAATCAAATAAAAATCGTCTTTCCGACATCGCAATGGCCGTAACGTACCGTATTTTTCCGTTACATATTTTATGAAGAAATGCTGTAAACCTGTGAATCTGACAGTTTTGAACATACAAAAGATTCGTGTGCTACATACACATGTGTGACATAAATTCCAAAGTGTTTGAGATTGCGCGCTTGTAGGATATTTAGGGGAATGCAAGACGTTCCCTCGTTTATTCTGACACGACGTCCGATTCCAGCGAATGTGAAATTCTTCCTCGGGCGTCGAGCAGCGTCAAATAGCGTCGTAGCTTCATCTAAATGTTCGCAGGCATCGCGAATCTCGCAGCGTTCGTTCTGAGCTCACTAGCTAAGAAACAAGTTAAAATTTGACACTAATCATAGCTGACAGTCAGCCAACCTTACAATATTTGACGTTGAGATTCACCGGTAATCCGTTATGTGATCATACTTGCTACGCGGAGACCGGAGACATATTCTGAGGAAAATATCTCAGCGGAATAACACAGGGAATTGGAATAATATCATTTTGAAAAGGAGAAAATCGGCCGGAAAATGACGAGTATTGTTATCATATAACAGTGTATAATACGAGTCCATTCGGGGATGGTTTGGTACGATCAAAATTGTATAAATTTTAATGTAAAATAATTAAAAATCTGTTGTGGGCAGCACAATACCTCCCGCCATAGATTTCTTATCTTACCATCACTATCAAGATAAAAATAGTGCAAATTTCTTCTGTCTCTATAATAAACTAGATATTATTAAGTCTACTATTGAGTATTGAGATGGCTGGTATTCATTGCAGCGTTCGAAATATAGTTCAAAAGTTCCAAAAGTCGAGATCCATCCAATATTAAAGCAAAGGCAATATCAAATATATTACAATGGCTTTGTCAATACAGCAAAAGATGGATTGGATATTCAGTTTGGAATAAAAAATATATGGAAAGTCCTCTTTCTATCGTGGATTTAAATGTACAGCAAGTTATTTACTCAGTTCAGTAATTTCGTGCCTTTGCCGTCTGCTTCAAGTGGAAACATTTAACAAGGGAAACATTTATGAAAGACATTCAAATAAACCAATTCGATATCGTCGGTGGCTTCTGGGATTTATTTACTGCTAATACATTTTTATGTAGTGTATAAAATGAAACACGAAAGGTAGTTCTTTTGAAAAGCCATCGGATTATTGATCTTACAGCCTTACAGCAAATCAAATATTTACTGAAAATTCTATTGGATTTTCTAATGAAATTTAATGCTCATCATTTTACAACTTGATCTAATTTTAAACATGATTAACACACATTCCACTGTCATCGGAAAATATTGTATTTATGTACTCATACATTGAAATGTGTTGTTTAACGTTGCCTAAGCAACGTTCGAAATGTCCATTTCCCAGGTCTCCACCAGATAGACAACCGGGAAATTTCGGCGAAAACATTCCTATTTCTAAAGCGTTTATTAATAAATTATATTTATAATAAAAAATATAGTATTTCAAACATCCCTTTACATAATATTAATATAAACAATGATGGAATAAGAATGAAATTGAATTTAAAAATAACAAATTTAGTGCATTTGGTTACCAATGTTGACAATAAAATCTGCCCGATATATGACCGCTGTAAAATGTATAACCTACAAATGTAATGTTAGTTATCTCAATATAAATAATATAATAAATTTACAAGTGAATACGGTAAATATTATTAATATTTTAATTGTTTTCTAATATATTAGACAAATTAATTTGGGTGTTTATATTTATAGTGCAACTTTGACAATTATCAAAAAAACTCCTTGAAGAACTTCATTTCTTTGTATGGACTGTTATTAGTTTTATACTTTTCGTACAAAAAATATTGTACAAACCTCTTGCGTGAACTCGGTTCCCGGATTCGTTCTATCCGGGATCCAAGCGTTCCCGCATTTGCTATCTAAATAACTATTTCGTATTGTAGCAAGATAAATACATATAAACAGTACAATGTCTTCTACTGAACATCATCATGTTGAGGAAGATTTCCACATAGCACAAGTTACAAAAATCGTAGCATTTTCATTTCGAATACCCCTATTTGGGATCAGAAATTAGACGATGTACTGAATACAACACCACCAGTCACCAGTAACCAGAGTAAAGTAAAGCAAGTAACAGGTGACCGATCCCATCGTCTTTCATCCTCCACGCTTCAGTCAACCCAATACCTATGATTGCGAATTGCTCTTCGATTGCACTTCTTGTGAGCGATCGTCCACAACGTTGTCATGACATTCGTCGTAGAATATATTTCGGTTTGGGAAAATATCAGCCGTGGATTGACGGCCGCCTCTTCCTTTTCATTTCATTGATTTTCCGCGAATTTCCCTTGTGTTAGAAATTCAAAACCTGGTTGAGCGTAACTGGAGGCGAGACATCCTTTGAGATTTCATTTCTTTTTAAATGGCGCTCGTCGAAAGCTTCTATCGAAACTCTAAGGTATTATAATTAGCTTGTTGAAAAGAAGAACAAGGTACATAATAATACTTGTAGATAATTCAACCTTTTTTCCTAATGGGGAGATAATGAGATCTTACGATAAACATTTTTGGGAATTACCCTTTAATGGCACTATAAAGGTTTAAATCGAATTTTAACTGGTTCTAAATAAATTTTAAAATTTGTACTGGCTTCTACTCCCCTTAAAATTAATATTTGACCGGACCTAAATGTACTTGATTTTTTCCTTTAAATAACATAGTGTGACACATTTTGGAACTTTTCTTTTTAGGCAATACGAGTTTTGAAAAATCTATATAACATAATGTTCTGAGAATACTTGTTAAAAATTATCCCAAAATTATCCCAATCCCAATGATTATTCTTAAGATATTTGAAGATAAACAGAGACCGAAAATCTATATCTTCAAGTATCTTAAGAATAACAATTGGGTCTAATAATTTTCCCTAAATATTTTCTACTCTTTATATAATATATTCCATCATTGAATGGATTTTTGCAAACTTCCATTGTCTCGTAAAAAAATAATTTCAAAATGTGTTACAGTTCTATGTTATTTAAATGGGAAAAAATCAAATACTCTTAGGGGAAGGTGAATAACTTCATAATATCAAATAGGAACCTCCAGTTTTTATATGAGATTGGTATCCATGACAGAATAGTACATTATACAACTAGGGCGAAAAATGTATAATTTTTTCCTGAGGAAAGAAGTTGAAGCATTTTGAGCGAAAGAATTCGCTGGTGCTAAATGTACGATTGAAAATAAAGTCATTATAAAACTTAATAAATATCTAGATTGCAGGTGAGGAATACATTGATGCGATATCCCACTCAATGGGATAGTACAAACCCAGAAACACAGTCAACCAACAATCAAACATTCCTCTTTTTCTACACCACTTTCGCTTCGTGCACATTTATAAAAGCTCGTTCATGCAACAAACCATCAATCATACCCAACCACTTATTCCTCGGACGCCCACGCAATCGTTCACCTTAAATCTCACCCGCATATACCCACAGTCTTAACAACATTCTTCTCAATCTCACACTCATTAAACACCAATATATTCCAGACAAGATCACGTCTCACTCCTCTCAAATATCTCATTTCTACAGCAGTTATACGTGTCGGTCATGCTTCTTCATCCACACTCAACATCCGCTTGGCACTAACACACCATTATAAACACTCAATCGAGCATCTCTAGATACATTCACGTTTCGAGCAAATGTACCCAGAGCACCCAATACCTTACACCCTTTGTACTGACTTCTAAATGTTTACATCTATATCTGTAGAGCTTTTTCTCCAATTTAATTATTAATTAAACTAAGATAAGTCTTAGTTTTTAGGGATAACATTTTAATTTTTTTAGTATACAGCATCGTCTGCGCATTTTAGATTCCATTTGAGCTTTAAGCTCCCTCCAATTTAATTGGAAAACTACTTCTTACAGTTTAATGTATTTAAATGAAAATTATTTGTTATAAAATTATTGTTCTGTACATATTTTACATATTGTACAATATTTACGTGAAAACCTCATGAATTTCTAGTATCATTCTATCCATAAATGTCTTTAGTGTCTCATATATTTGATAATTTAAACGAGACTTCAATTTACAATGCAGATCACAGCACTGCAACATTAATGAGTGCGTTTCATGCATTTTCTGTTTTTAGCGTCTGGGTGCAAATGATGACACATTGCCTGTTAAACTCGTTAAAGGTTATTTATCATTTGACAGAAATTTGAATTCATGTTGACAGCTAGTTGCTATTTTAAAACATGTGAATTCTACCAATGTCATACATGCGGTCAGAGTGCAGAGTAACTAGAAATTGTAGACCAAATATTGTAATCAGAGCAATAAACCTTTTATTACAAAAATAAAGACAAATAATAGTATATTGTACATTTAAGGAGAGAGTCCCCGCACGGGTTTTGCTAGTTTCCCACACGGGGCGCCTCCCCAGGTGGCGGATAGGGGAAGGCCCACTAGATATAGTGGGTACCGAGGAAATAAAAATACCCGGGGCGGGCCAAAAAAACTAGCGGGAGAGGTGGACTTCTTAAGCTGTAGTGAAAGCACCCAACCTAGGAGAAGAAAAACTCCAAAATCAAATTCCTGGTCCTCCAAGGTGGGGGGTTGTGCGCAGGGCTAACCACCCGGTCATGGAAAACAAAACTGGTTACGAAACTTCAAGGAAAAGCAACCGGACGGATTTCTGGACAACGACAAGGCAGACGGAGAAAGGACACCAAAGCAAAGTCCAGACCAGAATGGAGGAAGATCCTTGAAGAGGCCAAGACTTGTAACGAGTTGTAGTGCCACTGATGATGATGATGACATTTAAGGAGAGACGTGTATGATTTTTTCTCGCGGAGTATAATACAAGTTATAAAATACACTTCTTTCCGGCGGTACTATTTTTTTAAGACCCCAATATTTATGAAGGTTGTTGTATGTTTATAAATTATTTGAATTGTAATATAATTTATGATAGTTACCTTGATTTATTTAATTTTAAATTATTTGAGCGCTCCCGTCACGCCGAGAGAAAAAGTGAACAAATCTTTCTGTTTCTATCATGATTTTGATATCAAAAAAAGCTAGCATATTTTTTTTTCAATGGATATTTTAGAATCCCTTGAATATATTTAATTTTTTCGCGATGATGCCTGTGTGTATGTGTGTGTGTGTTCAAATGGATGGATGTGTATATGTGGATCACTGGAGTTACTCAAAAACTACTGAACTAATTTATTTTTTTATATTTAGTTTTTGTACATTTGTAAAGTCATTTTTCTGATGACAGCTATAGAAAGATGCCTTTGGCGCGTGCATTTGACAACGGAAAGATGAAGTTTTCTGAAGAATTTTATTTTGTTCCTCGTCTTCTATAGCAACGAACGACAAAAGTTTTTTTACTAATTCATCACCATGGATACGAAGTAAAAGATCAGATAAATCAATGTATGAATGTGGACAAGGCGAAAGTGGTGTGTCAGGATAGGAATGTTTGATTGTTAATCGACTGTGGTTTTGGGTTCGTGCTACCACACTGAGTGGGATATAGCGTGATGTTATATATGTATGTAAGTATGTATGTATTCATTTAAATTTGCTGAACCGTGCTTTTAAACATATAAACTAATATATAGAAAGTCGTGTGTTGCCCACACCACCAGTAAGTTTCGCCCAGCCGAATTTCGCTGCCAAATTAGATCGCTTTTTATAAAGAACAAAAATAAATTAAAACACATTGTAAAGCAAATTATTCCAAAACATTTTTTGAACTAATTCATTTTCCATTATTTGGCGTCTTTGACGCAAAATAGAGTCAGTACTTCAAAGCATTAATTTGGAATTCAACAAAATGTATTTCAAAGTAAAGTTAATAACTTCAAATAAGCATAATTAATAACGAGAATATAAAACATTTTGTAATAAAGTAACAGATGGATTATTACGGTTACGAGACGACCGTTGGAAATAGCGCAGTTAATGTTAAATAGAAGCATTAATTAAGATAAGATTAAACTGTTTGTTTATATGCGGGTTCATTGTTTTCATTTTAAATCATACGTTACTACACAAACTTTAAATTGCAAACATATATTTTATTAAATTGATAACATTATTTAACAAAAACAGTATTTATCATATCAGCTAAACTGACAATTTGACAGTACTTCAGCCATCCCCGTCGCAACAGCTAACTGACGTTCTACAAATACATACTGCTATTTATTTATGTTTTTAATTGATAATTTAATGATTTGGAAAATATATAATGTATACCTCGTCACTAAAGTATTTTTTATTACTCATATGGTTTATTCCATTTCCGCAATAAAAAATTATACTTTAGTGCCTTGTTGTACAAATAACTATTTAAATATTCCCTTTTCAAAGAGAGGGGCGTGTCGTGTACAATTATCCTTGATCCTGTTCTGTCGTCCATGGCAAAATCAATAGTTTGTCGCATCCAATTTCGATAGGACACTTTACGTAAAATCGCGATAAAATTTATCTCAAAAAGATGTTTAAATTCCAAAATGTACAAATATTGTCGAACAATTCCATATGCATTTTTTATAACTCCATAAATTGTATATTCCCGATATGAAAGCAATCTTTACAAAGTTATTTGAATAGGAAAATACGCAATCCCAAAAGAGGACTTTTCACAGCACATAAGTTATATATTTTCAAATTTTAATTGGAATTGCTAAATCCGGAGATTAATTAGAATTATGACTGTTTGCTGAAACTTAAAGGGGAAGTGCGATAATAGCACAAACACCAATGAAATTACATCTAATTATCTTTTTAATCAAGTATGTTCAACAGCAGTTTGCAAAGTTTAATGGGACTTTAATCATTTAAAATAATTAATAGGATGAAGTTATTTCTTAAGCGTGTCAGTTGCACATTCCTGATCAAATCTCTCATACATACATACATAGATACATTCATATATACCGTCACGCTATATCCCACTCACTGAGGTAATACATCAAACATTCCTATCCTGACACACCACTTTCACCTCGTCCACATTCATACATGCTCGTCTATTATTCACACTCCAAATAATTCAATACTCAATCAATCATACCCAACCATGTATTCCTCGGACTCCCACGCAATCGTTCACCGTCAATCTCACCCTCATATATTAGTTTCATTTCATTCAACATTCGCTACCTCAACTGACTCACCCCCACTTTCTTTGCAACATTCTTCTAAATCTCACACTCACCATACACCATTGTGTTCCTCTCGAATATATCATTTCCACAGCGACGTCGTTCATGCTTCTTCATCCACACCCAACATCCACTAGGCACTAACACACCATTATACTCAATCGAGCATCTCTAGATACATTCACGTTTCGAGCAAATGTACCCAGAGCACCTTCAATGCGTCCATCCCTCCAAAACATACTATCCAAATATACAAATAAAATAAATTTGTTATATTTGTTTTTCCAAGCAAAACAAATGAAAAGAAGACTGTACAACTTTCTAATTCAAACTTTTTCGCATTCCTTTTCAAATTAATCGAAAAGTTCCTTTTTACTTACATGGGCATTGGATGTAGAATCCCTTTGACCTGCTTACAAAACATACCTAAAACAACAAATTCGCAAACCAATGTTTTATTTCAGTCGTTAGGATAAGTTGGGAACGTTTTCCTTGTTTTCTTTGAGCTTGTTCGTGTTTAAAACACATAAATTATTAAATAAAATAAAAATATGGAATCGTATTTTATGGTATTAAAGTTATATTCTCTCTTTTGACTGTTCTTTTATGTATTTTGTGATGTATTACGAAAAGTAAACATGCATATTTATAACAATGTGACAATTTGCAATTCTAATTTTGGAATGAAAGTTGTACAGGACTAATCAAATTTCGGAAATATATTTATATGCGTGACAATAAGAAAGATGTGCAGATGAATCGAAGCAAGGCCTAAATGATGATCAAGCTTCCCTTTAAAGAAAGTAAAAATGAATTATACTAGCAAATAAAGGAAATTTGATGATTTTGACAAGTAGAACGTAAAATATTTGTTATTACTTTTACCTCCCGCCACATCCTGTAAGGAAGGTATAGGAACCATGCTAAAAAATACGTAGTGAGTTTTCAGTGGATGAGCACGTTTTAGGCTCCCTAGCATACGATTTTATTAGTTTCGCGATGATGTCTGTGTGTGTGTGACTGTCTGTCTGTCTGTCAGTCTGTGGAAATCTGTGGAGCTACGGTTTCTCAAAAACTATTGGTCAATAAATTGACCAAGTTTTCTTGTAAATTTAATTGAGTTTCATCGACTGTAAAAATAGTTAGAGCAAAAGTTCTGGGACCTGGTCCAAGTAGGTGAAATTTTAAAAAGTGCTACTCGATATCTTGGAAACTAGATGAGATATCTCAAAAAGGACACCAGTTCTGAAATCCCCATGCCCCAATTACCCAAAAACCAAATTTTCATCCAATTCTGAGACTTTCGATTTTTTTCGTCAAAATTTTTTAAGGCCATAGCCTTGAAAATATAGCGTTTTTTAACTTTTTCCCATAGAAAGTAACCCCATAAAAATATTTCAATGAAATTTGGCACACTTATGCAGCTCGACGAGCCCGATCCAACGGTGTGCTCTGCAACTTCGTATCTATTCCAGATTTTGAGTTATCGATAATTCAAAATATTGAATTTTGGAAAATTTTCAAAAAAAATTTTTTTTCAAAATTTTCTTAAAATTTGTTTGTGGGGTAATTGGGGCGTGGTAAATTCAATGCCGTTGAGAGCGATTCAATAATTCCACTTTGCCCACGTGTGAAGTATAACATTTTATCAAACATCTCTTAATAAATGAAAAATTATTAAAGAAATATTATTTGACAATGGCATATGCTTTAAATTTCTTAAATTAAAATGTCAATCGAAGTAGTTACCAAGGTGTTGTGTGTTATTATTATTGTTATAAATAAAAAATTCTCACAGTGACTTTCCTCAAAATTGTACCCACTAGTGGGTGTTACTTTCCTTGTTTAAAATCGACATAGTTATAGAGCATTTATTGAGAGGTGTTGGATAAAATATTTTTCTAATAAATATTAATTAAAACTCGATTGATATATCGTGAAAATATTAACAGTTATTACTTGCATTTTTAAATTCTGAACAAATGTTGTATTTACACTTTTGCTGAAAAGTGAATAGGTTAAAAATTACTGAAATATATTTACAAATTAGTATTGAAATCAACTGAAACATCAATTATTCTATATTTATTATATTTATTTGTATTTGTATTTGTTTGAATTTCATAGCCACCGCTTTGGTTGTTTTAAGATTTCCAACCCTCTGCAAAACCCAAATCGCAGTCTCTTTTGCTGTCTTTCGCTCATAATAAAAGCGACATAAAAACATAAAGTAATGTTTTAAAAACGGGAAATACACCACCAACGTATAAAGCTCGCTCTGCTAAATATAAAACACCCACTAACAACCCCTAAATGCGCCCCTGTTTTCAGCAAGCCAAATATCAAGTAAATGTCTACATTCTTGACGTTCGCGCTGATGCTGGTAAATTGTTTTTTATGGATTGGCACACATGATAGCATATCAGGTCGTGAAAATGAGAACTCGTCTTTGAATCTTATTACTTATTCCTTGCGTATGACTTTATTTTGACAATTATTTGACACATAGGTTTTAAACCTGTTTAATTTATTTGTTTTTATTGTAACTGTTTAATTTGTTTGTTTTTATTGTAACTATGAATTTATTTTAAAATAGATATTAATTAAAACTTTCTATGGCTTTTATAATATTTCAAACGGCACATATATTTGACACTTCACAATTATTTGACACATGGAGTACATTTGACATATAGATGTTAAAAATGTTTTAGTTTTTGTGCCCATTGTAAATATATTCTTAAATATATCATTTAGTTTTTCTCAAAATTAGAAGCATGTGCTTATACTTTGTATAAGAAAGTAAAACTCCATTTTTATTATTACTCGTAACTTCAGTTTCCATTCCTAGAATATATTTATTTTAACTGAGATAGTAGTCAAGATTGATTAGCATAAAATTTGACACATTTTATTAATTTAATTAATTTAGAAACGAAGTTAAAAATGATTAAAAATTATCGTTAAATCCCAAATGAAAGAGTTTCGGTAAAAGTGCATATTGATTATATATTTCAGCGCATTTTCTGAAAAATCGAACTTCCTGAAAATGTGTTGCCTCTTATTTAATTTTTCCTCGCAAAAAAAACATACGAACTTGAGGTAAAAAGTTTTTTTTTATCAAATAACTCTTAACCCTTTTAACATCGTGCTGTCAGAGCAAACGCGGTTTAAAGGGTAAACAAGGTTGAAGTGTTGCCATAGAAACGGCAGAGTATAGGCCTTTACAATGGAAATTTGGAAGGCTCTTTTACCGCAAAGTTTAAAACCGCATTTGTAGAGACAGTTGAAGTTTACAAATAGTTTGCTACAGCCAACAACACAAACAGAACACTTTTGGTAAATACTTCTTAATATAGTGTATATTTCAACTTGAAATATTTTACTCGCCTGGGGTAGCAAGGATTATCCGCGCTTTTGTCAAACCCGACAACTTCATCTTTCAGCGAGGATCATTTAAATAATGACAAGTCATCCTTTTCAATTTTGTAACAACAATTTCACCCTTCAAGGTGATAAAATAGCCTTCCTGCTCTGTATGTCAATGGTCCTGGCTTAGTATCCCGAAAAGTCTATTTGTCCACTTTTTCATTGGTCGTAAATCAGTAGCTCAAAAAAGAATTTAATTTTAATTTAACTCTCATTAACACATTTGGGAGCATGATTTAACGGCTGGTAACTGCACCTCAAAATATTTATATTGTATCTTTTTAACGTACATACATAACATCACGCTATATCCCACTCAGTGGGGTAGCACGAACCCAGAAATCAACTCTACTGTTAGGTTACCATCAAGTTGTACAATTTTGATCGATCTTTTTTATATAGTTTTTGAAATACGTATTTAGGTATTTCGTTTATATTTTAAGGAGTATAATTTTATTTTATCATATTTGTAATGATTTTGCTATAATGTTTATAACTTATTTGAATACTTATCGCTTATCAAATAATTATTATATTTACAATTTAATTTATAAATAGTTATTTACTTTACAAGTGTACAAAGTAAGGAATTACCCACGAGAGAAATTTTAGCACACTCGTGTGATAATTTTATCGAGTGGGTAATTCCAATTTGCCCACGTGTGAAGTATAACGTTTTATCCAACATCTCTTAATAAATGTAAAATGTATTAAAGAAATATTATTTGACAGTGACATATGCTTTAAATTTTTAAATTAAAATGTCAATCGAAATAAAATATATTATATTGTTATCCAACACCTCTCAATAAATGCTCTATAACTATGGCGATTTTAAACAAGGAAAGTAACAGATTACCCACTAGTGGGTATAATTTTCAGGAAAGTCAATAGTGAGTATTTTTTATTTATAATAATAATAATAATACACAACACCTTGGTAGCTACTTCGATTGCTATTTTAATTTAGAAAATTTAAAGCATATGTCACTGTCAAATAATATTTCTTTAATACATTTTACATTTATTAAGAGATGTTGGATAAAACTTTATACTTCACACGTGGGCAAAGTGGAATTACCCTCTCGATAAAATTATCACACTCAGCCTTCGATTTCGTGTGTTAATATTTCTCTCATAAATAACTATTATATGTAGTTTTCCAATATTAAATTAAATAAACAACAAAAAGAAAATAAAGTTAGAAAATTCCGAATTCAATATTAAAATATTCTGAGTTCACCACCGCTCGTATATTTCCCCTATGAAACACAAGCTCTCGGATTAGAATTTTATTTTTGCTTATTTAATAAGTACAGTCGACAGAGTATGTTATACATATTAAGTAATATATACAGTGTACACGAACAGCAAATAAGCGGTAATAAAACTGTTATGGGACACTTCGGACTTTACAGTGATACCAACTTCAAAATACTAACACATATTCCAGTAAAACTATGAAATGTATCAGTTAGTGTCGTCTACAATGGATGGACGTAAACTCAAACAGTGGTGATAGAATCGGGTACACCAGTGCGTCCCAAACTTTTCTAAAAAACTTTACAATGAAACTTAGAATATATATATATATTCACTGAAATATAATTATTCTGCAACCAAGTACCTATGGTTTTTTTTTAAGTGAACAACGAGATTGAGACAGATAGATGTTGTAGGGCAACCTTTCTTTGTTTAATACTTGTTTGTAAAACGGTTGCTAGGTAAAAATATTTCACAGCCTTGTCCAAAAAAGATAAATAATACTTTTCTAATCCTGTATAAATATTGTATTCACGACAGTGAATTATGATTCATAATACACTCTTCTCGACCAATCATAGCGATCCATAATTATTTATTATATATTTTAAAGACGTGATGTGGATCACCAAGCAATGGGCGTCTGACAGTTGACATGTAGTCAAGTTTCAATAATTTTCAAAAGTGATTTCAAAATTTACAGAAGTAGAATTATTATAGTATTATATTCGGGATTAAGGTCATTATTCACTCAGTTGATTTATATCCAAATGATAAATGTGTCCATGATTACTGAGAAATAATCAAGACCTTCTGATTTTATCGATAAATTTTTTCTGTTATTATCGGTCTCAATTTAAATAAAAAAATTACAATCTTCAAAATACTTTAGTGGGATTTGAACTTGTATAATATTTGTAGGAGTTTTCGTTTGCAAGTTTGAGGGACTCGGCATGACGACAAAAATGATATACACAGGATTTGGGATATATTTCCGAATATGCTGTTTGTTCCCGAGGGAAGCAAAGAGCGTTTTGATATGTTCTGTACTTTTTGTAATATTTTTATCTTAAAAACACATTAATTTCACTTCACGTCATAGAATTTCATTTTATTCCCAAGGTTGGCTTGTTGTCGGAAGTAAATATAACGTGTGCGATATATTACCACACACGTGCAATAATAATAATGTTATTTATGTATCGGTTTCTGTTGCGGGGATAGTATGATGCATATAAACATAATTTTATCTTATCTACTGTGGAATGTTTTACAATTCGTGAAAAATTTAGTGTTTGTAAACGGCGAGAGATATGCATCGTGAGTTTCTACATATTTAATTTATTACTTTACAAGTCTGGGTAATTCTTGTAATGAAATATGGTCAAGGAAAAAAATTCAATTTTTTATTTTGAATTTTTTATAAAGTACGCGCGATTACTGCGAAGTTTCAAACTTTGCTAGGGCTCTTCAAATAACTGTAGGAATTTAGAGTTATTTGATTTAACTTCCAATGAAGTTACAATATTTTCATTTTTATTTGAAATCGGCAGTGCTCAAAAATCGTCATAAAAGCTCAGAAACAATCACTAAAGTAACCTATTATACGACGATTTTGAGCAACCCAGTGTTGGCAACCGTTAAATAATTATTATATAATTAGGATAATTTATTGACGTACTATAGTAAATTTGGACGTAACATGAAACAAAATTTGCAAGAAGAATTAACTAATTAATTCCGATGACGAAATTGAGGACAAAACACATAATTTAAGTATTACGATAACTTCAATGTTTGAGGTTGGCAACACTGACTGTCAGTTTCAATTGACAACTGACAGATGTATAAACTTAACCTATATTGTAATGTTTTTACAGTTTAGATTTCAAATAAAACTTAATATGTACCTCGGCACTGAAGTTCCTTTTTATCACTCACATGGTTTATTACAGGCCTCACCAACTAAATTCCATATTCCTGATAAAAAATGGAACTTCAGTACCTATTAACAAGACAATTGGATTCACTATACCTCTGGACCTGCTATACATATCAAACCATTTAATATTTAGTTTTGCACAATTTCTAACTTTCTTTTTTCTTTTTTTTTTTAGACTTCAAAAGAAGAAGATTTCAACGAGATTCTTTGGAGGAGCATCGCAGTAGGCTATGGCAGAGGATTATTCCTTAATTTTAAGGTAGGATAATAACCAAAGAATACCTGAAAATTTTTCATTGCTTTTTCCCAAATTAAAATTCAATTTTGTATCAATTTTGTCTATTTGCAATAAAATACAAAATGAAATGCTTCGTTTGCCAAAATATCCGGGTTCGAAACCCGACTTGCATATAAAGTACACAATACATACGTCTTTATAATTGTTTATTTATTGGAAAAGCGTAATTCTAAACCTGAAGTTACAATAAAATTTAAATCAAATCATCTTGACTTGCTCTCTTTTCATCTCACTACAAACTTAGCAATTGTAATGTTATAAAAAATGACTAAATATGAAACAGAATTATTCAAAGAACAGATTGGGTTTCGTGCCTTGACTTTCAAGTATTATTTCTGTCAGAAGGAAATTGTGTGAATTTTATCGGGTCATTATTTCAGAACATTTCTTTGCTTCGCTCTTCGCTCTTGAACAAAGTTAAACAATAATTTCAATATTCCTGAAATGTCGAATGACAGTTAAATTGATTTGGTTTGCGCACCTTTAAAATTATTGTATTATCACTACTTAGAAATCTTTAAAAGATGTTAGTTAGAAAGAGGAAGCAAATACTAAAATTTCCTTCAGCAAATATTGAATTAATAACCACTTATAATAATGAGTAGGTAATCATAACTATGTCCAAAATAGTATATTACATTTTTGCACCAATCATAAGTGAGATTTTTACATAACTACCAATCAAATTTACTATATACTATACTGGAAATTTAATTGGTTATGCACAGTAATCAATATTTGATTGGTAGATATTCATCTTCGTGAATAATGACATTAGAATTCCTCATATAATATTTTATTTGAAATCGGCACAAAAGTGCTAAAAAATCGTCATTAAAAGCTCAGAAATCGTCACACTAAAGTAACCAATTATACGACGATTTTGAGCAGCCCAGTGTTGGCAACCGTTAAATAATTATTGTACAATTTTGGCAGATATATTAACGTACTATAGTAAATTTGGACGTAATATAAAACAAAATTTACAAGAAGAATTAGCTAATTAAGTCCGATGACGAAATTGAGGACAAAACATAATTTTGAGTGTTACGATAACTTCAATGTACGAGGTTGGCAACACTGACTGTCAGTTTCAATTGACAACTGACAGATGTATAAACTTAACCTATATTGAAATTGTTTTACAGTTTAGATTTGAAATAAAACTTAATATGTACCTCGGCACTGAAGTTCCTTTTTATCACTCACATGGTTTATTACGGGCCTCGCCAACTAAATTCCATATTCCTGATAAAAACTCAATAGTCCAGGCTGTAAATATCCGGAAATCAAACTAAACCTTAATAGATTAGTTATGAATATTTATTTGGTAATATTACGAATGGTATATGAATATAATACTACAAGAACAATTATTAAAAAACGTAGACACTTGACAAACAATGATATGTTTCAATGGTTTTAAGAAATGTCAAAAAGTAATATAGTAAATTCTCTAAAAACTAGCTCAATTTATAAAATCACATAACAAATATTAATAGGGCATATCAATTACTTCCGCTAATCTTATTACGAAAGGGTAGCAACAAGCAATTCGCCTGGGATTTCTCTTAACTTAAGTTAGCAAGCTGAAACATCCGGTTTCCGGGATGGAAAAATCAATGAAAGAAGACCACGCTGACGTACCAACCCGCGCAATATATTTTATGGTCTTTTTCTATTCTTATACTTAAGCCCTTACTCTGTCCCATAAAGATTTCGTTGAAATTGTCTGTAAAATGTTTGTCCTTGCCATTTTGTTTATGGTAGCGTATTTCAGGCCTGCCAAATATAAATTAAAAATAAATCTGTAAGCCAGAAAAGTTTTTGTTGAGGTTTTTTCTGTGAAGTAAAAGTTTAAGCAAATTTATTAAGGGCATTATTTTGGAAATTAAAAACATGGATTTATTCACAAGATAATATTTTTTGCTTCAATAGTCTTTGCATTATTTTTTTTGTAATTTTACAAATAATAATGTACGAGTATATTTTGCAAATGGAAACACTCACACAACAGTTGGTAGACTTGTGTGATGCGCAGATGTTTTGTGCCGATATCGCCATAAATTTATAAAATGAATTATTTGTTCAAATATTTATAATACTTGAAATTTTATGTTAGTAACATCGTAAAATGTGAATATCAAATGTGTTTATAAAAAATTAGGTTGTTCTCTTTAAAAATTCACAAATGTGGGAAGCACACGACTTTCTTATGTATATAAATATAAAAAATATACAATACATGTTTCAGTAATATGTTTATTATTAGCAATAAATAAATTTTTAATATCGTGATTTTCAGCTGAGACATCATTAATGTACCTGCTTTATACATTACCGTACTGTTTCCACTGAAATATAATAATACTGGAACGCTCACTGAATTTGAAATTACGAGCCAAGATAAATAGGAAATAAGTGGAAAACCTATCTTTATCGTACAGTTCGCTTAGAAAATTTATAAGAAAATATAAAAAGAAATTAACATTCAATAATTTTGAAATAAAGTGTTTAACATAAAAATTAAAGAAAACTTTAATAAAAATTATGTCTGTAAATTTAAAGAAATTTTCAAACAATTGATCAATACACTGTTAATAGTTAATTATGTATCAAGGTACTGAAGTTCAATTATTTATCAGGAATATGGAATTTATTAAACCATAAAAAGGAACTTCAGTGCCGAGGTACATATTAAGTTTTATTTCAAAACTAAAATCGAAAAAACTATAAAATTACAATATAGGTTAAGTTTATACATCTGTCAGTTGTCAATTGAAACAGACACTCAGTGTTGCCAACCTCGAACAGTGAAGTTATCGTAAATAACACTGAAAATTATGTATCATCCTCTGAATTAACTAGTTAATTCTTTCAGTGTTTCAGTGCTACTACAGCAAAACAAAACTGTTTTTAATTGCTGAGCAAACTGGATAAAGTTGTCAAATACAATCTGTAACCCATTGTATATCTAATTCCCCCATAATTGCCTTGTCTCTAACATTTTCATCACGTCTCCTATACCCTTTATTTTGTAATATTCTTTCGTTTAATTACTTCCAATTATTTCGTACAAAAAAGTCTTCAATTAACCAAAACAATTGTAAAGGGATTTAAAAACAATACTACTGCTATATCATTCTTTTGTAAAGCTCAACAAAAAGTATATTGCACAATATTACAAGAGAGGCATTTTAAGGGTTGAAATTTGAAGGTGGAAGTTTCATATGCGCACACATCACAGTAATGGCGCTGCTGTCACGCGATGATGACAAAAACATTACATTGCAAACAACCCTATGTTATCGGACAGTAATTAATACAGAGCTAATGGAAACATCAAATATTATTCAGGAAAAAGGACACCGAGAAAATTGTATTTAATAAATATATCATGTTATGTGTCCACCATTTGTAACTCTAACAAAAACAAAAAATCTGATGTGGCCAGCACATAACCTCCCGCCCAATACTACTCTTAAACGGTACAAAATAGTATTTGATGATACAGAAACATACCTTCTTAATTGTTTGTATTTGAGAAATTTAATTTTCTTTCGTATATTTATTTAATTTTTTGACCTTTACTAAGAAAACAGCTTCACAGTCAAAATGACATGTGTCACATTTCGTAAAAAATTTAAAATATTTAAATGTTTCCATGGTGTACTAGCAATGCAAGATTTGTGAAATCTAATTCCTTTATATTTTATTGTTTCTAAATCTAATGAAAATTAATAAAATTAGTGTAATCAAAACACATGTCAAATTAAATATTCTTCAACTTTCAAAATAACATAAATTGTTGAAAAAGGAAATTTAACCGTGTTTTTCACGGGCTTCAAGTGAACTGCTACTTCCGGTTGACCAATTTTATCCAAAATCTAATCAGCTCTTCGTTTAAATATATGAAGCAATAATTCACATAATTAATTTTTTTTATATTATACACACACATACATACATACAAATATCATGGCGAAAATAGTAAAATCGTATTGTAGGGATCCTAAAACGTGCTTATTCATTGAAAACTCTCTACCCAATTTTTTGACCAAAAACAATACCTCCCTTACCTAAAGGTAGGCGGGAGCTAAAAATCGCTAATCTGTGAAATCATATTATATTCTACAGCACCAAGCTTTGTTATTTCACTGAAATACTAGGCCTATATAACTTTTTCTCTTTCCTAAATAGGTATTTATATTCCATAACCGTATGATATTTCGGAACTGGGGTTGCTTTGAGTTATTTTATGTCAACAATTTACATTTTACCAAAACATAATAAAAGTTTCCGTAAAATATTTATAACATAAATGTCGTATTTTAAATTTTAATACATATTTTTATTGATACAAATAGACGAATAATATTTATCCGAAATCGATACTAAAGTTTACGATATTACTGCGCGAAGTTAGCCAAAATAATAGCTAAAGTAAAACGTTACAAACTTTTATGTCAAACTTGAATTTCAAACCCAAAATAACAAACAAATTATTCTATAATTTATTCTCCATAGCATACGATTTTATTAGTTTCGCAATGATGTCTGTGTGTGTGTCTGTCTGTCAGTCTGTGGGAATCTCTGGAGTTACGGTTTCTCAAAAACTATTGGTCAATAAATTGACCAAGTTTTCTTGTAAATTTAATTGAGTTTCATCGACTGTAAAAATAGTTAGAGCAAAAATTATGAGACCTGGTCAAAGTAGGTGAAATTAAAAAAGTGCTACTCGATATCTTGGGAACTAGATGAGATATCTCAAAACGGCCACCAGTTCTGAAATCCCCATGCCCCAATTACCCAAAAACCAAATTTTCATCCAATTCTGAGACTTTCGATTTTTTTCGTCAAAATTTTTTAAGGCCATAGCCTTGAAAAAATAGCGTTTTTTAATTTTTCCCCATAAAATATGAACCCATAAAGATATTTCAATGAAATTTGGCACACTTATGCAACTCGACGAGTTAGATCCAACGGTGTGCTCTACAACTTCGTATCTATTCCAGATTTTGAGTTATCGATAATCCAAAATTTTGAATTTTGGAAAATTTGTAAAAAAATTTTTTTCAAAATATTATTAAAATTTATTTGTGGGACAATTGGGGCGTGGTAAGTTCAATGCCGTTGAGAGAGATTCAATATCTCGCTTAGTTTTTGAGATATAGGCCGGGAAACATTGAGGTTTTACAATTTTTACCCAAATCACATTTGGAGCCGTAAAATAATTTTGAGTACATAAAAATTAATTTAAAAAATATGAGATACAAAGAAAACTATGCTGAATACAACGGTGAGGTCCTCATTTTTTTATCTTTACTAGTTTTGGAGATAGGGCTCTTGAAATTTAGAAGTTTTTTCGAATTTTGTCTCATTTGTATATTTTGCTTCCAGAGTAAACGAACGACAATATTTTCGTTATTGACAATTTATTGACAATAAACCTTGAATAATAAATAAATACAATAGCCATTACACAATTCACTTTACAATATTCTTCAAAATTTCTACAGAAAAACTATAATAAATAACCCTAAAACTGTTTTATGAATAGTCAAATATTTTTCGTCTGCACTCTCAAAGTTGTATGGTACAAATAAGTTTTCTTCTCTGTTTTGCACTCATTTTATGAATTTGACCTGTAATAAATACTGTAGCTTGAAATTTGACATTATATTGGTCACTAAAATATCAGCCTATCAGCTGATACTGAGCTGCAATTTTTTCAGTAGCGCACCACTGAAATATTTGAAGCGTAGTTACTGTGTGAATTCTTATATTGTTATTATATTATATTTCCCTTGAATTGGGAGTAAAATATGATACAAATCAAAATGAATCAACTATTTTGAGTAGGTGAACTATTACATTGTATGGTATCTTACTTTGAAAACACAAAAATGAACAGAAATTAGTGTCAAAATTACATTCCATTCTTTAGAAGGTTAAAAGTCAATTCAATTAAATTTTATCTGCCAATTCACAACCATTGTTTGCTAATGCACGAGCGAAATGTGAATTTGATTAAAATTGAAGGTGTATTTCTGAATTCATTAATTATTAATCTGTCATTAAGGAGCTAATTCATAACTGGCACCCGTCTGCTAGGCACACCTACTCCCCTCTGCTGGCGACAGACTTAATGTATTGACATTTAGGTAATAGGGCCTTGATACCATTTGCTTACAGGTATTACGCACTGTTCCCCAAATTAGCTTTATTGCCTGGTTCCTCAATTTATATTATACGCAGCATTAACTATAAATTTTACTTAATTAATTATTTAATTATTCATTCATAATCTTTAAAGGAACATATGAGCAAAACGAAGTTTAGTAACTTCTTCTGAATGGATTGCACTTACCATCAGGTTTAGCGGAAGAAAATACCACAAAGATAATTTTAGTTATATTTTTGCGCATACGATTTACATAATAAATAAAGGATTAAAAGCGAATAAATGTAAAATGTTAATGTTTGAGAAAAATGATTTAGTGATTTGTAATGTTTGTTTATTTGGGTAATATGTATTGATCGGAAGATTGAAAGGCGGGTGTCTGCAGGGTGCAAGGTAACTCTGGGTACATTTGCTCGAAACGTGAATGTATCTAGAGTCTTCTAGAGTCTTCTAGAGATGCTCGATTGACTGTTTATAATGGTGTGTTAGTGCCTATTGATGTATGGTTCTGAATGTTTGGTGTGGATGAAGAAGCATGAACGACGTATAACTGCTGTAGAAATGAGGTATGTAAGAAGAGAGTGATCATATATGCAATACATTGGTGTATGGTAAGTGTAAGATTGAGAAGAATGTTGTTAAGAAAGTGGGAGTGAGTCAGTTGAGGTGGTTTGAACATTTTGAAAGGTTCGTGAAACTAATATATGCGGGTGAAATTGAAAGTGAACGATTGAGTGGGCGTCCGAGGAATAAGTTGTTAGGTATGATAGCTGGCTTGATTATAATGGTGTGTTAGTGCCTATTGGATGTTGGGTGTGGATGAAGAAGCATGAACGACGTACAACTGCTATGGAATTTGTGTAAATAAGGTATTTGAGACGACACTGATCGTGGACACATTGGTGTATGCTAAATGTAAGATTAACAATAATATTGTCAAGTTAATTATCTTGATAAATACTAGAGTTTATTTTGATGTTACACCAAAACATCTCGTGAAAGAAAACCGCGCAAAATATCTTCTACCTTGGAAAATCCGTTGATTTTCTTTAGTTGAAACATAGGAGAAGACAGCTCACGCGTAATACAATTTGTATCTTGATACCTGCCTCCAAAAAACATTCATATTTACTTTGGGTACCCAAGTTACATCAGCCAACCTACTGGACATGACAACTGCGCAAACGTGCAGAGAATAATAAACGGCAACAATGTTTTCTTGTTTTAATTTAATACACCGTGTCATGTGTCGACTTACAACGCGGTTCTTTCGTTGTTTCGCTGACAATTTTCAGTTTTCAATTAGTTTATAAATGTATTTGAAAGTAAACTAACAATACAAAAGCATTATAGTTCATATTGCTGAGTTCGTCCAATTCATCGTATTAAAAATTGTTACATTTATGTGAAATATACTGTAAAGTTTTTTTTGTTAAATTTAATATAAAATACAGCTATAAAAGCATTTTATTTACTACCGTCGTCCGTACATTCAAGAAGCTATAAATGATAATATTTCGTTTGAGTAGCTATTTTTAAAAATATAT
Source organism: Poecilus cupreus (assembly GCA_963942605.1). Classification (NCBI taxonomy): domain Eukaryota; kingdom Metazoa; phylum Arthropoda; class Insecta; order Coleoptera; family Carabidae; genus Poecilus; species Poecilus cupreus. The sequence continues at coordinate 11,130,804 of OZ012733.1, read as the reverse complement.
ATATTTATAGGTTATGTTGTAAATTATTTATTTTTACAATGTATATCAAAATTTAATATCAATAAATCTATTTAACGATGTTTTCTTTACAAAATTTCAATTTACTTCATACTAAATTTTTATTGAGACGACTTTCAGGACACAAAACATTCTTATAGGTAACATCTTGACATAAATGTTCAATAATCTGATACTTATTTGATACATGGAATAGGTGATACAATTATTTGTTTGTTCTTACAGCAAATATAAATATAATAGATATTTATGAAATAATAGAATATTATTACATGAGGGATTAGAATAGTCATTATTCACGAAGATGAAGTTTGCATCACGAGCCGCAGGCTTTCATATGACCGGGTACAACTCACTGTAACGTATGAACATCGTAGCCTTCTCCAGAGAGGTACTTTACTCTAGTGATTTTATATATAAGCTTGCTAACTGGGTACTCAGCGTACACCGATCAGCTCGAAAATTCATATCTCAGTTCGACATGACCTGGTACAACTTAAAGTGACGTAATAATATCGTAGCCTTCTCCGGAGAGGCACTTTACTCTTGTGATTTTATATAAAATCACAAGAGTAAAGTACCTCTCTGGAGAAGTGTACGATGTTCATACATTACAATGAGATGTACCAGGTCATGTTGAACTGAAATATGAATTTTCGGGTTGATCGGTCTGCGCTATGTACCAAAAAAGCACGATTTTATATAAAATCACTAGAGTAAAGTGCCTCTCTGGAGAAGTGTACGATGTTCATAGTTTACTGTGAGATGTACCAGGTCATGTTGAACTGGAATATGAATTTTCGGTCTGATCGGTCTGCGCTATATACCCAAAAAGCACTCTTTTATATAAAATCACTAGAGTAAAGTGCCTCTCTGGAGAAGTGTACGATATTCATAGTTTACTATAAGATGTACCAGGCCATGTTGAACTGAAATATGAATTTTCGGGCTGATCGGTTTGCGCTATGTACCCAAAAAGCATGCTTTTATATTCAGTGAGTTAAGCCAGGTTATGTTGAACTGGGATATGCATTTTTGAAACCTGTGATATCTTAAACCGGTGCATGAATAACCCTTGAAAATGTTTGTCACACAGACCCGGAACTGGCAGAAGAACTTGGGCGAAAATCGAATTTCGTACCAGGGCAGCAAAGATTGAAAGAGCACTCTTTTGTTGACAACGATAACAAAAATATACAAATTAATTTTCTTATCCGAGGGCTCTGCCAGTCTCTGCTGCCCGGATACAAAATAAAAAATTTAAGTTTTCAGCCATTAAGTCAAGCCTAACAAATACATTAAATATCACCACTATCCGTCAAATAGAATACCCCCATACAGCTCCTGAATCATCATGAAATATTTAAAGAGTCACTACTGTGTATGTATAAAATTATGAAAAAAAATCTATTGAGAGATTTTCATGGACCAATTTCTTAATCACATCTGTGTGTATGAATGGACGAATGGATATTTCATGATAAATAATTGAGCTTCAGTGTATAGAAACACAAACATTAATTTTATTTCTTTCTTATACTGTATTTTTACTGTCTTATATGTAGTATAAAATGACATCTGTGTGTATGAATGGATGAATAGATATTTCATGACAAATAATTGAACTTCAGTGTTTAGAAACAGAAACATTAATTTTATTTGTTTTGTTAGAAGTTGTTACAACTGACTGTAACGTATGAATATCGTAGCCTTCTCCGGAGAGGCACTTTACTCTAGTGATTTTATATAAAATCAGGCAAACTTAGTACTTAGCGTAAACCGATCAGCTTCAAAATTTATATCTCGGTTCAACATAACCTGGTACATCACATTGTAACGTATGAATGTCGTAGCCTTCTCCGGAGAGGCACTTTACTCTAGTGATTTTTTATAAAATCTGGAAAACTTAGTACTTAGCGTAGGCCGATCTGCTTCAAAGTTTATATCCCGGTTCAACATAACCTGGTACATCACACTGTAGCGTATGAATGTCGTAGCCTTCTCCGGAGAGGTACTTTACTCTAGTGATTTTTTATAAAATCAGGCAAACTTAGTACTTAGCGAAAGCCGATCAGCTTCAAAATTTATATCTCGGTTCATCATAACCTGGTACATCACACTGTAACGTACGAATGTCGTAGCCTTCTCCGGAGAGGCACTTTACTCTAGTGATTTTATATAAATTCTGGCAAACTTAGTACTTATCGTAGGCCGATCAGCTTCAAAATTTATACCTCGGTTCAACATAACCTGGTACATCATACTGTAACCTATGAATGTTGTAGCCTTCTCCGGAGAGGCACTTTACTCTAGTGATTTTTTATAAAATCAAGCAAACTTAGTACTTAGCGTAGACCGATCAGCTTCAAAATTTATATCTCGGTGCAACATAACCTGGTACATCATACTGTAACCTATGAATGTCGTAGCCTTCTCCGGAGAGGCACTTTACTCTAGTGATTTTTTATAAAATCAGGCAAACTTAGTACTTAGCGTAAACCGATCAGCTTCAAAATTTATATCTCGGTTCAACATAACCTGGTACATCATACTGTATCGTATGAATGTCGTAGCCTTCTCCAGAGAGGCACTTTACTCTAGTGATTTTTTATAAAATCAAGCAAACTTAGTACTTATCGTAAACCGATCAGCTTCAAAATTTATATCTCGGTTCAACATAACCTGATACATCGCACTGTAACGTATGAATGTCGTAGCCTTCTCCGGAGAGGTACTTTACTCTAGTGATTTTTTATAAAATCTGGCAAACTTAGTACTTAGCGTAGGCCGATCAGCTTCAAAATATATATCTCGGTTCATCATAACCTGGTACATCACACTGTATCGTATGAATGTCGTAGCCTTCTCCGGAGAGGTACTTTACTCTAGTGATTTTTTATAAAATCAGGCAAACTTAGTACTTAGCGTAAACCGATCAGCTTCAAAATTTATATCTCGGTTCATCATAACCTGGTACATCACACTGTAACGTATGAATGTCGTAGCCTTCTCCGGAGAGGTACTTTACTCTAGTGATTTTTTATAAAATCTGGCAAACTTAGTACTTAGCGTAAGCCGATCAGCTTCTAAATGTATATCTCGGTTCATCATTACCTGGTACATCACACTGTAATGTATGAATTTCGTAGCCTTCTCCGGAGAGGTACTTTACTCTAGTGATTTTTTATAAAATCTGGCAAACTTAGTACTTAGCGTAGGCCGATCAGCTTCAAAATTTATATCTCGGTTCATCATAACCTGTTACATCACACTGTATCGTATGAATGTCGTAGCCTTCTCCGGAGAGGTACTTTACTCTAGTGATTTTTTATAAAATCAGGCAAACTTAGTACTTAGCGTAAACCGATCAGCTTCAAAATTTATATCTCGGTTCATCATAACCTGGTACATCACACTGTAACGTATGAATGTCGTAGCCTTCTCCGGAGAGGTACTTTACTCTAGTGATTTTTTATAAAATCTGGCAAACTTAGTACTTAGCGTAAACCGATCAGCTTCTAAATGTATATCTCGGTTCATCATTACCTGGTACATCACACTGTAATGTATGAATTTCGTAGCCTTCTCCGGAGAGGTACTTTACTCTAGTGATGTTTTATAAAATCTGGCAAACTTAGTACTTAGCGTAGGCCGATCAGCTTCAAAATTTATATCTCGGTTCATCATAACCTGCTACATCACACTGTATCGTATGAATGTCGTAGCCTTCTCCGGAGAGGTACTTTACTCTAGTGATTTTTTATAAAATCAGGCAAACTTAGTACTTAGCGTAAACCGATCAGCTTCAAAATTTATATCTCGGTTCATCATAACCTGGTACATCACACTGTAACGTATGAATGTCGTAGCCTTCTCCAGAGAGGTACTTTACTCTAGTGATTTTTTATAAAATCTGGCAAACTTAGTACTTAGCGTAAGCCGATCAGCTTCTAAATGTATATCTCGGTTCATCATTACCTGGTACATCACACTGTAATGTATGAATTTCGTAGCCTTCTCCGGAGAGGTACTTTACTCTAGTGATTTTTTATAAAATCTGGCAAACTTAGTACTTAGCGTAGGCCGATCAGCTTCAAAATTTATATCTCGGTTCATCATAACCTGTTACATCACACTGTATCGTATGAATGTCGTAGCCTTCTTCGGAGAGGCACTTTACTCTTGTGAGTTCACAAGAGTAAAGTACCTCTCTGGAGAAGTGTACGATGTTCACACCTTACAGTGAGATGTACCAGGTTATGTTTAACTGGAATATGAATTTTCGGGCTGATCGGTATGCGCTATGTACCTAAAAAGTACTCTTTTATATAAAATCACCTGAGTAAAGTGCCTCTCTGGAGTAGTGTGCGATGTTCATAGTTTACTATGAGATGTAGCAGGTTATGTTGAACTGGGATATGAATTTTGGGGCTGATCGGTCTGCGCTATGTACCTAAAAAGCACGCTTTTATATAAAATCACTAGAGTAAAGTGCCTCTCTGGAGAAGTCTACGATATTCATAGTTTAATATGAGATGTAACAGAACATGTTGAACTGGAATATGAATTTTCGGGCTGATCGGTCTTCGCTATGTACCCAAAAAGCACTCTTTTATATAAAATCACTAGAGTAAAGTGCCTCTCTGGAGAAGTGTACGATGTTCATAGTTTACTATGAGATGTACCAGGACTTGTTGAACTGGAATATGAATTTTCGGGCTGATCGGTCTGCGCTATGTACCCAAAAAGCACTCTTTTATATAAAATCACTAGAGTAAAGTGCCTCTCTGGAGAAGTATACGATGTTCATAGTTTACTATAAGATGTACCAGGACATGTTGAACTGGGATATGAATTTTAGGGCTGATCGGTCTTCGCTAAGTACCCAATTAGCATGCTTTTATGTGAAATCAAACGAGTAAAGTACGTCTCTGGCGTTCAGTGAGTTATGCCAGGTTATGTTGAACTGGGATATGCATTTTTGAAATCTGTGATATCTTAAACCGGTGCATGAATAACCCTTGAAAATGTTTGTCACACAGACCCGGAACTAGCAGAAGAACTCGGGCGAAAATCGAATTTAGTACCAGGGCAGCAAAGATTGAAAGAGCACTCTTTTGTTGTTAACGATAGCAAATATAAACAATTAATTTTCTTATCCGAGGGCTCTGCCAGTCTCTGCTGCCCGGATACAAAATAAAAATTTAAGTTTTTAGCCAATAAGTCAAGCCTAACAAATACATTAAATATCACCACTATCTGTCAAATAGAACACCCCCAACTGCTTCTGAATCATCATGCAATACTCGTATTTGAAGAGTCACTACTGTGTATATAGAATTAAGAAAAAAATCTATTGGGAGATTTTCAGGGACCATTTTCTTAATCACATCTGTGTGTATGAATGGACGAATGGATATTTCACGATAAATAATTGAACTTCAGTGTTTAGAAACACAAACATTAATTTTATTTCTTTCTTATATTGTATTTTTACTGTCTTATACGTAGTATAAAATGACATCTGTGTGTATGAATGGATGAATGGATATTTCATGACAAATAATTGAACTTCAGTGCTTAGAAACAGAAACATTAATTTTATTTCTTTCTTATACTGTATTTTTACTGTCTTATACGTAGCATAAAATGACATCTGTGTGTATGAATGGATGAATAGATATTTCATGACAAATAATTGAACTTCAGTGCTTAGAAACAGAAACATTAATTTTATTTCTTTCTTATACTGTATTTTTACTGTCTTATACGTAGTATAAAATGACATCTGTGTGTATGAATGGATGAATAGATATTTCATGACAAATAATTGAACTTCAGTGTTTAGAAACAGAAACAATAATTTTATTTGAAGAGTTACTACTGTTTGAATTCTTATACTGTATTTTTACAGTCTTATATGTAGTATAAAAATGATATCTGTGTGTATGAATGGATATTTCATGACAAATAATTAAACTTCAGTGTTTAGGAACAGAAACATTAATTTTATTTGCTTTGTTAGAAGTTGTTACTCACTTATACGTAGTTTAAAACTGTCATCTGTGTGTATGAATGGATGAATGGATATTTCATAACAAATAACTGAACTTCAGTGTTTAGAAACAGAAACATTAATTTTATTTGCTTTGTTAGAAGTTGTTACTAACTTATACGTAGTTTAAAACTGTCATCTGTGTGTATGAATGGATGAATGGATATTTCATAACAAATAACTGAACTTCAGTGTTTAGAAACAGAAACATTAATTTTATTTGCTTTGTTAGAAGTTGTTACTCACTTATACGTAGTTTAAGACTGTCATCTGTGTGTATGAATGGATATTTCATAACAAATAATTGAACTTCAGTGTTTAGGAACAGAAACATTAATTTTATTTGCTTTGTTAGAAGTTGTTACTAACTTATACGTAGTTTAAAACTGTCATCTGTCTGTATGAATGGATGAATGGATATTTCATGACTAATAATTGAACTTCAGTGTTTACAAACAGAAACATTAATTTTATTTGTTTTGTTACAGGTTGTGTTGGAAGCTCCATCTAGAACAACTAACCACGAATCATAGAAAACTTGAGGAGCCGATATGCCAACAGTTTAAAGAGTAATTTTCCTTGGAAAAACTATCTGAAAACTGTCGAGATGAATTTGGGTACCATCTGCTCAAGAATTGGAAGAAAGAAAACACGAAATCTCATCTCTTCTCCAGTGAATGAATTAACAGCGATATTTTTTTGAAACTCTCCATAAAAAATCCATTAAAAGAAACGCATTTTAATTATGATTTGCATTAGTTTTTAATGAATATTCAGGAATTAAACTTTGTCTCGCTGAATCTGAAACGATCTGAATATTTTAAATCTTCACTTTAAGATACATCGTTTGAGAAATCTCGTTTATATTATTTCACAAGCAATTTATCTTATCACCGAAGCTGTAACATTATATAAAATTACATTGATAAGGATTTTTGTTATCTTTATCGGGCTTGACACTGACCTCCAGGTTTAGTTTCTATTTAAATAAATTGTTTAGGTATTTTAACTTCAAATGCAGAATATTCATTGAGGTATTTAAATTACTAAATTGAAATATATATTTTACTATAAATTATACACTATTTTAAGGTCTCGTTCAAGCTATAGTACAACTAAGAGGCGTGCTGCCTAGAAATATGTGATGTAGTATCTGTTACTAAATTATATTTCATAAATAAATAAATATATTATCGCACTGTTTATTAGAACAGATGGTAGTTTGAAGTATTTTTGTTTTTGGCAGGTGTGGGGATCGAACTGAGGACCTTACAATAGATGTATTTCTATTTAATAATACAAAATTGTAAGGTATACTCTGGGTACATTTGCACGAAACGTGAATGTATCTAGAGTCTTCTAGAGATGCTCGATTGAGTGTTTATAATGGTGTGTTAGTGCCTAGTGGATGTTGGGTGTGGATGAAGAAGCATGAACGACGTATAACTGTTGTAGAAATGAGGTATTTGAGAGGAGAGTGGTGTATGGTGAGTGTGAGATTGAGAGAAAGTTGTTAAGAAAGTGGGAGTGAGTCAGTTGAGTGTTTTGAACGAATGTCGAATGAAAGGTTGATGAAACTAATATTATGTGGGTGTCAGAGGAATGATTGATGGTTTGTAGCGTGAACGAATGATTTTTATATATATATAATTACTGTTAGAATTACTTTACAAGTTACTATGAATTGTAAAAAATATTTAAGTATCGTTATAATATAACTTTTACATTAAATTCCATCCCTTGTCTTTCTAAAGAAATATAATAGTTTTTAATATTATTTTTTGTGTGTCCAGATTCAGGAGCGTTGACGCCGATCTGCAGGTCTTTGAGAGGGTGGTTCCTACGACGTCAAAAGGGTGACTACCCTTGAGGAGAACTTCTGCCTCATCCCCTGCAAGGCACTGTACCAGCCGGGCGATCAAGATTTAATATATTGTTTCAAATATTGTAGTAATAAATATGAAATATGGAATGTAATATTCTGTTAATGTAATATTATATTTGTATAGTTTAAAATATTTAATAAATGTGTTATTATTATTCTGTTCTTTTATTTATTACATTAATAATAATTTTCAGGTGATTTTTCCCGCTGATCAAATAGAGCAGCGCTGTATTTCGGAAAGGTTTTATCAGATCCGCGATATCTCTTACCCTTTCAGAGATACAGCCCTTAGAAAATATATATATTACGGACCAACGAATAAATAATACGAAAAAATTTATATATTATGAACGAATGAATAAATAATACGAAAAAAGGTTCTTAAACTATAAAAATTCACTACCCCTTGAAAATATCTTCAATTTAAAATGAATAAAGCGTTATTGAATTTTTAATACCACTACTGCCATCTCTTATATTATTTCATAACTACAGGTTCCCAAAACTGAAAAAATTGTCGATGTTTTTGCTCATAAATACATTCCTTCAAAATAGTTCAAAAATTCACTAAGAGATGGCAGCACTATCGGATGTGAAGAAATCAATTAGTCGATTTGCTCACTTTTGAAAAACAAAATCACTAATTATTAAAATCACTAATTGATAAGGGTATGCCCTACGCCCTTGTCCTTCTAGTATGTTATAAAGGACGGCGCTACAAGCAGGGGTGTACTCCGGCAGGGGGGCCCCCACTGCCCTTATTTTTGCGATATCTCTTACCGTTTCCGAGATATGAGGGTTTAAAGATTTTATCCGCATCCCCTAAAATATCCACCCTATTATCAACTTTCTGGGTGTTTTTTCTCGCTGATCAGATAGAACAGGGCATTTAAAAAGACCAATTTTCTCAGATTTTCAATATCTCTTTCCGTTTCAAAGTTACAACCCTTAGAAAATTAAATAGAGCAATGACAGATCTACCCTATTATCAAGTTTTTTGGGGTTTTTTCTCGCTGATCAGATAGAACAGGGCTGTATCTCGGTACATTTTTTTTAGATCCAAAATATCTCGTACCGTTTCAAAGATACAACCCTTAGAAAATTAAATTGAATCCTAAAATATCCACCCTATTATCAAGTTTTTGAGTGATTTTTCTCGCTGATCAGATAGAAGAGGGCTGTATCTCGGGCCAATTTATTCAAATCCGCGATATCTCTTACCGTTTCAGAGATACAGCCCTTAGAAAATTAAATAGAGCAGAGACAAATAAATATTACGGAAAAAATTTATATATTATGAACCAATGAATAAATAATACGAAAAAAAATTGAATCAATGAATAAATAATACGAAAAAATTTATATATTATGAACGTATGAAAAAATAATGGTTCACAAATTCACTAAGAGATGGCAGCACTATCGGATGTGAAGAAATCAATTAGTCGATTTGCTCACTTTTGAAAAACAAAATCACTAATTATTAAAATCACTAATTGATAAGGGTATGCCCTACGCCCTTGTCCTTCTAGTATGTTATAAAAGACGGCGCTACAAGCAGGGGTGTACTCCGGCAGGGGGGCCCCCACTGCCCTTATTTTTGCGATATCTCTTACCGTTTCCGAGTTATGAGGGTTTAAAGATTTTATCCGCATCCCCTAAAATATCCACCCTATTATCAACTTTCTGGGTGTTTTTTCTCGCTGATCAGATAGAACAGGGCATTTAAAAAGACCAATTTTCTCAGATTTTCAATATCTCTTTCCGTTTCAAAGTTACAACCCTTAGAAAATTAAATAGAGCAATGACAGATCTACCCTATTATCAAGTTTTTAGGGGTTTTTTCTCGCTGATCTGATAGAACAGGGCTGTATCTCGGCACATTTTTTTTTAGATCCGATATATCTCTTACCGTTCCAAAGATACAACCCTTAGAAAATTAAATAGAACCCTAAAATATCCACCCTATTATCAAGTTTTTGAGTGATTTTTCTCGCTGATCAGATAGAAGAGGGCTGTATCTCGGGCCAGTTTTTTCAAATCCGCGATATCTACTACCCCTTCAGAGATACAGCCCTTAGAAAATTAAATAGAGCAGAGACAAATAAATATTACGGAAAAAATTTATATATTATGAACGAATGAATAAATAATACGAAAAAAATTGAACCAATGAATAAATAATACGAAAAAATTTATATATTATGAACGTATGAATAAATAATGGTTCACAAATTCACTAAGAGATGGCAGCACTATCGGATGTGAAGAAATCAATTAGTCGATTTGTTCACTTTTGAAAACCAAAATCACTAATTATTAAAATCACTAATTGATAAGGGTATGCCCTACGCCCTTGTCCTTCTAGTATGTTATAAAGGACGGCGCTACAAGCAGGGGTGTACTCCGGCAGGGGGGCCCCCACTGCCCTTATTTTTGCGATATCTCTTACCGTTTCCGAGTTATGAGGGTTTAAAGATTTTATCCGCATCCCCTAAAATATCCACCCTATTATAAACTTTCTGGGTGTTTTTTCTCGCTGATCAGATAGAACAGGGAATTTAAAAAGACCAATTTTCTCAGATTTTCAATATCTCTTTCCGTTTCAAAGTTACAACCCTTAGAAAATTAAATAGAGCAATGACAGATCTACCCTATTATCAAGTTTTTAGGGGTTTTTTCTCGCTGATCTGATAGAACAGGGCTGTATCTCGGCACATTTTTTTTAGATCCGATATATCTCTTACCGTTCCAAAGATACAACCCTTAGAAAATTTAATAGAACCCTAAAATATCCACCCTATTATCAAGTTTTTGAGTGATTTTTCTCGCTGATCAGATAGAAGAGAGCTGTATCTCGGGCCAGTTTTTTCAAATCCGCGATATCTACTACCCCTTCAGAGATACAGCCCTTAGAAAATTAAATAGAACAGTAACAAATAAATATTACGGAAAAAAATATATATTACGGACCAACAAATAAATATTACAAAAAAATATATATATATTATGAACCCTTTCAGAGATACAGCCCTTAGAAAATTAAATAAAGCAATAACTACTTTATTTCGTAGATTCGGAATCTACGAGCCCTAATGAAGGGTGTAGCACCCTTATCTCAATTTTTTTCCCCATAATTTAATTGTAAAATCCCCAAAAAACTAGTTAAGGGTGGATTCCTATAGATTCAGCCCTAAAAAACTCCAATAGCAGTCTCGGAAATTCGCGCTCGCCCTTACATCTTACGTAATTAATTATGCATTATATTAATCATTAATATTTAGTTTTTATGCATTAAATTAATCTAATATATTATTATTATTATTATACTGTTGTTGTATTGCATCTACACACGCACGTGCGTCTAGCGGTCAACTAAATCACAGGCGTCTGACGCACATAAAAAGAAGTTTCTCCGCAGAGAAAAACAAACTATAAATATAACTCAATTTTAATAAATACTGTACCTACCTTCAAATGTTTGCGTTCTCGTTAAAAGAACTGCAGTTTTCCGGAACATTTTCGTGGATGAAGCAGCTATTTGCAGATCAGCAATCACTATTCACTCACCGCCACTCAACGATAAGAAATAATATTAATGAAAGCGATAGTAACGCGGACACATGTGTATATGTGACCTTATTTGAATAGACCTTCAACTTTAGTAGGCTATTTCTCTAAGAGATGGCTAAACTAAATATTATTTTTGTGGAAATTAATTACTGTAACACCGACTGATACGAACTAGGTTTACAAAATTAATATTTTGTTTGTAAAAACTATTTTTTGTCTGTTATCATATTGATATAATTTATCAACATGTGGCACAGCAGGGCCGGCGCAAGGAGAACGCATTTTTGTTTTCCCGCACAATCTATTTCATTTATACTTAACATCCCCCTTACGCATTATTCTACACTTAATGGGGTAAATAGCTCCGTGGTAACGTGTCGGACTGTGAATCGTGAGATCCTCAGTTCGAATCCCACTGCCGACAGTTACAAATTTAAATTTGCCCCTGTGGTTCTCCCTCCACTAACATCCTTGGGGGCTATGATTTGACGGCCGGTAACCGCACTTCATACGAAAAAATATATCACCTACCGAGATCTGCGTAAGCAGAGTGCCACACCCGTAATGGGTAAAAGGCGTGATGATATATTTATTTATTTATTTTATTTAATTGAACAGTCTGTACATCCCCTAGAACATTTCCTGTAAAAGATTTTATACCGGGTGTTTCATTATCGCGCAATATAACTTCATAGTATTTAATGAACATCTATATATTTTTACAACAGTTCTTATTCATTATAGTCCTAAAATAATCAGTACGAAAACGATTCGTATATTTATAAATAAATAATCACACGTAGAAAGTATACTAAGATTTGTGTATGAATGTTTAAATAATTAGATTAGTTGTTATCAGATCTTTAATAATTATTATTATTTGCTTATTTCATTTAGTTTATCAACTTCTCATTGTTACATTTTATTTTATTTACATTGTTGTATTTATGTCTAAGGACAAACATTCAAAAAAATATTTTATTTGGTTCCTGATTTTAATTTCATCGCATAATTTCTGTACTAATCATTTTAGGACTGCAATGAAAAACAACTACTTTAAAATCCTGAAATTTTTAAATAATTTTTATATTATTATATGCGAGATTATGATAGTCTTTATTCACGAAGATGAAGCAAATGATCCAATTGAATAATGACCATAATCCCGAATGTTATTATAGTTTTTCAGCTCCTGTAAATTAGTAAATCACTTTTGAATATGATCAAAATTTGATGAAAGCACACAATGACAACTGACTACATGTCAACTGTCAAATGATCCACATCACGTCTTTAAAATAAATAAAATAAAGTGAATTATAGATTTCTGGCTTTGTGATTGGTCAAGAACAGTGAATTATAAATCATAATGTTGTGAATTATGGGTACTATAATTCATTTAAAAATTAAATGAAATAATGGGGATATATTTATACATGAGTAGAAAATAGTTATTTATGTAACAAGTACATAATTTAAGGTTTTATGGACGAGACAATTTAGGGGCGCAGAAAAAAATAATACCCTATTAAATACGATTTACATACAATATTTTATGTTCGAATGTATTCCAGATTATTTTTCATAGTTTAAAACGACAATTATATTTGACACATGGACTTTGACATAAACAAATTAGATAATTTTCAAGTGTCAATTGTTTGATTACCAATTTATTGTTTTTACTTTTTCGAACTAGTCCATAAAGAACCACTTTATGGGCGTTAAACAATAGCATAGCATAGACAAATAATTACAGTACATTCGAACATAAATAATAGGATATAAGTTATACTGTAAATATGTGTAAATATTAATTTAATAAAAAAAAACTTTTGGTAATTATTGAAATATTAGAGTATCGATAAATAAAACAAATGGTTTCTGGCCTAGTATTATAAACAATTTCAAGTCTGTAAACATACTCAATTAATTTTGAAATAATTGTAAACGATTTATTCAATTTTTACACAAAATAAAAAATGTTTTCAAGGATAAAATCAACACATTCTTATTTCCTACACTCACCTGGTGATCTGCCAACCTTTGAAATTGAAATACGTTCGATTAAATATGCTTTATTTATTTAGGCAATATTGTAATATTAAATTAACTAAAGTATACACAGAGCATAGCAAAATTCGTACACAGTTTAACGTATAGTACAAAATGTGCAAAGACGATAATATTTATTAGCTATTAAATGTATATTTAATTATTTTCAAAACGAAAAAGTGACGTTGTGTCCAAAGTAACGTGCTTACACTTTCCAAGATAAAATATTTAGTAGAACAGTAATAATTTTGGAAAACTGTTTATTATAAAATCAGTCGATCTAGTTTCATTTTTAAATTAACTAACTATTTATTTATTTAACAATTCAGATACTTTGAACACTCTACGTTCCCATATCTCAATATTTCAATGAATTTTATACAATTATCACAATTGTTTAATATTAATTAACAAGCTCATTATGATAGTTGAGAAATGATAACTTCCTTGGCACATCATAAATAAATAAAAAAAAACTCATAAAATTAATAAATTTATTCATAATAACAAAAATTAATAATGTTAAATAATACATGTGTATATAAAGCGACGAGAAGTGCCACATTAAAAATAAAAAATACTTATATATTGAAATAAATATGTATTATATAAGCGATGACGTCACTTCCGCTGGCGACCGGAAATGACCTCATCGGACTTCAGACTGTTCATTGGTACCAACCTCCGTACCAATCGTATATGCACCGTTGTACATTCAGCAACTAAAAGCGCTTCCAGTACAATAATTTCGTATTTTTTTTTACACTTCCGGTGAGGTTAATAATTAGTAATTATTCAAAATTATAAAGAAATGGTCCCTATTATCAGCAATAAGTCATGAGCGTACCCAAAAATAACAAAACACAAACCCAAAATCACTCAAAATAAATGTGTCACATGTTATTTTTGCCTAGGCTCTCAAAGACTATGGCAACTTAATTTAATATTACGTACTCGAATGTTCAAAATTAGTATAATCAAAAATATACATTTATATTAAGAAGGGCAAGATTAAATTATATAAAAATTAAACAACAACAAATATTTGAATTGTGATGAGGTTATAAATATATGAGTTTCTCAAAAACAAATAAAATGATTTTCAACAAAATAAAATTTTTATAAATTGTTAATACCCCCCCGTTTATAACCTGAATGGGGCCCTAGATTCAGTGGGCGTCTTGGTGCCCTTCCTGGCTTGCCCAATGGATGTGTCCGAGGCTCCTGAAGGCTTTCGTGTTAGCTTGGAGGCCGCGGTTGTCATCCCGGGGGGAACTGGAGTGTTGGACCCAGATGGCGTTCTTGTTCTGTGCAATAATACGTAAAAGTGTTAAACATGTTTTATAAAATAAAAATGTGGTATTTTTTTATATTGCATTATCTTTTTACCTACTTTACAAGAAAACTGTAAACAGAAAGTTGTAATATTTCACAAAAACGAAACATATTTGACATATTAAAATTGTATTGATGTTTATAGCATGTATTAAAATATGAATAATTTTTGTAATTTAGGTAAAAAGATACAGCAATATTAAAAAATAGCACACATTTTCAATTTTATGTTCTGTACAAGGGTTGAAATTTAAACTATATAAAAAAAAAAACATCTACTGAGGCTTGTTCTGTAACTTACCTGTTAATTTTAACAGCCAATTAAAAATTTTAACCAATGATAATACACGTTTCCTGTATAAAAATTGAAAATTTCATTTGATACATGTAATTTTTATTGGTTAAAATATTTAACAAGCTGTAAAAAATTAACAAGCAAGTTACAGAATAGTTCTATAGAATATATTTAGGGGTTGTTTTTTGACGGCAATGCACACGCAAATAGTTATTTACATACCAAGTGCGAGAAGAGATGTATAAATTTTTTATTTGTTATGGAATGCTTAAAACAAATTTACAGCAACAATGTTATAGCAATCACCGGTTGCTAAGGAATTTCAAGACAGTTGAAAAACAATTTACACACATAATTTTATATAAATTATTGGTATTAATCGATGGTTTTTCCGAGTTCCGGTACACGATTATAGATTTTATGAACTAAATTTAGCTGATTTTATTATGGGATACTTCGGAAAAACCAATGTAATTCTGTATATTTTACTGTAAGAATGTCGATAAATGTAAAGTGTTTGAGAAAAATGATTTGGTGACTGACTGTAATGTTTGTATATTTGCTCTGGGTACATTTGCTCGAAACGTGAATGTATCTAGAGTCTTCTAGAGATGGTCGATTAAGTGTATAATGGTGTGTTAGTGCCTAGTGGATTTTGGGTGTGGATGAAGAAGCATGAACGACGTATAACTGTTGTGCAATTTGTGGAAATGAGGTATTTGAGAGGAGAGTGATCGAGGAATACAGTGGTGTATGATGAGTGTGAGATTGAGAAGAATGTTGTTAAGAAAGTCGGGAGGTGGTTTGGACATTTTGAAAGGTTGGTGAAACTAATATATGTGGGTGAACGATTGCGTGGGCGTCCGAGGAATAACTGATTGGGTGTGATTGATGGTTTGTTGCGTGAACGAATGATGTATGAAAGTGGACGAGGCGAAAGTGGTGTGTCAAGATAGGAATGTTTGATTGTTGGTTGACTATGTTTCTGGGTTCGTGCTACCCCACTAAGTGGGATATAGCGTGAAATGTGTAGAGTAGAGTGATTAAAAATTGATTTTGATCGATGCTTTTCAGCAAAGTCTTGAAATAATCAATTAAGTTTTGTACTAACTTTATTTGTTTTAGCACTGAATGTACAATAATTAATATTCAAGTTTAGGCAACGTTTCGCTGAATTTTGACAGTTCTGTATCTAAATGAATAAATAAAGCAGTAAGCAATATTGTTTTTCGTCAGCAAAAAGCATTAACGATAACGAATACTTATATAATTTTAAGTATTCGCCTGAAAATAACACAAATTTCAGATCGTTAAAAGTTTGCAGATAACTTCAAACATTACACAAAAAATAAATTCCAAATTAAGTAAAAGAAAACCATAAAACAAATTAAACAATAATTATCGTTCTTGTTTCAAAACACACTAAAAACACTCTTATCCCAAATAAATATACAACAAGATATGAATGTATATTTTCTTTGGGTGAAATATGCACACGAAAAAAAATCAACACATTAAAAGTTAATGAATGTTAGAAATTAGTTTACCTAGATGCCGTCCGTAAAACTGGAGCGTTAGTTGTAGACATAGATCTTGTCTTAGACGATTGGCTCCTGCGAAACATGCGCGTTAGTATCGAAACTTTTATTGTTTCAAACGTGCAATCATTTCAAGAAGAAATAGAGGTATTTAGGTGTATAAAGTACATGCAATTACTGTAAGCTTATGTACCTAGAAATTGAAGAAGCTTTTGATTTTGTAGAAGTCCGAGTTGATGTACTGCTGCATGTTAATTAATGCAAGAGTTTATTAGTATTTATTAGGTTGGAAAATGAAGAAAATAAATCACAAAATTAATGTCAAAACCTTGCATTTATTTCTACGAATAAAATACCGAAAATGTGCATCGAAATCATTCTCTACCCGTCAATTTATTATTTATTATATTTATTTATTAATTTAGTCGGAAGTTTATTCGTAGACTATTTTCTGCCTTTCACAAAATTATTTCTATTTTCTTTCAAACCAAACGAATGAACGGTTAAAATTAGTGGATTACTATTCTACTAATCTACTAAACTACTCTTGAAAACGAAACCATGCGGTTAAATTTACCCAGTAGAAAATGAGACAGAGTAAGAGCCACTAGACGTGGAAGGAGATTCCGGATCATTATCCGGAGTACCAACATAAACCGGAATGCGAGACCTAACAAAGTATTGGTCAGAAAATGTACACATTGATATGAACTGTTAGTAGTTTAGATTTGAGCGAAAGAAATATATTTATATTATAATTTGAGCGACAATCAAAGCTGGGAAATTATCAAATGTGTGCTGATTTGAATATTGATAATTTGGGCTTTATGTTTACGTTATTGGTTGGCAAACCGATATGCGTTAACGGCTACTTTTATAGAAAGACTTTTGAGTTAGTTCTGTAAATATTTAGTGCCGGTTTTTCCAACCTCAGATAAACTACAAAATATTTTCTAATTTATCAGCGGTTGGAAATACTGGTCCTTAAAAATATATAACAAGTGAGTTATATATTATTCATTTGTTTTTCTGAGGAAGAGTTATGTACAATAATTCGAAACATCTTATTTAAATATATCCAAAAGCCTTTTATAATTTGAATACCTAAGTGGATTACTGAAGTTGCAAATAAGTTTAAAAGTAATTTTATGAAAAATAGAAATGTATTGTTTTAAGAAGCCATACATTTCAGAAACGCATATCAGTTTGTTGACCAATATAGGTTAAAAAAAAATGTATGTAAAGCAATTTTGCCCAATCCATGAAATATAATTTAAATATGTTACAAGAAAACTCAATTTATTTCTTAATTAAATACAAATATTGTATCTAAAGATTTTTTGAAAATTTAAGCAAATATTAAATGTGTAAAAGTAATTTTTATAATAAACAAAAGAGAATTAAAGAATTTTGTAACAATATTATAATAAAGCAAGAGTGTTATAATGATTCCTTTAAGGTACTACCACTATTTTTTTTTTATATTTTGCGTCTATATTCCAACATATTAAAATAAAAACTGCTATATTAAACCAAGTAGAATTATATGTTATACTGTTGGTAACATTGACATATATTCAATTATTTGAAATTTCATTTCAAAGTTTCATAACTTTAAGAGCAACACATTTAAGTAAATATCATTAAATACCAACCTATTAAACAAAAAATGTGTGTCGAAATAAAAGCACTTTCAATACAGAATTTGGGTGTCATAATGTCCTCATTATAAACGCAAAATATAAACATGAAATGTGCTAGGTTTAGTTTGGAAATGTATATTGTGAGTGTAATAAATAATTATGCAGAACTGGAAAATTAAAAAGAAGAAAGTTTACCTGGGGGGCGTCGCCGTGCCAGTTAGTGTAGGTATACTCGATGCTCGTGGAATTCCACTTGATCTATATTTAGGTTAGAAATTCGTGCAAATTTAGTTTATCGTCATCAAAATTATACTTTATTACTTTCAAGATTTCGTAGTTTAATTTCAAAATAATATTTTTTATAATATTCTGGTTAATAATTAGTATCTTCCACCAAGCAATTTTGAATAATCATTTTTCTATAACGTGACAAATTAATGAATTAAAAATAATTAAAATGAAGATGAACATACCTGGTTGTCGAGCTAGCAGGTGACGCTAACCCCGTCGGCGTTCTAGGTCTCGAAGTGGAACTACCATTAGCGACAGTCACCTTCCGGGCTGTTCCGGTAGTTCCGGTTAAGCGACTGGAACTTGGAGTTAATCGTCGGTGAATTGGAATACGCGATGGGGTATCATCTGCGAATTAGAATAATTATTACACACGAGCAGAGTGCCACACCCACAATGGGTAAAAGGCGTGATGATATATATTTTTTTATATTACACACGAGCTTTTTATTTTGCTGGATAAATTTATGTTTGTATGAAACCTTGTTACTTAGAAATTTGATAGGAAAACTGTTTTAATAAATTCACGACACCGTAGGTGGAGTAATTTTACGTTTTAAACAGTTTTAGAGACAAATTGCTGTCAGGTGACAAGGTTGTGTTGTCAAACTGAAATTTATCCGAAGAAAATAACGACATTATTTATGAAAAGGTTTCTTTAAAAGTGCAATTGGTGAAAATACAATTATATTTTTGACATGTAATGCAAATGACATAAATGTGTAGTTAGTAATTTGATTTGGTAGCTAGGAGAAAGGTAAATAACGTTTCTATAACACTGTTTTGGAATCGACACATTCTACAACTAAAAATTGTTATGGAATCACTATCATTCCATACGCCGCGTATGTAATATTTTCGACGAATCAGAGCCGCGATATATGAAGTATTTTGATTCAGTTACCATGGTGACATATGTTTGTTTTAATTTAATTTATTGAATTTTGCGTTTTCAACAGTTTTATATTTGTATTTTTGTATAATTTCCAAAATCTTGTTATAGAAAGTATAGTCTACAACATGTAACGGAATGGCATATTCCACACGAGACACGAGCAAACTTTTGCTCGTGTGGAATATATGTCATTCCAGTACTTGTTGTAAAATATACATTTATCACTTGCATAAAGTTACCTTCCTATTTATCTGCTGTCAAAACGATAAAACTGTTTTTTCTTTATGGCTTACTTTATATTCGAGTTTAATTATCTTTTCAATTATAAATTTATAATCAAGACATTTGAAATCAAACATTGATTACAGCAGATGACTTTCAATTGGTACATTTGTTTTGTTATTTTATGACACTAATTAATTTATAAAAATTGCCAATAAACATTTACGGTTCCAGATAGAGTAAAATAAGTGTCAAAAATGTAGAAATTGTTCCTGCACCATAAAGTACTTAACTTTTGTGTATGTAAAATAATTATGGAAGCCAAAAATTGAACCATTCATTTTTTCAAACAGTACAAAATGGAAAAAGAGTTTCAAATAAAAATCTAATCAGCTCGTAATCGAATCATTCAAGTTCCAAATATGAAATATAAAAATGATATTATATATAACTTTCTGAAATTTAATTTCTAAACGGTACAAAACACTGAACAAAAAGTTTCTAAAAAATCTAAATATATTTGAATATACTAAAATTTATTTACTGAAATATTCCCAAGAAATTATTGTTGTCCAAAACAAATAAATCACAACTAATACAAATAAAAACAAATATTTACTCACCCGTGCTATCGAGGGACAGATTCGACCCATGTCTCGACGGCGGTTTGCTCCCAGCTCGACTGGCGGGTCTCGAACTGGGCCTCGAGTTTGGTTTAGACCCTGGTCTGGATCCACCCGGAGTTAAGGTCGACCGGAAGGTACTGGGTTTCCTCAAAGTCCGGGAGACTGTTCCACTTTCATTGTCGGAAAGAGAGTCTGGTGTACTTGCAGTTAAAGATGTTCTTGATGCGCGAGATTGACCGCCCATTGGAACTGATCGCGCAGAACGCTCGCGAACCTGTGTTTTATTAAATTAAAATTAGTAAAGAGGTTTGGTTTTGGTTGTACGTACAACATTTAACATTTTTGTTGGTTATAATCAATTGATTAATTGATTAATGTTAAATGAGGTACGTAATAGAGTCAAGCCAAACGCAACAACGAAAAATAAAACTTTACCTGTACGATATTCCATTTAGAATCTAGACTGCAGTTATAAATAAAAATTATAAACAACTACCTTAGTTTTTAAGCTGTCTACTTTGGATGTATGATGTATACAAAATTAATTATTATCATAATTAGGTGACGTAACATAATCCAAAGTATACGTCATGAAATCCAGTGACTTCCAAACAATAGTTATTTACTTTACAAGTGTGCAAAGTTAGGAATTACCCACGAGAGAAATTTTAGCACACTCCTGTGATAATTTTATCGAGTGGGTCCACGTGTGAAGTAAAACGTTTTATCCAACACCTCTTAATAAATGCAAAATTTATTAAAGAAATATTATTTGACAGTGACATATGCTTTAAATTTTTGAAATTAAAATGTCAATCGAAAGTTACCAATGTTCTGTATTGTTATAAATATAAAATTACTCACTAGTGACTTTTCTCAAAATTATACCCACTGAAATGGATAATCCTGTTATTTTTTTTGTTTAAAATCGCTATAGTTATAGAGCATTTATTGAGAGGTGTTGGATAAAATATTTTTTCTTCAAACAGTTTCGCAGAAAACTTAAGGTTTATAAATGCAAGCCTGTAATTTTTTCTGGCTTTTAAACCATAATGAGGCCTATTATACAACTTACTTGTTAATTTTTAAGTTACTTGTTAATTTTTAACGGTCTGTTAAAAATTTTAACCAATAAAAATATGTCAAATGAAATTTTTAATTTTTAATTTTTATTCAGTGACGTCTGTTATAATTTGTTGAAATTTTTAACAGGCCGTTAAAATTTAACAGGTAAGTTACAGAATAGGCCCGAATATATGCCAGAGCCACGCAATACAATTGTTACTCGTATTGTAGGTACAAATTATTGTACGCAGTAAAATAATATTCATACAATTGTACGAGTAGGAAAATGATTAACTATTACGAGCCCAGAATCAAATTTAGTTTAATTAATGCCCGATATTATAAAGAAATCTAACTATCATTTAAATTTACTTTTAATAGTATATTATTATTTGAGGAATAATGACCATAATCCTGAATATAATACTATACTTTTTCTACTCCTGTAATTTGAAAATCGCTCTAGAAAATTATTGAAATTCGTTGAAAACACACGTTGAAAAACGTCAACATAAAAATATACAATGACAACTGACTAAATGTCAACTGTCAACTGGCCGTTGGTAGGTCTGTAAAATAACACTTAATTATGAATTTCCGGTTATGTGATTGGTCGAAAACAGTGAGTTATGTATCATAACTGTCGTGTATTATAGATACTATAATTAATCGAAAAAATTGAAATAATTGGAATATATTTATGCAGGAGTAAAATAAATAAATTAATTTGTTTTTAATAAGTGTACATCATTTTAAATTATTTTATAAATCACTTAAATTTGCTGTCAAAAATTTGATTGTCTTTTGAATAAATTTTCATTGAATTAATTTAACAGGAGTTTAAATTTCTTTATAATACCGAGCATAAGATTTTTAGAATAACTTTTAAAGAAATTTGTTTTTCCTACAAAGGAAAATTGTACTCAATTTATTTGTATCTTAAAGTCTGTTATTTTTAAGAATATTTTAAGGAAAAATAGCAACTGAAATAATAACAAATTAACAAAAATCACTAACATAAAGATTTCATTTGGTCCAAAGGAATTGATTGATATTTTGAACACTGTTTTTGATTGAAGAAAATATAGAAAAATGTTTCAAATAAAGATTGTAGGTACATCTTTTTGATTCCAATTTATTTACTAATGTCCAAAAACCCTGATAGGCTTTCAAATAATCTAGCAATTACTGTTGATGAATTGTTCCTAAAATCTAATCAATTCGTAACATAAACATATAATGCGGGAAGTAAATGTGATTAAACAATTTTCCTTTGTATGATTTTAACTGGGCCAAATGATATGATTCTGGGCTCGTAAAGCCTGACTTTTTGTGCTTGTAACCTATTATTATCCCAATAGAGTATTGTGAGTGTCTAAGATAATTTTTCGAGTTGTTTAAGTTGCGAATCATAATTTGGAAGCCACTGGACTAATATTTCAAAATACCTTCACCAATAACTACATAGACGTAAGCTTCAAATACGGACGTACTATCAAATAAATAAACAGAGATCTACTTTACCGTCCATAGGGTACTCACCATAGGAACTTGCGACAGATACAATAACTTATGATGATCTTTTTCAGGACCAATTGCAGCCACTAAACCAACCAACAACAGTAGTACCACACAAACAAAAACTAAACTACGCATGCAAGTCAAAGATCATTCAATAGGACGAATCAGTGACACATGAATCATGACGAAATTTTGAAGTTATTGCTACAATAAATATTTATTTATAGGTTGTTAAATAAACCGTTGTAGTACCTTTTTAATCTAACTATAAAAGACTAAAAAGAACATATATTTGTCTATTATTTTTTTTATATTTGGGCATGAAATTTTGCACAGCAATTTTTTGAAACCACTACTATTAAATATATTATTACGCGACTTCAACGACAAATTGCTCTATTTTTTAAATTAAATATTGTTGTATCTCTTTATCTATTCACTTTATCAACAAAAGTATAAATACAAAGTTGTCCAGAATTTAAAAATACTTACAATTGGTTACCTAAATATTAGTATTTCATGATAAATCAATCAAAATCAAATTAATATTTAGTAAGAAAACTGGATTTGTTGTATATGTTCCCAGACAAAAAAAAAATAGTTATTAATTTTACAAGTGGGTAAAAGAATTACCCACAAAATAATTTTATCGAGTGGGTTTACCTACGTGTGAAGTATAACGTTTTATCCAACACCTCTTAATAAATGCAAAATGTATTAAAGAAATAAAGAAATATTATTTGACAGTGACAGTAAATTTTCTAAATTAAAATGTCAATCGAAGCAGTTACCAAAGTGTTGTGTGTCATTGTTATAAATACAAAATTACTCACTAGTGACTTTTCTCAAAATTATACCCACTGAAATGGGAAATCCTGTTATTTTTTTGTTTAAAATCGCTATAGTTATAGAGCATTTATTGAGAGGTGTATTTATTTAAAATCCTAAATTGATAATTCTTTTTATACGAAGATGTAAAGCCGGATTAACTACTTTGGTCATATGTCGTTTTATAAGTGATTGAGAATTTATGATAGACCATGCTCTTCAGTGAGATTTGAACCCACGACCTCTAGTGGGCAAGTTTAAGCCACCAAAATCGGCTATGTTTAATATAATTTATTTCTTTAAACTCGAATATTGTAAACGGACATGGAAAATATTTGTCATTTCATAAAAAATGATTATTTAACTGAAAGAAATTGTAAGAACTGAACTGTAAAATTCGATATTATATCATTATAATCTTCTACGAAATTTCTACAGAAAATGATACAACACAGTAATAAATTAATTTAAATATTTTACGTTTTTGAACACTTGAATAAATATTAATTTTAATTTGATTGATATATCGTGAAATACGAATATTTTGTATTTACACTTTTACTGTAAAGTGAATATTATATATTTTACATCCAGCATAAAAAAAGAGTTGTATATTAAAAATTTTGTTGCGAATTAGTCAAATTTGTAATTTAAAAAAACTGACCAGTTTTTTGTACCTAATGCAAATAATTACAAATATATAAAATAATGTTTATTTCGTGGATTTCTTTATAGAGTTTTACATGTTTTAAAGTGTTATATGTAAGTTCAAGTTGAAAATACTGCCTAATTCACATGAACTTTATAAGTGTCAAATCATTTTAACGTAACTGTTTATATAAATTATTAACCAACACGTAATTATATTATTTGTCAAATTTATTAACTTTCTTTTATTAAAAATGATGGTGCAATGGTACCAACAGTAGAAAAAGTACAAACTGAAACAAACGAGTAGCATGCAAGCGCACAAAAAACAAGCGACTGTCAACAAACTGCACAAGAATACCACACCCGTGTACGTCAACGAAATACTTGTCAAGTCACTGAAATAAGTTATACTGGAACGTGCACTTCTAGGCTTTTATGAAGTGAAAACGAGCCTGAGACAGATACATATTGTGGGCTACTCTTCATTGTATAACACTTGTGATATTTGCAAACAAAATTATATTTTATACACTGATAAATATATATTTTACAGATTCATTTATTGAATTATTTAAAAATTACTTTGTATTCAACCTCAGATAAACTAGAGAATAAATTTATGAACAATAATTACACAAGAGCTTTATATTTTACCGGATAAATTTCTGTTTGTCACCAAACTTTTGTTACCTAGAAATTTGACAAGAAAACTGTTTTAATAAATTCACGACACCGTAGGTGGAGCGATTTTATTTTTTAAACAGTTTTCGAGTCAAATTGCTGTCAGGTGTCAAGGTTGAGTTGTCAAACGGAAATTATGCGAAGAAAATAATTAATAATTTAACGACATTATTTATGAAAATGTTTATTATTTTTTTGGGTCAAATTTATTATCTTTTGGTTTAATTTTATTTAGGGACTTTGAAATTGTCCTTTAATAATTATAGCAAAAGAATCAATTAATAAGAAGTATTTTTTTTAAAGTGCAGGTGGTGAAAACTATTTTTGACATATTTTCTTTACGAATGACATTAATGTAGTTTTGGAGATTTTGATTGGGTTGCTGGGAGAAAAATAAATAACGTTTTATTATTTATCTGCCTATTTATTCGCTGTCAAACCGATAATAGTTATTTATTTTAAAAGTTGGCAAAAATTATCACACTCAGCCTTTGGTTTTGTGTGTAAAAATTTCTCTCGTGGGTAATTGCACTTTGCCCATGTTTTATCCAACATCTCTTAATAAATACAACATGTATCAAAGAAATATTATTTGACAGTGACGTTTTTTTCAGTTTAGTAGTTTTTGAGAATCGTAACTCCAGAGATCCACACAGATTGACAGACAGACATCATCGCGAAACTATTAAAATCGTGCTCATCCACTGAAAACTCACTACACAATTTTTAACATGATTCCTATACCTCCCTTACAAGATGTGGCGGGAGGTAAAAAATTATTAAAGAAATATTATTTGAAAGTGACGTTTTAAATTTTCTAAATTAAAATGTCAATCGAAGTAGTTACCAAGGTGTTGTGTTATTATTATTGTTATAAAGTGACTATTCTCAAAATTATACCCACAAGTGGGTAATCTGTTACTTTCCTTGTTTAAAATCGCCATAATTATAGAGCATTTATTGAGAGGTGTTGGGTAAAATAGTTTTTTCTTTATATTGCAGTTACATTATCAGTGGGATAAATAACAAATATCGCATCAAAATCATAGCTTAAATAATGATTATTATTCTGAGGTTGGTTTATTTCAAATAAAATAAATATATCATCACGCCTTTTACCCATTATGGGTGTGGCACTCTGCTTACGCAGATCTCGGTAAGTGATATATTTTTGCGTATGAAATGCGGTTACCAGCCGTCAAGTCATAGCCCCAAAGATGTTAGTGGAGGGGTCAATTTAAATTGGCAACTGTCAGCTGTGGGATTCGAACAGAGGATCTCACGATCCACGGAACATTTTTCCCATTTCTTTATATTGCAGTTAAATTAAAAAATATCGCAGTTTATCTGAGGTTGAAAATCATTGAAAGTCAATTTCTTACAAACAACAAAGTCAGTCATCAACTCTCTCGGCTCGCACTTCCAGCGTCAGCTCACGTTCCACTACAACAACATTTCAGTGGTTCAAGTGTTCAACATTACCCAGTGGCATGAAGAGTGCGTGTGCGCATGTATCGAAGGGCTCATATTGGACCCAACGTGAATCGGAAACGCGCAGGGCAATTCTTCCCTCGCACGCAGACGTTCAAATATCGGCATCAGCTCTCGCAAATGTTCTTCGGCTGCACATGGTGTTGTTGATGATTCAGATTGTGTTAGGTTACTCGTTAATGTGTATTTGTGTTTGTGTCGTGTTTATTTTTAATTCGAATCAGAGAAAGGAGGGAAGAAATATTTGTAAAATGTTTCGTTCGCGAAGTTTGTAATATGCACAATTTGTGTTGAATAATTTGATTGTATTCGCAATTAATGCAGTGCAAAAACAAATCGTTTACTACTTAAAACTGCGTTCAGAGTTACTCAATTAGCAAGTGATTAATTAACAGTTTCTCTTTGATTTATAGGAAAAACACACCCATAACATAAGACGTAAATTGAGAAACTTTAAATTTCAAACGTTTCTCATTTGCTCTTTTTTCTGTCACAAAAATTAAACAGCTGAAGACCTAGTCATACTTTTACCAAAAATGCAAATAGTATAACAAGAAATTTAGCATACAATTTTCTCATTTCCACTTCCTGTTCTGAGAAAAACTAAATAATATATTTGATAAAATAACATTTAATTAATAAACTCAATTAAATATAAAAAATTAGTTTTAAAAGTTCGCCAATTGTTTTTTTTATACAGTTAATTGAATCAAACCGAGTTAGGTATCAAATTAAAATTAATTTTGGACGATTGTCAATTGTTTTTTATGAGGTAATCAAATCCTACCGAGTTTGATAATAAATTAAAGGTTTTAGGGACGAAACGTGATCTCAAATATCAAAAATAAATTTTGGACGAACGTCAATTGTTTTTTATACAAGTTAATTAAATCATACCGAGTTAGGTGACAAATTAAATATCAAAAATTAATTTTGGGCGATTGTCAATTGTTTTGTATGAGGTATTTGAATCCTACCGAGTTTAGTATCAAATCAAAGATTTTCGAAAGAAGATTTGAACTCAAATGTCAACAATTAATTTTGGACGATCGTCAGTTGTTTTTACGATTTAATTGACTCGTACCTAATTAAAGGTCTCAATGAGCAAATTAAATTCAAATGTTTTAAACAAATTTTGAACGTTCGTCAATTGTTTTCCATTTTTTAAATAGTTAAAAATAAGTTTTACGTACAGTTTAAATATGTCATCACGCCATTTACCCATTTTGGGTGTGGCACTCTGCTTTTACTAATCTCGGTGATTGACATATTTTAGCGATTACCAGTCGTCAAATCTCGGCCCCCAAAGGTGAAAGGAGAGAAAACCACACGGGAAAAGTTAATATTTTAATTATCATCTCGTATAATTAAATTAATAATAAATATTCATATTTTAAATCGATATTTTGAAGATGGTAATATTGATTAGTGGGATATAGACAAGATTATCGCACGCGATAGTTTATGTAAAACATTACTGTGTATTATTGAAATAAAAATTTAATAAATTTCAAATCAAAATAGTATCAAATCGGGATAATTTTTAAAATAATAGACACGCGTTGAAAATCCCGATTAACAAATAAACTGTGCGATAACATAAATAAAAAAAACGTACTGGTGCGGTAATGTGTCATTACCTGTCTGAAATGATTGGAATATATAGGATAGGATACATATTTGACAGTTGACATATAAAATGCATTAGAAGAAAATACAAGAAAATTGAAAATTTTTCATTTAAAATAAATACGTTTTTTATGATTATAAAATATTGTTCATAAGTCTTCTGCTCGTAAACGATTTGCAAGTTGCACTGAGATTAAAAGCTAATACTTTACACACTTATGAAATAATTTAATCATTTTTATGTGTGTTGCCCTATTTTTGAATAGAAAGCAAAAACGTCGAAACACCTAAATACAGCATGCAAAATTTATTTTATAAATATCTATTAAACAATTTTAAATATATAATTATTTAGTGAATGGGTTTATAATTTTTAAATTAAACATTTATAGGAAAGGTGCAATATAAAATTAAAAGCGAAACTGTGACAATGAAACAATGATACATTTAAATATTCTTTTATGAAAAAAATGATTTGATATTTAGGTAGGTTGGAGGTAAGGGTTTACACTTAAAATTCATCTCCTGAGGTTTACCTACTAACGTAATAACGATTACACACGGCCATTTGATATACCATACCTTAGTGCTACCTTAAACGACCCAAAGTTTGACTGATAGGAATAAATAATCCATGCAAATACTTACTTCGGACCATGCAGTGCTCTACTAATTCTAATCGCAAGCATCTAGCTCTAGCATTCTTTTAGAATACGAGTATACATAATCCACTGACATATAGTAATGCTGGAACGCGCACTTGTAAGCGAGTTGCGTTCCAGTATTATTATATTATTCCAGTGACATAATTTGTTTGAAATTTGCAAATACAACAACATAAAATTTTCAGAAATTGACGAAATATTGCTATTTATTTTTTAGAGGAGTTATTTGCAAATTTCCAAGAGAAAATAACTAATAATAAATTCGAACTAAATGTTTAAATAGATGAAAATAAAAACAGAAAATTTTGTTTTGACAAATAGGATTATACTCTCAATATTTTTTTATATAACGAGTATTATTTGGAAAGTTAGGTTTAATTCTAAATTCATTACTATTGTTCTCACGATTCCATTTTAGCGTAAACATTTTAACTTGGTTTAAATTAAGGTTGTAGTACTTATTCGTCGACAAACTGATGTGCGTTTAGCTGGATGTACCATTCATACCAACACCAAGTGCGGAAAGGAAATTATTTTTAAATATATTCGTTTTACAAATGACAACCAAAGGTTGTTAAATAATTTGATGATATGACAGTTAAAACAATTTGTACACATATTTTTTTAAAAAGTTTTTATGAACTGAGTTTTATTAAAATTGTCCAAGTTGAAATTAACGCAATTGGATAGATACATGTCTGTGGGAGACGCGCATCGGTTTGTTCACCCTTTATGCTGTACGACAAAAATTATTATTTTAACTATTATTTATTATTTATATCTACAGGATGTTCCAATTTAAGTATGGCACTGTTGCTATTTCGAGAACTATAGAGCTACGAGGTTGGTTAAATATTAGTGTAACGAAATGAATTACTGTCAAGGGAAAATAAAAAAAAAAGTAAAATATTTATAAACATAAACTAAACAAACTAAATTATTGTTTAATTATTTTTATTAAAAACTCAGGTTACGATAATAATAGTTTGAAAAAAACCTTATTTGTTTAACTAGGCAACAAAATACCAGGTTTACAGCCGAGGCTGCCGTTTCATTGACGAGACGAAGCCGAGGCAATGAATGTTCCCGAAGCTGTAAATCTGTGTTTGGTGCAGAGTTGAATACATAATTTTTTTGCCGATTTGGAATTAATATTAATTTAGGTTATCGCTGTCAAATTACGTTGCTATGCATTTTAGAGCGATTGTAATGTAATAGTTATTTACTTATAAGTGGGCAAAGTAAGGAATTACCCACGTGTGAAGTATAACGTTTTATCCAACACCTCTTAATAAATGCAAAATTTATTACAGAAATATTATTTGACAGTGACATTTGCTTTAAATTTTTAAATTAAAATGTCAATCGAAGTAGTTACCAAGGTGTTGTGTGTTATTATTATTGTTATAAATAAAAAAATACTCACTACTGACTTTCCTCAAAACCCACTAGTGGGTAATCTGTTACTTTAATTGTTTAAAATCGCTATAGTTATAGAGCATTTATTGAGAGGTGTTGGATAAAATATTTTTACAACCTAAGCAAAAAAGTGACAGTTTGCAGACTGTTAGCAGTCCGTGAAGTGTCATCTTTAATGTCAATCGGTAAAACCCAGTTATTGTAAAAATTCAGGCTTGTTAAAGAATTGTATAAGTTCAAAAAGTTTCTGCCAAAAGATAAAAATAAAAAATAATTACAGTAAGAATAGAAAATAATGGGTTGGGTATTTAAAAAACCCAGTGGAATATCTCGGGAAAAAAACATGGTTTAACCAATTGAAGTTCTCAAAATAGTTGCACACTTAAATGGAACTCCCCGCGAGAACAAGCGCATGAATTCAGCAGTGGGGGCACTAAAGTAATCCGTTGTAGACGAACCAACCTTGGTAATAGGTCCAGCAGTAGGTGTGCGAGCACCAGTGGAAGCGGGGCTCTGCGAAGCGGATGTGCGGGGCTTGAATGCGGTCATGGACTGAGACACGCCGTCCGCGAGTATAAACTGTTCCCGCAGCTCTATGTTGGTGCGGCCCTTGGCTGTTGTACGCACGCGTAACGTGAGGGGGGCGGGATAAGCGGGGGCGGTACAAAACAAGTGGGTGGATAGAGGTAAGGGACAATGGGACAAAGATAGAAAAATAAAACAAACAAAATAAGCTTGTGTTAAATGTACTAGCTGCGCACGTTTTTATACATTCACTGTCTTTACTTTATTATTTTATAAATTCACCCACCCGTAACAAAACAAACAAATGAAGGATCCTTATAATTACGTCATGCTGTTATAATGACGTCACGCGACACGAGCGCCACGCTATGAACTATAAGTACAAAACTAGTTAGACGGTATAAATACAAATAGAAATAGTTTTCAGTTGTATTCGAATTGGTTTTAAATAAAATCAGATGTGAAATTTACGCAGATCTAAAATGGAAACAATGGTTGAGGAATTTGGGCTGATAGTTCCAAGCGCCACCGCGATTTTGTTATAAGAAAACTCCATTCAGGGATGGTAATAAATTTCAGTTAACGAAACCATTAAACTTGTAAATGTTCGAACAGAATTAAACGAAACTTTAAATTTCTTTATGAAATATTAGTGTTTACTTTGTAAAAACCCCGTGGAAATTTGCGTTTATGTAACTAATCGTTTATCTTTGGACAGTCATACTTCTTTTACAGTTACACAAATGTTCCATAGGGTCTGGGAAACCCCAAGTAAAGAAAAACTACTTTCTATAACACTGTTTTGGAAACTACACATTTTGCAACTACAAACTGTATTGGAATAACTATCATTCCATACGCTGCGTATGGAATAATTTCGACGAATCAGAGCCGCATATTAGCACGATATATGAAGTATCTTGATTCAGTTACTATTGTTACGACTGTTTGTTTTAATTTGATTTATTTGAGTTTAACGTTTTCAACAACTTTATATTTTTTGTATAATTTTCAAAATCTTGTTATAGAATAGTATATTATACAACAAGTACTGGAATGGCACATATTCCACACGAGCAAAAGCTTTGCCATTCCGTTACAAGTTGTAGACTATACTTTCTATAACAAGATTTTGGAAATTATACAAAAAATACAAATATAAAACTGTTGAAAACGTCAAACTCAAAAAATTGAATTCACACAAACAGACGTAACCATAGTAACTGAATCAAAAAACTTCATATATCGCGGCTCTGATTCGTCGAAAATATTCCATACGCGCGTATGGAATGTTAGTGATTCCATAACAATTTTTAGTTGTGAAATACATAGTTTCCAAATAGTGTTATAGAAAGTATATTTTACAACATGTAACGGAAAGGCAAACCTTTTGCTCGTGTGGAATATGTGCCATTCCAGTACTTGTTGTAGAATATACTATTCTATGACTGTTTTGGAAACTATGCATTCCACAACTAAAAACTGTACTGGAACAACTATTATTCCGTACGTAGCGTATGGAATAAATTCGACGAATCAGACGCGATATATGAAGAATTTTGTTTGTTTGTTTTAATTTTATTTATTTGAATTTGATGTTTTCAACAGTTTTGTATTTGTATTTTTTATATAATTTCAAAATCTTGTTATAGAAAGTATAGTCTACAACTCGTAACTTTTGCTCGTGTGTAATATGTGCCATTCCAGTACTAGCTGTAGAACTATTTCCGGATAAATTTGTATTTCGAACGCAGCAATTTCAGTCTAGTTTTTAAGGGAAGGTGAATTCCTTTTATCAACAATTCCACTGAATATTTTTTTTCGTGAATGTTTAAAAATGGAGTGCGTTTGTAGACACATCAATAAATTATCAGTTTGATACGATAACTCAATACACATTACGTAGCCAAACAGATAAGACATATAGTACCTTTCCACAACTTAGAATTAAATATAGTAACCCATACCAGATACAAGCTTGCTCCCAAGCAACTATCATCTATATTTGTGCAAAAAATATTTGTAGAAAAGTACTACTTCATTTCACAACATGCATTGTGCACTGAAATTTAAGTGCATAGAAAAAATATTGCTGTTGCTAATCATTTAAAAATAATATAAATACACAGCTACTGAGGGAACTTGTCAATCGTTTTGATTTCGTCATTGCTTATTCGTTCAATAATATAAATAATATAAAATATTATGAACCAAGAGATCTGTCATCGACAATTATATAAGTTTTGGTTTTTTGTTAATTGGTATATTGTGTCAAATCAGAAACAGGAAGGAAACAAATGATGGTAACAGCCTTGGAGGAAAGAATATAATCTTACAAATTAGGTAAATGTTAAGCGATTCACATTTGTTTTTTGGTTACCAAAAATCTGTGAATATTTGAATGGATTAAGGGATGTTCTTTTTCGTTGATTTCAAAATGAATAACGTTGATTAATAGCTGTCACTTTTTATATGAAATGTCAAACTGACAAGTTTACTATTATACAGTACATCAAAGCTAGCATTGCTCTAGATTCTAGAGTCGAGAAATTTAGCATTACATAGAGGGTAACAAATGAAAATTAGTCTCCAGTACGATGAATTTGTTTTGTATACATATTTGATCTTAATTTAAAAATGAGTGTAAAAAGCAGTGACTACCTTTTCTTGTCAAAAAATAATAATAAATAAATGAAAGGGGATAAGTAGTGATGATTTTCCTGTGGCAATTGTTCGAGCGATCGTCATTTGTTTTGTCATACTGTTCGAGCGATAGTCATTTGTTTTGTCCATGAGCAATCAGAAATTAACAGTATTTGGAGTATTAAATAAAAAGTTTTGTAGGGGAATGAATGTCTACAAAAAAAGAGACATCAAACTTGATTGTCAATTGTTTTTACCATAATATGAATCTAGTAGATTTATTAAAAAAAAAAAAGACAATCAATTGAGTGTCAATTGTTTTTACTGGAACTTATCGGAAACATAGCGTGTTTGGAAACAAATAAAAAGTCTTAAAGAGGACTGTTTGATAATTATGTCATAATAAAGACTATAGATTTGACTGTCAATTGAAGAAATAAATTAAAGAAGACAATCAACAGATTGTCAATTGTTTTTACCAAAAATTATCATAAATCTAGAGTGTTTGGTATCAAACGAAAGGTCTTGCAAAGCAGCTTTATATTTTTAAAAAAGATAACCAACTGATTGTCAATTGTTTTTACCAAAAATCAACAGAAATTAAGAGGGTTTAAAAAAAACAATCAACTGATTGTCAATTGTTTTTACCAAAAATCATCAGAAATCTAGAGGGTTTGGTATCAAACGAAAGGTTCTGAAAAGTAGCTTCTTTTTTTAAATACAACCAATAGATTGTCAATTGTTTTACCAAAATTTATTAAGGAACTTGATGTGTTTGATATCAAATGAAGGGGAAAGGTTGACAGTCAATTGTTTTTTTGCAACAAAAACAAACATTAAGCTTAGTTTAAAAACCAGTTGATAAACACAAAGTTTGTTTAACGTTTTGTTGTAGACAATGGATGAATGAAGGGATACTGAATGGTTCATTGTAATATTTAATTTAGCTCACATGTCAGCTGAGGCTAAAATCTCTTGGTTCATCTATATTTACATAGTAAAGTATATATAGTTCGTTCACTATTTCATCGAGTGGCATGTTCCCCAGTTCTCGACCAATAACATTGTGTATTTTATTATGTAATAAACAAATGAATAAATAATAAAAAATGCAACATTCACCCTCGATAATTCGAGTTAAAATAATAATAATAATGTATTGTGAACTTGTGTGTAAATGTGAATTTTAAACTAAAACCAAACCCATGCACCGCACAAGAAATAAACGTCACAACACTGTAATATTAATAAAAAACCAAACAACACTGTAACACCCAACTGGGCAATTAACTGCTTACCAAAGGGGCACCAGGGGTCGTGCTGTTCAGGCTTGTTGGGGTCGGGTAGGGGCAGGACTAACATAACTTTGTACAGCGTAACGTAAAGTGGCCAACGCAAGTTAAAATGAATGTTACACAATGGAGATGACGTTAACGATTAAACATAAAATAAACAAATGACAGGTGGAATCCATGTTGGTGCGGATGAAAACAAAAGCATCTGTTAATATACTGCACTAGTTTACAAGTGTTACGATGAGGGTCAAGTACTAAACGATTTGGTACAACTAAATAGAAACGAAAGATTACATCTACATTTATCAGTTTTATTTTTTCTACCCCAATTTGATCCAGGATGTCACAGCTTTTTGGAAATCTCCAAAGTTTCCGAAGTGTTTTCCCTCAAAGTTGAGGAAACAAATGGAAATTGTAAAGTGTCAGGTCCAGGCTATGAAGATGACGTCCAAAAATTTCGCAATTAAAACGTTGAACGTTCAAGTTCTTGCTGCATATATAATATATCGTGCAACAAATGCAGAATAGTATATTGTACAATGAGCATGTAATGGTACTCATTTCATACGAGTATGAAATGGACATTCCATGCGACCACGATATTATTTCAAAATTAATTTTATTTTAATAATAAATTTGTCCCGCTTTCACCATTCCAATATTTGACAATTCTAAATAAGTATCCTAGCAATGGCACCTGTACTGAAATGAGCTGACCTGTATTGAAATACAAAATACATTCATTTCGCACGATGCTTGCAATGTACCTCATATCCCTAGCAACATCAAACATACAATGAGCTGATTTCTCAGTGGTCGTAGAAAAAGTAATTTATTTCACATGAGTTGTGAGAGTTTTAGCACGAGACGAAGTCGAGTGCTAAAATCACTCCAGTGTCAAGATTTAACAATAATAATTATTACTCTTCAACAACAAGAAGACATCTCAAACTCAAACTATTTACCGTTTATGATTACTGCATGAAACACGGCGCAAGCGCAAAACTACGCAGTGTTACCAACTATAAATCTATAATGACTGAAATGAGACAGTTTGTTTCATCAATAAAAAAAATAGAGCCTCTAGTTTTCGTCGATGACGGGTGCGTTCTGTCGTTTCATCGATACTCATCGACCAGTGATCCAAAGACATTAATATAATACAGTATTATATTATTAGTAAGTTGGTCACACTTGCGTGTGGAATAATTGCCCTCGCATTTTTTACACACGACTGTGCGAAATATATCATTTTCTAGCTTTGTTTGGGTGTGGAGAATTGTATAATTTTCAGTAGAGATCGTAGAAAACTTTTCAGACAAGATTTTTGGGTGGAAAACAGTTCGTAAACAGAGACATCCTGGCTTCTATTTTTGACGGTATGACCATTGAAAAACAATGCACTGGAACTTTGTAATCTTTCGTTTTTATTTAGTTTTACCAAATAGTTGTTTAGTTTCTGGTCGCCCTCGTAAACGTTGTCGATAATGAAAGCACTGACGCAATATTTCCAGAAGATAAGCATCATATATTACCTCAGGAGAAGACAGTTAATTTGTTACATATGCTACACATCTGCATGTTTATAATAATTATTATAATTAATATAAGGCTTTGATTTCTTTTAGTTTATGGTTAACCAGCTGGGGATAAGAGGATCGGGTTCAAACATCGTTTATACATATTAGTTACAATATTTAAAAGGATCGGTTAATTGTATAACGTTTTTAAAATATTTTATTAATATTTAGGCAATTGTTTTTAGTTAAATTGTTACTTTCCCATGATTTACTTTAACTTCGTGTGTATGTTTTGTGTGTTATGTTTATATATAAGTCTATGACGTTGCATTTATGTCGTAATGTATCGAAATTATTTGATTTTATTATAAATATAAATGCGAACTTACCTCTGCACGGGTCGTTCTTAAGCAAGAACTCGTCCAGGGCTACCCATCCTCCTCCTACACGTACCATCACCGTGCTTCGAAGAATTCGGACCAGACGCAACTTCTGACTGTCGCCGAACTGTAACACCAATGTTGTAAATAGTATATTGTGCAACTGTTGCAGAATGGTGCACATTTCGCACGGGGTGTGAGTTTTACACCCGAACATAAAATAGATAAAGTTTTAGTATTAAAAGTAATGGTAGCACAACAGTTGCAGAATGGCATACATTTCGCACGGGGCCTGAGATTTACACATGAACGCGAATTAGATAAATCTGTTTAATATTAAAAATAATAGTAGCGCAACGAGACCGATCGTTTATAATTTTATAAAATGGTTAAATTGATATGTTGGTATCACTGAAATGTAGTAATACTGGAACGCGCACCTATAGTCTTTTACGAAAGCGGAAAACTAGCTTGAGACAGAGACAGACTCTTCTTTGTCTAACATTTGTTTGAAGAACGGTTGCTAAGTAAAAACAACGGTTTCCATGCGTTTGTTGACGATTTAAAATGTTTAAATTGATATGTTGGTATCACTGAAATACAGTAATACTGGAATGCGCACCTGTAGTGTTTTACGAAAGCGGAAAACGAGCCTGAGACAGAGACAGACTCTTCTTTGTCTAACATTTGTTTGAAGAACGGTTGCTAAGTAAAAACAACGGTTTCCATGCGTTTGTTGACGATTTAAAATGTTTAAATTGATATGTTGGTATCACTGAAATACAGTAATACTGGAATGCGCACCTGTAGTCTTTTACGAAAGCGGAAAACGAGCCTGAGACAGTGACAGACTCTTCTTTGTCTAACACTTGTTTGTAGAACGGTTGCTAAGTAAAAACAACGCTTTCTATGCGTTTGTTGACGATTTAAAATGTTTAAATTGATATGTTGGTATCACTGAAATAGAGTAATACTGGAACGCGCACCTGTAGTCTTTTACGAAAGCTGAAAACGAGCCTGAGACAGTGACAGACTCTTCTTTGTCTAATATTTGTTTGTAGAACGGTTGCTAAGTAAAAACAACGGTTTCCATGCGTTTGTTGACGATTTAAAATGTTTAAATTGATATGTTGGTATCACTGAAATACAGTAATACTGGAACGCGCACCTGTAGTCTTTTACGAAAGCGGAAAACGAGCCTGAGACAGTGACAGACTCTTCTTTGTCTAATATTTGTTTGTAAGTAAAAACAACGGTTTCTATGCGTTTGTTGG
Source organism: Poecilus cupreus (assembly GCA_963942605.1). Lineage (NCBI taxonomy): Eukaryota > Metazoa > Arthropoda > Insecta > Coleoptera > Carabidae > Poecilus > Poecilus cupreus. The sequence goes on along the minus strand of OZ012733.1, from coordinate 11,092,786 downwards.
GCGGTTGCTATGGTAAAACCACCATACAACAAAGATAGATAGCCCTCAACTAGCTGTCTTTCTTGGCTCGTTTTTTCCACGATAGTAAGCGTTCCAGTACTATTATATTTTAGCTAGTTAATGGATAAATTGATATGTTGGTATCACTGAAATATGGTAATACTGGAACGCGCACTTGTAGTCTTTTACGACATGAAAAACGAGTCTGAGACAGTGACAGACTCTTCTTTGTCTAATACTTGTTTGTAGAACGGTTGCTAAGTAAAAACAACGATTTCTATGAGTTTGTTGGGCGGTTGCTATGGTAAAAACATTATACAACAAAGATAGATAGCCCTCAACTAGTTGTCTATCTTAGCTCGCATTTTCAACCTCAGTGAGCGTTCCACTATTACATTTGAGTGAATGTAACAAATTAGCTGTATTTCTTGGCTCGCATTTTCAACGTCAGTGAGCGTTCCAGTATTATTACATTTCAGTGATGACCATCGTATAAAAATTCTAGAAGGTTTAATATACAGGGCGTTCCTTTAAAACAACCAGCGCTTTTTTGGGCGAACTGACTTTAGAGAAAAATGTTATATGAACAAAATACACCCCGTATAAAAAAATGTTCCAAATAAATACTGTAAAAAAATTATTCTAATTTAATTATTTACTGAGTTCTGTCAAATATTCCATACATCAATTCCTACAAATTTAATTTTTAAACAATGCAAAATACATAAAAAGTTTCAAATAAAAATTATAGACAACATATTTTTGAATATAATAAAAATTACTCGATCTCAATTTTTTACTAAAATGCGCCCAAAAACTCCGATAGGCCTTCAAGTAAATTACTAAAAACCAATAATATAGTTTTTAAAATTTGAGTTATGTACAAAAAACGTGAAAATAATAAACTTCATCGTGAAATTGTATCCGTTAAAAACTCACTACCCTCTTACATAAAGTGCGAAAAGTAATATGTGTGCCCCAATGTATAAATTTAAATAAAACTCACCCTATATTTGCCCTCGCCAACCTGGAACACCCTAAACTTCTGCCTGCAGGTACACAACATCACGAGCCGTTTAACTTCATCATGAATCTTATCTGCTTCATTTCCTTGCTTCGGTTCCTCCCAATCCGGGCGCAGAGCTGCAATGAACTCCTTCCAATCGATCAGAGCGCTGTTGTTGCGATCGAACAGATCAGCAACTGCGTTCATTTCTAAACGCGACGTGTCGAACTCTACACGAGAAAAAATAACAATTTGTTAGGTTAATTACATTCATAATAATATAATTAACTCACTCGTGTTAATGATTCCATTGATGAAATCCTCCCTTGGAATAAGACCGTTGTTGTCTTTGTCCATCTTGCGGAAAAGATCCGTCAATCTGGACTTTTTGTGGTTCATGAATTTCAGGAACTGTAATTTGAATCATTATAATTTTAATCATGTTTTGTTGTAAATGTGTCCAAATATACGAACCCTCTTTCTCCAGTTATCCCAAGAGAAGTTCCTGACTTTGTCAACCTCTTGGAGATACGCTAGTTTATCATACAAAGCGCGTTGTCTTTCCCATGCGAGCACCCAAACGTTTCTCCATCGGTCCCAAAGTAGTTTCACCCGCGGTGAACGGAATTCGGGCTCACTGCCTTTACTGGATTCACAAATATTAATTAAAATGTTTAATGATGTTTTGAGTTTAATTGTGATGAACTGTGATTAACAGCACATGTGATTCCCAATTATGGATGTGTTATGTAATGTTTTGCTCGTGTCTGCATTGAATTGAAACTCAATCCATTTAACTAAGTCTAACCTTGTTTTCCATCGTCTATTCTTCACACTCGGAAACATTCCTAACCTAACAAACCATCAATCATACCTAACCACTTATTCCTCGGACGCCTACGCATTCGTTCACCCTCAATCTTAAACGTTTATATTAAGGCGATTTCGACTGGCACTGGTTACTAGCCGGTTACGTTGGTTGGTTTCAAACAATGACCACACTGACCGAATGGTTACTGAATACGCACGGTAGACTAGTTTGAAATCATAACCAGTGAAATTCAACCAATCATAATACTAACAGTTGGACGAACCGAGCTCACGAGCATGTTACTGATTTGACATACCAAAAATGTCACCGTTTACATAGGACGTCATAAAAGTGTCTATTTACTAACCATTCCTGTGACCAAGTACTAACCGATGCCAGTCGAAATCGCATTTAGGTTTGTTCTAAGTGGTTATTTCTGACAAGTTTGTGACAATTTCACTGTGTCTGCGATAAATGTAAATAAGTTAAGTTTGAAACGTAAGCTTCATTAGCTTTTTTGTAGCGAAAAATGTATAAATTTCTTTATTTATATGTATATATTAGCTGTCAAAACAAAAAATGAGTTCACTCCATTCCAGTCTATATGTTTCTAACTTAACTTGTTTACATTTATCGCAGGCGCAGTGAAATTGTCACAAACTTATCAGAAATAACCACTTGGAACAAACTTATTAGTTAACAGTTGCATCAACATTTCATTCGACATTCGCTCAAGATGTTTAAGTTTCACTTCCGATTTCAATTTGAGCTTTCTTATACACTAGAGCAGTATGCAGTATTTTTTTCTTTAAATAAAACGTAAAATTTTATTAACAATGAATCTCTAAACATCACAATGATTTAAGAACGATTGCAAACTAATTATTTGCGTTGTTGACACTCAAAAAGCACTTCGAAAATCTGGATTATTCATGCTCCACTGTATTTTAAATGTAATTCCGCACTTAACATTTTATTTCCGTATCACTTTAATGAAAAAATACTCTAATACAACGCTGTCAAATTTGTACCATCCGACATTTTGTTTGACTCAAAATTCAGTTCAGACAACTGAACAAAACCGCTTGCGTTTAGTGTGCACGTGCACCGCTAGATGGAACTTTTAAAGCGGTTCCATTCAACTAAAATAAAAGATCGACTTGAAATTCAGATTGAGTAATCCAATTCCAGCAACGAGCTTAGTAGTGCATCTAATTTCCCTAAGCAACCAAAAATGTATCTACTATCTAATAATACACATATTGCAACAACAAAAAATGAAACTACTCTAATGAAACCTCTATTATTTGACGTAAAAATGTATAATTTTGATGTAATGTGTTGTGTTAATAATGCTGACCTTCCTTTAGGCGGGAATCGCGGTCCGATATGCGGATACGGATCCGGTGTGACCTCCCGACCAGGGCTGGTTCGGCTGTTGAAACAATCACACATGCAACATAACGCAAACGATTATCACAAAGCTCCTACCAAACAAAACCACTACCAACATCCACTTACACTTTATCGCACGCTGATGACACATCTCACAAAGTATATTACGAAAACGAACCACAGTTATCACTGACAAATTTTTAGGTTATCAGAATGCAGTTCCTCAAAGTGGTACTACCAAGAACAGATGGCGAACCGTAACCGTGGTAAAACCATAACCGCGGTTCGTTTTCGGAATATACTAAAATATTTATGAAAATATGTAGATGTGTCATCAACTTGAACCAAATAACAACGAATGAATAATGAAATAATATAATGACAGTTTTCTGTGTGAATTTAACTAATGTAAGTGGATGTTTCGTTTCTTAAAGGAACAAAAATGATATTTATTTTCAAACACCAAATTGTTATCTACCAAAATAAATATTAGAACTCTATATATTTATATTTCATAAAAACCATATTAGTAGCAAAATCAGTGAGTTTACTTTTAAAACTAGTAATAAAAATTATAGGTTACAGTTGTAACTGATTGTGAGTTTAAAATGTAACTAAAATATTACTCAATTAATTGTGTTAATTGCATATAAATAATATGATGTCAATATGATAAACTATTATACTGCAATTAATATAACATATTAATTATAATATGATAATTAATGATATTAATAGCATAATATGATTGTAATATGATTATTTGTAAGTTGATTTATGACAAATACAATAGATAATAATTACGATCCTGATTAAATATTCATAAATTTGTAGTTTACCTGAATATGTACAAATAATTTAGAAAATATTGTAATGCTATTATAAATAAAATAATAATTAAATAACATATAACATGCCAAACAATAATAATTATATTATGTACCAAGCAAATTCATAATTACCATTTTCTGTTACATTTTCTAGTGGTGGTTTTAATGTTTCCAAAACTACTAGTTATTTTTAATTTTATAAGGTTGATGACTTGCTTTTTTTATAATTTTACTTTAATTATGAATCATTCCCTAGCACTGAAATATAGTAATACTGGAATGCGCACTTGTAGTTTTTTATAAAAGCGAAGAAGAAGCCTGAGACAGATAGATGTCATGGGCTACTCTTCTTTGTCTAACGCTTGTTTGTCTGTCTGTCTATCTATCTGTTTATCTGTCTGTCTTGCTGTCTGTCTGTCTATCTATCTGTCTATCTGTCTATCTGTCTATCTGTCTGTCTGTCTATCTGTCTGTCTGTCTATCTATCTGTCTATCTGTCTGTCTTTCTGTCTGTCTATCTGTCTGTCTGTCTATCTATCTATCTGTCTATCTGTCTATCTATCTATCTGTCTATCTGTCTATCTGTCTATCTGTCTATCTGTCTGTCTGTCTATCTGTCTGTCTGTCTATCTATCTGTCTGTCTTTCTGTCTGTCTATCTGTCTGTCTGTCTATTTGTCTGTCTATCTGTCTGTTTATCTATCTGTCTGTCTATCTGTTTGTCTATCTATTTGTCTATCTGTCTGTCTATCTGTCTGTCAGTTTATTTGTGTTTCTATCTGTCTGTCAATTTGTTTGTGTTTCTATCTGTCTGTCTGTCTGTTTATCTAACTGTCTGTATGTCCGTCTGTCTATCTGTTTGTATGTTTGTCTATCTGTCTGTCAGTTTGTCTGTCTTTCTATCTGTCTGTCTGACAGTCAGTCTGTCTATCAGTGTGTGTGGAACTCTGGAGTTACGGTTTCTCAAAAACTACTAAACTGAAAATTTTGACATTTTGTATATATTAATTGTATCCTCTTTGAAAAGAGCTGATTAGTTTTTGGTGATAATCCAATAACCGGAAGTGGTAGTTTACTTGAAGCCCTATCAAGTTATTTTGGAATATCTCAGTAAATTATGCTTTTTGATAAAGCAAAACAACGGTTGAAAAATGAAAAAAAAAATGTAATTTTTCGGCATATGTCATTAATTGTATTTTGTATTGTTCGATAAGAAATCTATGGCGGAAGGAATTGAGGTGTTTTGTACAATAGAATTACAAAATTACTTCCAATAGAAAAATATGTAACGTAACAAATAAATGAATTATGAATTTGCTTGTAACCTCTTTTTCAACAATTAATAATAACCATGCAAAATGAAACGATGTAATGATCATGCTAACCTTCCTTTCCTGAAGCCAGGATGTAAATCCCTAGAACCTGTGAAACTAAATCAAGCAAATGTCACCCAAACACAAATGCGAACACATCAACTGAAATTAAATCTTTCAACGATCCTGGAACATACCTCTGCCTGCGCATCGATCCATACCCATCCGGCGACGACTCCCGGACATCATGTTGCGAGCCTCGACTGTTTCAACAAGAAGATGGTACCAGCAACGACACATGAAAGCAACACAACATGCGGATTGTGAACCATGCACAAATGAAGACACAGTGCGACACAAACATGCAACAAACACTGAAACGGTACTCACAGTGGGGTCTTGTTCCTCGCGGACAGTTTCCGGGTGTCTTTCACGGCGGCTTGTTGGGTTTTCACCTGGCGGGCTTTGCACACGCGGTCCACTTCCACTTGGCGTTTCATGGTGTTTTCCATGAACTCTTTGTGGTCGGAGATTAAGCCTTGGAGGGTTGGGATGTCGTCGGGGAGGCGTTCTTCTTTTAGAGCGAGGAGAGTGTTTTCTAGGCCTTGGAGCCAGGCGAGGAGCTCTTCTAAGGTGTCGTCCAGGTCCCGGAGGGACTGCATGTGAGCGGTGAGGCGCTGCTCTCGTTGCAGAGCCCAAGATGATACCTATTTTTAACAATACAACTTGTAATCCACATATTTTTGTAGCACTTTTCGTCAAATAATAATCCCGAAATACAGTAAAGGATGTTTTTGAGTGTAGTCAGTAAAAGATCTCATTGGGTCCCCTAAAGCAAGTTAAAAATACAAATAAATAAACTCACCTCTTCCCATCGAGTCTGAATGATGGTGATCCAATGTTTGATGACAGTCGCACCATCAGGATGAGCTTTGGCAAGAATCTTATGCGCCAAATTCAGCGTATCATCCTTCTCCGACTCCTTATCCTTCAGCTCCCTCAGGAAGCGTTCATGCTCCGCGAGCTGAACTCTGCTATCCTGTTCATCATCGGGCATCGATCCAGCGAACCTCAACTTCATCTCTGCATCGGAGAGCCACTCCAGGAGCATGTGAACCGCCTTGTGGAGACGCTCGGCGTCCTTGAGGGCGTCTTCCAGTTTCGCGGACTTGCGTGTTGTGAGGGTGGAGACTCGATCCCAGAGCTCGGTGAGTTCGGTGAGCTGTCCGCGGATGGTTATAGCGTCTGCTTTGGAGGCTTTGGACTCGAGTTCGTGGCCTGTGCGGGTCACGGATTCCATTTGGGCGCTGCGCGCTTCGAGGTCTCGTTCGAAGGACTGAGATATACAAATTAATAAATGCGAATTCGATGGTAATAATTAATTATATCTCGAGTTATGTACTATACTTTTTTACGACCACTCAATAGTATTTCTAAATTAAAAACAATATTCAAATAGTATTTTTGATACACAAATTAGTAATTGTACTCGAGATTTAGTCGCCAAAAAATTATTTTTCTACGACCACTGAGAAATCTGCTCATTGTATGTTTGTTGTTGTTAGGGATGTGAGGTACATTGCAAGCATCGTGCGAAATGAATTTGTTTTGTGAGTATTTCAATACAGGTCATTTCATTTCAGTACAGGTGCCATTGCTAGGATACTTATTTAGAATTGTCAAATATTGGAATGATGAAGACGAGATAACTTTTTAATTAATATTAATTGAATTTTGAAATAATATGGTGGTCGTAGAAAAAGTATAGTGTACAACTCGCATGGAATGTCCATTTCACACTCGTAGGAAATGAGTACCATTCCATGCTCGTACAATATACTATTGTTACACTTTTAGCTTTAGCTTGTATCTCCAGTGGTGTTCCAATTGAAATATCACTGTCGCTTGACATTTCTTACTTAAAATATTAATAAATATATAAGTAAAGGATAATAATAGTTAGTAGTACATATTTACCTCACTATAAAACAGATTATAAACTATAGATGCAGATGGGAGATTATAAAATATGACCAGTAATTGTAATAATAACTGCGTTACCGATCTAGTTGAATTAATTTTTAATATTTGTCATTATATGTCGCTACTAATTAAATCCAACAACTTAAACGTGTTTTGTGAATATTACTTCCAAATATAATAAAATATAGAACATAAACTAACACTATTTTCGATCAGTGAATCTTGTGGAAAAAATTGTAAAAGGACATTTTTAATAGCTAGCTTCTCGCGTGAGAATGTGAGATTTCACATTTCTGCTGCCGGCTAAAATATATAACCGAAAATAAAGAGTTATATGCACATAAATCGTAAAGAAACTAATGAATAAGATTAAGCTATGTATTATATCGCAAGTTCGAATAATTTGGAGGTTAGGTTTTCCTAATAGTTAGCGTATGTAAGTGTTGGTGTCATAATTCATAATAAACCCAGCAAAATATGAATTTAGTTATAAAACTTTATCAATTAGCCAAATTTGAATCCATAACATTTAAATGTAAAATTGTATGCATCAAATTTTAATTATTTTGGTAATGTGATAGTCAGCAGTGCCAACTTAAATTTCATTTTCAAGTGTAACGTAATGAACAAAATAATTAAAAGCACTTACTTTATGTTGATCCATGAGCATATTGACGGTATCCAAATCTCCATGGACGGGTCCTCCTTCTGCTAAATTCTTCTCGACTTTCTTCAACCACTCCAGAAGAGCTTGAACAGCATCCTTGAACTGTCCAGAGAACAACAGCGCCTCTTCCAGTTTCCTTTGCCTATCCACAGATTTGGAACAAACAGTTGTCCATTTATTCTTCAGTTCAATCATCATTTGTTTAATAGCGGGTTCATCTGTTTTCGGTGCTCGTTCCTTCAAATGTTTTCCAGCTTTCATGGTGTTATCATAAGTCACTTGTTTCGCACTAAGTGCTCTTTGGAACTCTTGGTGTCTGGCCAAACGCGCTTTGATTTTCTCTGGATCGTTTCCGACTCCAGCTTCGCAAGCGAGCTCATCGAGGGAGGTTTCAGTGTCGCTTAACCAGGTCATGAGGTGCGACCAGGAATCGTGGAACTCTTTGGCTTCTTTGTAACCGTGGTCGAGAGCTCTGGTTCTTTCTGCAGACTTTGATACCACTCGTTCCCATCGGTGTTGCACGCTGATTAACAAATTTTTAATGAGGATTACGTCTTGTTTTTGGCTAAAATATTTCAGGTGAGTTCCTTTTTTGTCCAGATTTAACATAGTTTCTCGATGGACACTAACATCCTTTTGGAAGGATTTGTGTTCTTCGATTTGTACCAATATGGAATCCATAACTCGCGAGACTGGTTTAAGATTCGAAAGAACTTTTTCTGAGTTTGTCAACCAATCAACGAATGCTTGTAATGCATCGTGGAACTCGGTAGCTTCTTTAAGTGCGATTTCAAGTTTGATCTTCTTATCATTCGCTCGAGCTGTTACCGAATCCCAACGTTGCTTCAAAGTTCTTAGGTTATGTTGAAGATTCGAAGCAGCATTAGAACCTTTCCTCAAATATTCTTGTCCTTGTTGTAGGACAGTCTCAACTTTAGGTCGCGTTTCCTCCAGTTCATTATAAACCTCCATGAATCTCTCGAGTTGTTCTGAAGCAGTTTCCGGTAAACCACCGACGGGTTTACTCGAAGCGATGACTCCATCGATGTCACCGAGCCAGCTGAGGAGGTCTTGGATTTCGGCGTGGAAGCGCTGGGCATCGCGGAGGGCGTCTTCGAGTTCTCTTTGGCGGTCAGCTGCTTTTTGAAGAAGGTCGCGCCAGTGTTTGTTTAATGTGGAGAGTTTTTCTTGGGTTGCGGAGGCTTCGTCGGTGCCTTTTCCGCTTTCGATGATTTGTCTACCAGCGTCGTTTAGGGTGTCGACGGATGTTTGGTGAGCTTGGATGTCGTTGACTAGCACTTTTAGTTTGGCTAACTCCACTTCGAGTATCTAAATGTAATTGTTATTATGTAGAAATGATTTTGATACATTTATTTAATAGTCAACAACTAAAAGCAAGCATAAAAGTCAAATAATTGAGAACAGCGGATGCTAAGAAATTTGGTGACTGAAAGTTGAAAAATCGCTGTAAAATTTTATGGAGTAAATTTCTAGAATGTTCAAACAAAAACCAGTGTTTTTTTTGTATATTTCATTGCATGAGTGTGCGATCTGAAAGTTTCTGTTTGCCAACAGCATGCGGCAAAGATTGTGAGAACAAAAACACAAAAATTACCTGTGAATCTCCAGCGACGGGTTTCAGGTCATCCAGAGTGTTGTCTGTCTTGTCAATCCATACAAGAAGTTCATTGAGGGCATGTTGGAATTGTCCAAGACGCAAAAGAGCATTTTCAAGTTGTCGTTGCCGTTCTACCATGGCGTGTAATAATTGATCCCATCGCCTATTAACGGCTGATAGAGGTTCTTTAATAGCAGCAGCTTGGTCAACGGATGTACGCTCGGTTAGTTCTTGAGCTTGTCTGTGTGGAGAGAATATTTATTTATAATAAAATGGGGTAGAGTAAAGTGAAAAGTTAAGCTATATCGTGCTGCTTTAAAGTAAATAAAAAAATGTGAGAATAATAAATACAGCACTCAAAACTTAAATAAATAAATAAGAGATGTAGTATAAATAATAAATTACGAACACAAACTAGTTTAGTGTTTCATGCTCTGTAACAAACAGTTGTAACTTATATATTTCATTAAATAGTTACTTCTACTACGAACTATCAAATAAATAAATATACAGTCATGCTAATACATAATACAAATAACATAATAAATAAAAAGCATACAAAGCTAATATATCAAACTTTTATTCAAAAGTCTTGCCTTATTAAACTCCTGGAGAAGTCGGCGAATGATAAAAGAAAAAAGAAACAATTAGATTTTCAATAATATGTAACAATACGAATATAATAACTACTCAAAATACTTCAAGAAATAATTTGGAACCAGTTTTGAAACTTCTACTATAATTATTATTGTCAGAATAATATACCAATTAAAAAAAAAGAACCACTCTTAGGCTATGATTACACTACGCTTTTACATGTTGTACTTTAGTACAACAACTAAGTAGATGGAAACACAGAATAAATACGCTACCAGAAACGCCACTTTCTGCCATCGTAATTGGTTGCAAAAATCATAATTATCTTTTAAGTTACTTCGTAGAAAAAAAAACAAAGCATTTAATAAATGTTAGTTTAAACTTTTCAATATTTAAACTTGTACAAGTTCAATAATATTATATTACAAACCAAGGATGAAAATACAAACATTATTGGGCCAAAAGCTGGTCAATAATGATATGAAACGTGAATGAATATATAACTAATAAAGTAGTTTAATTTATTATGAATTTGTGATTGATTTAAGTGATAATAAAATGTATATTGTTTACTATAAACACGAAGATAAATAAATAAAATATGTAATTGTATGAATGGAACAAATTCATTAATCTAGAGGTCAATAAAACTGCAAATTAAAATGTGTATGAATTGTTTGAAACCACTGAAATGTAGGAATAATGGAATGTTTGACTTGTAGGCTTTATGAAAGCGAAAAGCGATCCCTATGTTGTAGGGCCACCCTTCTTTGTCTAACATTTGTTTGTAAAACAATTTTGTAAAAATTTGTTGCATAGTCTTGTCCAAAATTAATAAATAATATTTAACCGTTTATTGTTTAATTATTTATTAATGAAGTAGGTATTTAATTTTTATATTTAGCATTTTTTTTAAAACTTTGACTGTCAATTGTTTATATTATTTATCAACGTGAAAAATATTCTATTTTTATTGATATCATTTTATCAACATATGTTTCTTCTTTCTTTTATAATATGTGTAAACATAAATGCGAGTTATCAAATGAAATTATACATTTTATTTACCAAATAATTTTTTGAGTGAACTGTACAACAAAGACAGGTGGCCCAACGACTGGATGTCCCTCTCCTTTCGCATTTTCAATATCAATTGATGTTCCAGTATTATTATATTTCAGTGTTTGAAACATGATTACATTATTACAGTTAATATAAAAATGGGTCATTTTGAGGTGTAACCACTGAAATACAGTAATACAGGAACGTGCAGTAGTTTTTTACGAAGTTTTGGGCCACTCCTCTTTGTCTAACACTTGTTTGAAGAACGTTTGATATGTGTTTGTTGAGCGGTTGCTATGTTAAAACATTGTACAACAAAGACAGATAGCCCTCAACTAGTTGTCTCTCTCGGCGTCTCGGCTTGTATTTTAACGTCAGTGAGCGTTCCAGTATTATATTTTAGTGGTTTTCTTTACTATTGTTAATTAACAAAGTAGATAATAATGCTTTATGCAACTGTTCCAATACGTGGTAATTTTTTTAGATGTTTTTAAGTAGCGCTTTTGATTCAAATAATATTTAAACTAACTTACCTATTCAATGCTTCAACTTTCACCATATGCGGATCAACTTCCGCTTTGAATTTCTTGAGCTGCTCAATCTGCTTTTTGACTGCGTCGATATCAGAACCAAGAGGTCCCATGCGTTCGAATTTGTCTTCAGCTTTCGCTAAGAACTCCAAAAGATTCTATAAAATACAAAACAAATTATTTCTGAATAATTATTCCAGATTAAAATTAACCGAACCTGGAGAGTTTCATGGAACTCCATGGCTTTCTCCATAGCATCTATAAGATTTTCTTCTCGTTTAGCGTATAAAGCAGTGATGTTATCCCAAGCATGGTCGAGGTCTTCCATATGTTTCTTGACTTCCGGTTTATCAGGTTCTCCACATAATTGCATCAATTCTTGTCCAGAAGCTCTAACTTGTTCCACTTCCGGTTTAGTTTGATCGATTTCCTGTCGAATTTCCTGCAGAGCAACTTGCTGTTTCTGTATAGCTTTTGGTTCAACAGCTGGAGGTTCCTGACTGGTTAAATTATCTTCTAAGTCTCGGAGCGTTGCCATAATAGCATGCAGCTCATTCCAGAATCTTTGCGCGGCTTCCAGAGTATCTTCCAGACTATGTTCCCGATCAGACGTTGCCTTTTGGATGTCACTCCATAGGTTGTTGAGTTTATCAAGTTTACGTTTGATGTCTTTAATCGCAGGGTCTGCTCTATTTCCGGCTTTGTTGATAACATCGTCAGCTGCACGTTTAACAGCAGCGTAAGCTTCTTTGCGTTTGTCTAGGTCTCCAACAAGAGCAGAGTTATCATCGATTTGGTCTCGAATCTTGGGAGGATGAGCAGAAATTGGTTCTTGGTTGTTGACTTGGTCTGCAGTGTTAGCTAAAGCGCGTAGCATTCCTTCAAGTTTATCGGTAAACTGGCTGCTTTCTTGTAGAGCTTGTTCAAGAGCTTGTTGACGTTCGCGAAGCTCTGCGCGAAGACCGTTATAACGAGTGTTGTCTGTATCTAACATTTCTTGTACTTTAGCGCCATCGTCTTCATTGCATAATCGAATGAGTGCTTCGCCTGTTTTGTTTAGTTTGTCCACAAGAGGTTTGTGTTCGTTTATTGACTGGACAAACATTTCGTTTCTGTCTTGTTGTTGGGCAATTAGGTCAGGTCGAAGTGCAGGCATTGCCAACATTGATACTTGTTGTTCCATATCGTCTAACCAAGCAGATAAACCTGCGTGAGTATCGTGGAAATGTTCTGCAAGAGGTAGGGCTTGTTCTAGAATACCAAGACGATCTGAACTCAAAGCAGAAACAGTATCCATGGTTTCTCTAAGATCTTCCATTTTCTCTCGAATAACTGTGGTGTCTTCACTAGGTGGAGATTCACGTAGTACTTTTTTAGCTGTAGACAAAACATCTCGAACTCGACCTTTTTGACTTGAAATATCATCGTTAAGGGCTTTATGTTCTTTGAGTTGAACTCTAATAACGTCAGGTTCTGCGCTTGGAGGTTCCGCGTCCCGGATTTGTCCATCAACCTCCCGGAACCATTCCAGCAGTTCATCAATATCAGTGGTAACTTCTAAAGCTCGTTGTTTTCCAAGATGGATTCTTTCGGCTTTGCGTTGTATTTGCTCGACGATTGCATCGAATCTTCTGTTGTCTCGAGTGACTAGACCTTCAATGGTGGCAGCACCTTCGCCTGGAGACGCCTGGCAAAGTTGAGGACCTAACAAATTGATGGATTCTAACACTGGACGCATTTCTTGTATGTCAACTTCTAAACGAGCGATGTCGCCCTCGTGAGGTTCTGCAGACTTAAGAACAGATTCTGCTCCGAGCATCCAGTCTACCAATCTGTTATGGTTGTTGTGGAATTGTTGAACTAGAGGTAGAATTTCTTGGGCGTGTTTTAGAAGATCTGCACCGCGAGAGGTCAAATCGTTGTATCTTCTTTGAAGAGAATCTAATTTATCTTTAAGTTGTAATGCTTCATCTGACGAAATATGTTTCATCAGCTCTAATCCTGTGTCTACAGTACTGTCGACTTCATTTTGACGTGCTGCTATTTCTTCAGTCAAATTAGCAAGATCATCCATTTGTTCTAAAAGTTTATCAGTATGTACAGCAAGTACTTTGTACCGTCCCAGTCGTTGTTCCATTCCTTCCATCCAGACAACAAGATCTTGATAAGTCAACACGAGATGACGAAGACCTTGACGAGAATTGGTAAGGAGAACTCCTAAGTTGTCGCTAGCATCGACAAGATAACCATAACGATCTGTTACGTCTTGAAGTTTGTCTGCTAAAGCTGCTGCTTCATCCTCACCAACTAAAGACATTAAGTTCGAAGCAATGTCTGTTAATTCTCCAAAGTCTGGTTTCTTTTCTAGGATGTCTCCATGCAAAGCATCATGTTCTCTAATTCTCTGTTGAATTTTCTCTTCGTCAGTTGGGATTAGCTCCATATCTTTGACTTTCTTCTCGGTTTTTTCTAACCAGTCTTGTAGAGGTATTAGTTTATCTTGGAATTGTTTTGCAACGTGCATGGCTTGTTCCAAGTCTAGAGTTCTTTGCTGTGCACCTTCTGTTAACCGATCAAAACGTCCCATAAGTTCTTTTAACTGTCTTTCGATAGCTTTGCGTTCAGCTGGATCTGCTTCAGCTGCTATTTCATTGCCCATTGTAAACAATGAAGACATGGAGTTTTGTCGATCTAACAACATTTTCTTTAAGAACTTCTGTTCTTGTAGCTGGGCTTTAACGACTTTATAATCTGCAGAGGGTGGTTTTTGGTTAGCTACCATTTCTTCTGTGTCTGTTAACCATTTAGCTAAACCATCTAATGCTTCTTGGAATTTACCAGATTGAAGTAAACCAACGTCAAGGCGACGTTCTCGATCGTTCATTCTTTCTTTCAAATCGTTCCATTTTTCATTCATCTTCTCGAGGTCTTTTTCAAGTGTAGCAGTGTTTACACCAGCAGATGCTGATTGAATGAGGCCTTGACCTAATCGGTTGCATTCGTCGACATTTTGACTCAAAGGTTCAACTGTTTTAGACCGGAAACGTCTGAAGTCTTCTTGCTGGGCACGAATGCTATCAACTTCTGAACCAATTGGTTTTAGTTTTCGTAATTGTTCACTAGCACCTTGAATATCATCAATCACACTGGCATGTACTAAATAGAAAGCTTCTAATTTTTTATGGGCGGTTTCTAAATCCTGTTCTCTATTTCGGGCGCGTTCATCTAATCTTCCAAGTTGTCTTCTCAACGTTTCTACTTGCTCTCGAGTTTGAGCAGTATCAGGTGCGAAACCACTATCCACAAGATGTTCTCCTGACTCGACAGCTTGATTAACATCATCAGCTGTTTTATTGATACGATTAATCAATTTAGCGATTTCATCCATTTGTGTTCGGATGATTTTGAAGTCTCTTCCGGGTGCTTTCATGTTGTCTAGTTCGGCTTCTAAGTTCGATAGGTCATGGCCTAATCCTTTAACTTGATCGTTGAATTGTGTAACTGCAGTTGCAGCCGATTGTAGTTGACTGCATCGATCATCAAGTTTAGCTTGTAGGTCGTCAATACGGTCACCTAAGTTATCGACTTCATCTGTGAGGTGAGTAGCGTCAACTCCTTGACCGCCTGCTTCGCCGACTAGATCTTCTGCAGACTGGCGTACAACTTGTAACGGTTTTACTAAACCGGCAGTTTCTTCTCGAAGAGTTCGAATACGATCTAATAATTTTGGGTCTTTAGCTGCGCCTCCTAAGGCATCATGAGATGCTAGGCGATCTTCGCAGCGTTGTAGGTTATGTTCTAAGTCGCGGAGGTTTTCATTGAAGTCTGATAACTTTCTTGCCATGTCTTCTAAAGCTTGAGTACGATCTAATAGATCGTTGTTTAATTTATCCCAGCGTTGTTTCATGTTGGATAACTCGGTTTTGACAACTTCTTTATCGACATCACACGCGGATAAAAACGTATCACCGAGCATTCTGTTATTTTCATATTCTCCGGAGTGTTTCCAAACATCAGAGCGGAAATTCTGCAGCTCCTTGATTTGTTTTTCCATGTGTTTCCGTTTAAACGAAGCCGGTTTCAAAGTATCGAGTTTGTCTTCAGCCTGACGTAACCAAGGTAGGAAGGACTCTTGCGCTCGGTAATATTTGCGGCAATGTTCCATACATGTTTGAATTCTAGTATGACGATCGACTATTTCTTTTCTTAATTTGTCCCAATGGGCTTGGATTTTATCTACGTCTCTTTGAAGAGATCTATTTTCTCCTTTGTTGTTTCGGGATAGAATGTCTCTGCCTTTGTTTAGAAGCATGATGACCTCATGTTCCCGAGCCATGACATCTCGATAGATTGGTTCATGATGGTCGAACTGTTGTTGAAGAATATCTCGATCAGCTGATATCAAAAGTCGTTCTGATAAAGCGCCTAGCTCATCAGACAACCAACCTAAGGTTTTGGCACACGATGCTTCGAATTGTCGACCATCTCTTAAAGATCCTTCAATCTCAGCCTTTCGATGGTCTAGTTTCTTTTGCAGGTTGTTATATTGCCGACCAACAGCTGCTAGCTTGCCTTGGATTTCTGCACGCGAAGCTGGGTCACTCAATACTTCACATAGCTGAGCACCAGCTGCTTCTGCATCTGCTAGCAAAGGTCGTTGACCTTCCAGTTGTCTATCCAAGTGCTCAACTTTCCTAAGTTGTTCCTCAGGGTCTTTATCCAGAACTAAATCATCCAGAGCATCGCTGATGCCTTGCAAAGCATCCTTTAATCGATTCAATCCAGCATCGAATTCTCTGGAAGTGTCAGCAGCTGCTCCTAAAGAGTCAGCCCTTTCTTCTAGTTTTCCTAGAAGATCCGCCCATTTCTTCTGAATGTTACTAAGTTTATTGTTGACCTTTTGGCCGTCAGGGCTGTGCGGGTCTAAACGTGCAAGTACATTGTCGCCAATTTCAATGAGATGTTGCAGTTGAGGTTGTTGTGTGCGGAATTCTTCGCGTAACACTTGTACTTGTTGTACTTGGCTTTGAACCATTCTAGAGTCAGAGGAAATTGGTCCGAGTACAGTCATCATACGGTCTTTAGCTCCTAGCCAATTGTTCAAAGAGTCGTGAGTATCATGGAAATCTTTCATGTCTTCCATGAATTTAATTCGATCTTTGCAGCGGTCGTTCAAACTCTTCCACCTGGAAACAACATCTTCTAGTTCATCGTTAAGGTTGTCGGCTCCAGTTGCTCCAGGTTTTCGTCTGACTAAATCTTTTATTTGACTTTTGGTTGAATCCAATAACGATTGCTTTTCGTACATCTCTTCAAGGATGATTCTAATTTGTCTGTTGATTTTATCTGCTTCATCTTTAGTGTTTGGAATTGTCTCTTTTGGTAGTTGTCTTTGGACTTTATCCAGGAAGGAAGACAAAGTTCGTAAATTGTCTAAGTGTTTACGAAGCTCTTCGCGGATTGAATCAATTTCATTTTGTCTGTCATTGATTCGAATACCTAATAAACTGTACCGATTATTAATTTCAGAAAGTTGTTGTTGAACTGGAGATAGTTCTTCCAAATGGAAGCCATCTTGGCTGGATCGTCTGCTGCTGAATCCACTGGAACCTCCAGGTGAAACAGGGCTTTGAATTTGAAGTCCACCTTTCGTCGGTGAAGGCGATCTAGCATCTTGAGACAGTCTGCGCAATGGACTACTTGCAGTTACAGACGGTCTTTTAGTTGGACTGTACGCTTGAGACCTTCTCCTAGCTGGAGAATCTGGCCTATCACTACGTAGCATACTATCGTACAAGTTACCAAGATCATTGACTTTATCAATGGTAACACCGTACTCTCGATATTCTTTTACGATTGGCTTGAGTTCGTCATTTTGTCGTTTCAGTGTTTCAGTTTCAACTGCTACTGTATCAAGTCTAGTAATTTTGTTTTCAGTTTTTGTTAGCCAATCCATTACTTGATCTCGAAGAGATTCATATGCGTTGAGTTGTTCTGAACGTAGCTTGGACATTTTGTGTTTTTCTTCTAGCATAGTGTTAAGATCCTTCCATTGGCTTTCCATTAACTTGATGGTGTCTCTTACAGGAGCAGTGTCAGTAACATCTCTTTTACCGACCAAGTCTTTTCCGCCACGAACTGTATCATCAAACAGTTTCTTCTTGCTGTCTCTTCTAGAAGCAATATCATCCATACGAACTGAATAATCGTCAATGGATAGCTTTGTAATCTCCCGGGATTCAATAACCTCCATAATTTCAATAATCCACTTTTCGAAGTGAGTGGATTGGGTGTTAAAGTTCGATAGGTTTCCGTTGATGTCTTCGAGGAATTCGCCGCGTTTTGCGGTTTTGTCTAACAGTTTATCGAAACGAGATTTAACGTCATGGAGTTTACTTTCTATTTTTTTGGCAATTCGCATGTTGCTGCTACTGGAGACGAGTTCACTAGCTGAAAGGGTGACGGAATCTACACTTCCGCGGTGCATGTCAATGTCGGATTGGAATACGCGGTGTTCGCGGAGTTGTTCTTCGAGACGTTCTTTAATTAACGAAGCAGGTCGCTGTAAAGATCTGGAAACATTTATTTTGATTTGTAGCACACGCGATTGTCCTTACTTTGATCGGTTTTATCGACGATACAAATAATTATACATCAATAAACAATACATATAATGTTGTATCCATATTTGAGCTAGCGTTGTTTTGGATAATAGAAAAAATCAGACGTACGAATATAAGATAAACCGTAATACAGAAGATTTAAATACAAATAAAGCATGTTCTGATCTTACAAAAGGAAAATTATTGTACTCAATTTATTTGTGTCTTAAATTCTGTAATTTTTAAGAATATTTTAAGGTAGAATAGCAATTGAAATAATAACAAATTAAATAAAATTACTAACAGAAATATTTCATTCCCGCCACACCCTCTAAGGGAGATATAGGAATCACACAAAAAATTCAGTAGTGAGTTTTCAGTGGATGAGCACGTTTTAGGCTCCCTAAAATACGATTTTAATAGTTTCGCAACGATGATGTCTGTATATGTGTCTGTCAGTGTGTATATCTGGAGTTGCGGTTTCTCAAAAACTATTGGTCAATACATTGACCAAGTTTTCTTGTAAATTAAATTGAGTTTCATCGACTGTAAAAATAGTTAGAGCAAAAGTTCTGAGACCTGGTCAAAGTAGGTGAAATTTTAAAAAGTGCTACTCGATATCTTGGAAACTAGATGAGATATCTCAAAATGGCCGCCAGTTCTGAAATCCCCATGCCCCAATTACCCAAAAACCAAATTTTCATCCAATTCTGAGACTTTCGATTTTTTTCGACAAAATTTTTTAAGGCCATAGCATTGAAAAATTAGCGTTTTTTAACTTTTCCCCATAAAATGTGACCCCATAAAGATATTTCAATGAAATTTGGCACACTTATGCAGCTCGACGAGCCCGATCCAACGGTGTGCTCTGCAACTTCGTATCTATTCCAGATTTTGAGTTATCGACAACCCAAAATTTTGAATTTTGGAAAAATTGCAAAAAATTTTTTTTCAAAATTTTCTTACAATTTGTTTGTGGGGTAAATGGGGCGTGGTAAGCTCAATGCCTTTGAGAGCGATTCAATATCTCGCTTAGTTTTTGAGATACAGGCCGGGAAACTTTAGAGTTTTTACAATTTTTTACCCAAATCACATTTGGAGTCTTAAAATAATTTTGAGTACATAAAAATTAATTTAAAAAATATGAGGTACAAAGAAAACTATGCTGAATACAACGAAGTGGTCCTCATTTTTTTATCTTTACTAGTTTTGGAGATAGGGCCCTTGAAATTTAGAATACATCACTTGTACCCCCCCTTTGGAAGAGCTGATTAGTTTTTGGTGATAATCCAATAACCGGAAGTGGTAGTTTACTTGAAGACATATCAAGTTATTTAGAAATATCTCAGTAAATTATGGTTTAGTGACAATTTTGTTATTAGAATGTTACTGTCACCACTTTCGAATACAACACGTAACAGAAAAATTATATTTTGACACTTTCGTTTAAATCTGCTAACCTATACTTTTTGATAAAGACAAAATGCTTGAAAAATGTTATTATTTGAAATGTGTCATAATTTTTTTAAGGGATGAGGGTTTTTTTTATAAGTGTTGGTGCATGTTTTTGTGTTGTTCGATAAGAAATATATGGCGGGAGGTATTTAATATTTGTTTCGGAACGATACACATTTGAAATAAATTAAACATTGTTTGTTAAAAAATACCAAATAAAAAAAAACTTACTTGAATTGATTTTCAGCAGTGTTCAACCAGTTGACCAAACCATCCAGGGCATCCTGGACTCCTTGGGACTGCACGAGGGCGCTGTCCAGATCCTGACATTTCTCTGCAAGCGCATCTGATAACTGTTTATATTTATCAGACAGTTCAACGACAGGATTTTCAAGAGCTGACATTTCCGAAGGAGACAATTGTCCTTCTAGAGACCTCAACAAAGAACCTAAAGCTTGCTTTGCGTTGTCAATCAACCTTCCTTGAGCAACAAACTCGTTGTTTAAAGCCTTTGCTCTGTTGAGTTGTTCTTCAACGATTCGAGGCTCAGCGCCTACTGGCTCAGAGATAACTTTAAGGCAGCGAGGTTCGACATCTTTGAGCCAATTCCTGGCTTTGTCAATTGCGTCGGTGTATTCGCGTTGTTTTCCACCTACTCCTGATAATCGATCAGATAAACTATTGGCGCGGCTCAATAAATCTCGATATTGAGCTGTTACTAAAGACACCTCATTTCTCACGGGAGAGTCTTGAGATGAAAGTGGCTCAATGTGTGGGAGTCTTTGAGGTAAGGTAGTACGGAATTCGTTAAGAACAGATAAATACTCTTTTGATTCGTCCACGAATTTCTGCGCGGCCATTGTAATAAAACGCAAATCAGCTTGATGAGCGATTACATCAGAAACGAATTCTCTAGTGCTGTCTACGCTACTTCCCAATCGGTTTAAGTTACTTAAAGAGCGCTCTTTGTCTTCGAGAGTGCGGCGAGCTTTGTCTAACCAGCTAGAGAAAACGGTGAGTTCGTTTTTGAATTTGATTAAATCGTCTCTAGCTGATAGTAACCGGCGAAGTAATCGTTCACTTCGATCGGAAGATTTGTCAAAGCGAGATTTTAAGCTACGTCCGCTCTTTTCTAATGCTAGGACTTCGCCCTTGGATAGGACGTCGCCTGCTGTTAATACCAACTGACGAACTTGGTCAGAGCAATGAGAAACTTGACCTGCGTGTTGCTCTAAATCGTCTTTGATTTGCTGCAAGTAACAATATACTGTCAGGTCTTGTAAATATACCTTATTAACTAGAAATGCTGACTGTTATATTATGTTATTAATAAGTGGAAAATGCTTTGGAATAAACAGGTTATCCGGAAAAGAACCTTCGAGCACACACTGGGCCAATCAGACCTACAAAAATTGTTTTATACTTTGAGAGTTTCCATATAAATTTTTAGCTTAAAACATTAAAAAATCAAATAGTTTTTGCATAATTATTTAAAAATAGTTATTTATTTTACAAGTGGGCAAAGTAAGGAATTACCCACGAGAGAAATTTTAGCACACTCGTGTGATAATTTTATCGAGTGGTTAATTCCACTTTGCTCACGTGTGAAGTATAACGTTTTATCCAACAACAAAATTTATTTGACAGTGACACATGTTTTAAATTTTTTAAACTAAAATGTTAATCGAAGTGGTTACCAAAGTGTAGTGTGTTATTATTATTGTTATAAATAAAAAATACTCACTAGTGGCTTTTCTCAAAATTATACCCACTAGTGGGTAATCTGTTACTTGTTTAAAATCGCCATAGTTATAGAGCATTTATTGAGAGGTGTTGGATAAACAATTTTTTCGCGATTTTTTATCTATGTCAAAAACATCAACAATTATAAAATATTGCATAAATCATTTCTATCAGCTCTAAAGTATATCTCATAATTTTTTTAGACCAATCTGTCCAGTCTTTGCAGAATGGTAGACAATTGAAAAATGTATTGGATCAAATTGATCTAGAGTGTGCTCCGTGATCTAAAAATAGTTGTGTTCTTGAACTTGTTTAAAAGAAATGTATATTTGATAACACAAAATCACACAGATGTTAAAGCAGTCATCAAATAATTAGACAAATCATTATGAATATCAAAATTTGACAAATTATTTTTCATTTATTTATCAAACAAAAAAAAACTCTTTTGTGAAAGGTTGCAATATGTAATAAAATTAATGAAGACATCTGAAGAAAGAAGAGGAATTAAAAACTTAAAGTTTTGATATTAAACGATTAGCTGTATTTAAATGTCACAGGAAAAAATTTATTTTGATACTTTTTCATGCTATATCCCACTCAGTGTGGTAGCACAAACCAATTATTCCTCGGGCGCCCACACAATAATTTATCTTCAATTTCATTCGCATATATTAGTTTCACCAACCTTCCAATTCCTTAACAACATTCTTCTCAATCTCACACTCACCATACACCTCATTTCCACAACATTTACACATCATTCAAGCTTCTTCATCCACACCCAACATTCAGAACCATACATCCACTAGGCACTAACACACCATTATACACACTCAATCCAGAAAGTTTTCAGGAGTGATTTCGAAAAGAACTAACCTTCATGGTGTTGATCTGATTCCTCAGTTCCTCCTCAACCTCGTGGACGACATCCTGTGAGGAAATCTTGTCTTCAACTTCGCTAATCCATTGCAATAATTTTGTGAGAGTCTCATCACATAATTTATATTTTTCTTCGACGGCTTGCTGTAATAACATAAACATAATTTTAAAATACGTTCCTTAAAAACAACTAAAGAAAAAAGATTCATTATAAAATCTACTGTAAATGCAGGTCTACTAAAGTGCATCGTAATTTAAGGAAGAGTCTTACCTTCTTCAACATCTGCATCTAACAAAACTACAAATTTATAACTTAGTTGAGACAAAACTATTACATTCAAGGAGGTGTTGCTACATTTAAATATTAACTAGACACTAGTCTATAACAACGTACAATATAATCCTAAAACTATTTATATGAAATTGGCGAACATATTACAAAACACATACAGGATAACGACAGATTTCTTCGGTAATACGCCTCAAAATGGAAAATCATTTACGCGCAAGTTTTAAAGGAAAATGCTTCAAATAAAAATTTGTATTATGCATAATAGTAGTTTATATATCAAGGCAGTAAAGTTCGTTATTATTTGTAGAGAACGAAGGGTGTAGCTCGAGGTAAATAATGACACTTTACTCACGTGTTACATAATAATATTGTAATCGTAATTGTGCACTAGCAAACGTACACTAATATGACAGTATTTTTAATTAGTACAAATTAAAAATGAACGTAAATATCAAATAAAATAAATGCTCTGTCCATAAAAAGAAAAAAGGTTCCAATTTATTTTATTTTGAATAAATTTTTACTAAACTTATTAAATAAATTTTGTTTCAAAATAAATGTATTTTGATAATTTTCGACATCTGTTAATCACTATTAATTAATACAGAATAATAAGAAAATAATTTTTTTCTAAGTTGCTTTTAATTATTTAATTTCCCTCCGTAATTAATTTAATTAATTAATTAATTAAAATAACAATTAAGAACATTATATTATAATTTTGATAATAGAGTTAACATTATCGGTTGTATATACATAATAATATATTATACAACTAGGGAGAAAAATGTATGATAAATTCCTGAGGAGTAAAAAAAGCACGAGCCGTAGGTGAGGGCTGCAATACGACAAGGGAAAAATACATTTCTTTCATATTGTGTATGTATAATTTTTTAACGACCCCAATAATTACTACACATTATGAAAAAATTTGAATGTGATATAATTTATTATAGATACCTTTTTTAATATTTTGTTAATTTTTAACAACACACAATTGTAATTATTTCTCGTCGAGAGAGAAAGTGCTAAACCCTCTGAAATAAAATGGCTGTTTCTGTCACGATTTTATTATCATAGAAACAGATTTCTCTGCCAGTCATGAAAAAATAAAATTTTAGAGCTAGTAGTGAAAAAACTGTATATTAACCATGGTTGAAAAGATCATTATTGACTGGGTCAATAATGACTGTTTTATCTACCTTGGTGTATAATACATTATTATTGAATATTTTATTTCTTATATACGTTTACTTCATTTCAAGTAAGTTCCAACAACAAAATTAACTAATAATATAACCGTTTTTATTATGTGCATTTTTGATAGTTAAAATTAAAAGTAATCTTTATAAGACAGATTATCTATTAAAATCTAATGAAATTAATAAATAAAAACCTTGTATTATGAACGGATATACCGTAAAATTGAAAAGAAATTAAATTCGAAATTTATTTGAAGCAATTTTGAGTAAACTTTTGGTAACACGAGCTCAGTTTTTGGTATTTTTGACCTGCAGAATATTCTAAAATTATTTTACAAAAAATTACTTCAAATAAAAGTGGTAGAAAATATATTTCTCCATAACTTTTATTGGAAACATTTTTTTATAAAATAACTTTAGAACATTGTACAGCACTAAAACACTTTTTACAGCTCATAGTACCAGCCAATTAACTCTCTTGATTTCTCACATTTGCAGCCTATTACCAAAGCTACTGATCATCAGCCTGCATGATGAATGTCATCAGCTATGAAAAAGATTTGAAAGCATTGCGTTTTCAAGTCGATGTAAGAGTATTTTGCGACAGCTTTAAAGCAGCAACATATTTGCAATATGCACGCCATTCAAATAACAATGATCTATTCCCACATTCGCCCATGCAAAACACACACACACGGTGATCAAATGGTATATGATGTTTATAGTTTTGTTTATAAATAAAATTAGTAATCAAAATTAGGTTAAATTCATTTTGATCTCAATATGCTAAATTATGAAAGAAAACCTGCAAAAATATTGAAACGATTAGGACAAACATTTATTGGTTTTCAATGTGAGTTCAGATTTAAATAAAACTCACTAATGAAAACCGAAAGAATTAAATAAACAATAACAGACCTTACCTACGATTTGTAAATCGTAAAAATGAATAACATTAATTTAATATGTATGCAGTGTGTCTGAAAAAATGGTCACCCAATATGTTGATTATTTTTAATTTGCGATTATTGACATATATCTTATTTTATACCATAACATACAGCACAGAAATTAGTGGAAGTAAATTCGAAATAATTATATTTTAATACAAGTATATTTATTACTTTTAAATAATAGACTATTATTTTGATAAAACATAACAAACTAAACACAGAGTGTAACAAACTAAATTTAATTCTGTATTTTTTACGAGTGGGTATTTTTCAAAATAGGAAAGGAAAAAATGTTTCTATTGTTATGTTGAAAGTTGTAAGAAATTAATCGTGCTTGGTATTAAATTAAAGGTTTTGAAACACGTTTAAAAAGAACTCAATGAAAATTAATAATATTTGGGGTATTAAAAAAATGGTTTTGAAAAGGTATGTCTAGCAGACATGTTGAAAAACATTATCAATTGTTTTTATTAACAGGCATCATAAACCTATCAAATTTGGTATCAAATGAAAGGTCTCAAAGAGTGCTGTTTAAAAGACATAAAAGTAAACAGCTGATAGTCAACTATTTTTATTAAAAGTCATCAAAAAACCAATCGTGTTTTGGTCTTTTGGTATCAAATGAAAGTCTAATTAAGGGATGTTTAACAGACAGCAAACTGATTGTAGATTGTTTAATATAAGTTATCAAAAACCTATCGTCTAGCATACTAAAAAAGACCACTAACTGATTGTCAATTGTTTTTATTCCAAGTCATTGGAAACCCTTCGTCTAGGGTATCAAATGAAAAGTTTTTAAGAAGGCTGTTTAACAGATCTACTAAAAAAGACAACAAACCGATTGTCAATTGTTTTGTTTGAAGCTATTATAAACCTATTGTGATTGGGTATCAAATCAAATATCTAGCAAACATACTAAAAAAAAGACAACTAATTGATTGTCAATTGTTTTCATTACAAGTCATTGGAATCAAATCGAGTTTGGTATCAAATGAAAGGTCTTGAAATGGGCTATTTAGCAGACATGCTAAAAAAAAGACGATCAACTGACTGTCAATTGTTTTTATTACAAGTCATTGGAAACACATCGTGTTTGGTATCAAATGAAAGGTCTTGAAAAAGGCTATTTTAACAGACATGCTAAAAAAATACAATCAACTGATTGTCAATTGTTTTCATTACAAGTCATTGCAAACACATCGAGTTTGGTATCAAATTAAAGGTCTTGAAAAGGGCTATTTAGCAGACATGCTAAAAAAAAAGACAATCAACTGATTGTCAATTGTTTTTATTACAAGTTATTGGAAACACATCGTGTTTGGTATCAAATGAAAGGTCTTGAAAAGGACTATTTATCAGACATGCTAAAAAAAAAAGACAAGCAACTGATTGTCAATTGTTTTTATTACAAGTCATTGGAAACCTATCGTATTTGGTATCAAATGAAAGGTTGTGAAGGCAGGAAGCTAATTTTGATGATGATAGTAATTTTTTTTTTAAATTTAGATTAAGTTGAATTAATAAACCATTTTAAGACAGTAACAAAAATAAAATTTATTGTAGAAAATGGGGAATAGACTGTTTGATTGTACTTGGCAATTTTTCAAATTGTTTTAGAGTTATTTCAAAATAGTTTCCTAAGTATTATAACATTTAGTTTTACTGTGCTATACTAACAAAGAGGAATAATAGATATACATTTTATTTGGAAGGGTTTTTTTAACATTTTGAAATATGGCATTAAAAATTTACATCCGTCAAATTTTTGCGCTAAATATTACAGTATAAACCAACGTATTATATATGACAGAACTGCAAAATAAATAAATAAATAAAAATACAGGACTATGTCCAGTTTTTCAAGCACACTGTATCAAGATAGTTAAGATTAGAATCATGCAATGTTATAATTAGCATAGCCGCAGCGATGATACAGATCCAGTCGTTTTCTCAAAGCGATTGAATTGAGTCTGTATAATATTATTACATTAATATTATTACTGGTCTAGTGCGGACATTTAAATATGCCTTTCTAGCACTTCTCTGTTTAAAATTATTAACGCATATGTAGTTGGGTATAATGTGGTAGTGATGACCGACACACAAAATGAAAAGCGCAACTTCCCAGATGTACCAGTGGCTGGAAAAAATTATAAATATCAGTCGATCAAGCAAGCAAACAAGCATTTATTTAATCAATCGATATTTAGCATCAATAAGACATTAATTAATTAACAAAGGTTGTGTTTATTTGTAACTGGAGTGTGTCGAAAATATGATTGATAAACAAACAAAAGATTTGGGGACATGCGACGAAGCAAATGCATTTTGCAATGGCCAACACCAAGGTTTGGGCACGATAATGACAGCGTTCATCACCAAAGCACAAGACATTATTGGGAGGGGTACATTCAATAACTTTGCTGTTTTTAACTTTAACATCTTACAGGAGGTTCATAACTTCTGAGGAGTTTAACAGAGTTGAATATTTATTTGGTTACCTAAATATTAGTATTTCACGATATATCAATCAAATTAAAATCAATATTTATTAAGAAAATTGTAAACAAAAACCAAAAATATTTTATTGAAATGTGCCAATTGCAAACTCATAAGGTAAGGTAACTATTTCTGGGGGGTCCCATTTAAATATATAAAGTTATACGTTATTGGCGCTCAAATGTAACACCCTGTATACAAATGATAAGTAGATACTTAGACTGTACGAGTTTTATTTTTAAGTGTTTTAAGTTCGGGTTCTAAAAATATTTTATCCAACACCTCTCAATAAATGCTTTATATCTATGGCGATTTTAATCAAGTAAATAACAGATTACCCACTAGTGGGTATAATTTTGAGGAAAGTCACTAGTGAGTATTTTTTTATTTATAACAATAATAATAACACACAACACCTTGGTAACTACTTCGATTGACATTTTAATTTAAAAATTTAAAGCATATGTCACTGTTAAATAATATTTCTCTACTAAATTTTTCATTTATTAAAAGGTGTTGGATAAAATGTTGGGCAAAGTGGAATTACCCACTCGATAAAATTATCACACGAGCGTGCTAAAATTTTTCTCGTGGGTAATTTGTTACTTTGTCAACTTGTAAAGCAAATAACTATTATACAAATATTTTTCTAATAAAAGTGTCTATAGCTTCTATTCCAAACAATTTATTTCATAAAATAATTTTAGAACTTATACAGTGCTTAAAACGATGCTGAAATACTTCTGTTAAAACACCCAAAAATAGAGCTTGTAATACCAGCTAATATCTTTAAATTAAATAGTTTAAACAAATAGAAAAGACCAATGAATCACCCAGTATTGAAAATACTCCGCAAAGGACAACAAATAACCTGATATTTTTGTTAAACACCCTATTAACCTTAGAAAACAGCAACAATTATTGAATGCAAAATATTCCGATGATTTATTAACCTAGAATAACCAAAAAAACAACTTACCCGAGCCTCTGCTGGTACAATTAAACCTCTTTCATGCGCCTTTATCAAGTCAATGGATTTTCCTTCTGGTTTGTCCTGCAATCGTCCACTAGCCGAGTCAATTAGTCCAGTGTCTATCGCGGTGGACAACGGCAAAATGCTGCCAATTTCCGGGTCTTTTACAACTGTTGTAGTCGGGTCAAGTAAGCCTATATCTATTGCATCGGTGATGGTCAATCGTTTTCGTTCGATAATCGAAGATGTATCAAAAGGATTGGCTATTCCTCCAGTTGTTGGGTTGTATAGACCAAATAGTAAACATTCTATGAGGCTTAGGCCTCTACTAGGGGTAAATAGCAATCCGCTATCAATTGCAGTTGACAAAGTATATAATTTAGAGGTGTTTGTGTCTAGTACATTGCCCTTTTCGGCGTCCATTAGCCCCCTACGAAACGCTTCAGGAAGTTTGATTAATTTCTTCTTGCTACCATCTTTTACTAAGGCTGTGTCAGGGTCAATCAACCCTAAAGTAACTGCGTCTTTTAGGGTGAGAACTTCCTTGGATTGTGGGTCCGTAAATTTACCAGAATTCACATCTAAATTACCGAATTCAATGGCTTGTTCGAAAGTTAACGGCTCACGTAGGAAAATTATAGTGCCATGCTCTAAGGTGATTATTAAAGTGTTTATCTTTCCAGTTTGGGGTTCGAAGGTTGCTCGTTTATTTATGTCAAGGGTGCCGTCAGTTATTGCGGTTTTAATTGGTTTAAATTTACCTGACTGTACGTCTTTTATTACCGATAATTCTGGATCTAACAACTCGAATTTAATAGCTTCTTCGATAGTACATTCTCGTATGGTTTTAGAATCTTTTAAGGAACTACGCGTAACATCAATTTGACTTTGTAGAGGTTTATCTAAAGTGACTAACAGTCCTCGTTCTAACGCTTTGTCTAAATTATAAACCCGTTTTAATTTCGCGTCTAATACCCTGCCTTTATTAACATCAATATCTCCTACTTTAACTGCAGTAACCAAATCTTTCAACTCCCCATTTATTGGGTCTTTAAGAACTGTGATATTAGGATCAACCAAATCATTAGTTATTGCTTGAGATAAATCATAATATTCCCCGGTTAAAGGCTCAATGAATTTTCCAGTGTCCGGTCGGTAAAAGCAATTCCTAATTGCATCTTCTAAAGATAAAGGTCGTTT
Organism: Poecilus cupreus; assembly: GCA_963942605.1. Lineage (NCBI taxonomy): Eukaryota > Metazoa > Arthropoda > Insecta > Coleoptera > Carabidae > Poecilus > Poecilus cupreus. Next base: position 11,063,174 of record OZ012733.1, on the reverse strand, counting down.
TGTGGAAACAATTAACCCTCGGTCTCGAGCGTCTATAAGATTAGCAGTGTTTCCATTAGGTAAATTGTACAAAGCAAGATTTTCGTCTATTAGGTTTTGTTCAATTGCTTCAGTTAACTTAATATATTTACCGGTCTTAATATTTTTAACAATAGAATTTACAGGATTGATGAGTTCGTCTTTGCAAGACTCTGCTAAGGATAATTGTTTACAAGTTGAAGGATGGGTAAAGGAACTAGTTATAGGATCATAGAGACCCATCCCAATAATTTCGTAAAGACTAAATCCAGCAGTTTCAATATCTACAATTAATCCTAATTCCATTGCTTTTGATAAACTAATAGGTTTATTATCTATTGGGTGTTTAAAACTACCATTCCTTCGATCGATTATTCCAAGTCTACAAGTTTCCGATAAATTTAGTAAGTGTTCTGTTTTAACGTCCCAATAGCAAGGTAACTGAGGGTTAATAATAAATCTGCGGATAGCCTCGTGAAGGGTTATTTTCATGTTACTTTCTGAATCAGTAAGTTTTCCGGTTTGTTCGTCGTATAAGCCTTGATGAATAGCTCTCTGAATTGAAACTGGTGCTTTACTATCTACTACTAGACCAGTATTAAACGCTTCGATTATTGAAACTTCAGTATTAGGTCTAGAAAAATCTGTAACGGTCGCTGTTTCGCTGTTTACATAACCTAATTGAATCGCGTTTAGCAAAGTAAGTTTTTTCCAGGAATCCGATTTAGTGTCTTTAACATATACAGAATCCGAATCGATAACATTATTTTTAAGGGCATCTTTCAAGGACATATATTCACCCGATTGTGGATCTAAAAATAAACAAGTTTCCGAATCAAACAACCCTTTTACTATTGCTTCACTTAAAGACATTGGCTTACGCGCTTCGATAAAAATGCCTTGTTCAAAAGCTTCTTGAAAATCTAATTCCATATTTCTGTCTCTAACAATACCGTGTTTCGTGTCTATTATACCATCATCAACGGCTTTCTCGAATGTTGTTATGGAGTTGTTAATATTAACAAGGGTAGATTGAGGATCTATGAAACCTTTTTTAATAGCACGGTCAGTTGGTAATTTTTCTTTAGCTTGGGGGTTGCTGAACTTTCCGCTTTCAGGATCGTAAAAACCTTTAAACACTGCTTCCGGTAAACTGAATTTACGTTTGGATGGAATAATAATTCCACGTTCTAAAGCATCGTATAAATTAATTTCTTGTCCGGTTGATGGATCTATAACTTTTCCAGATTTAGGGTCAACTATTCCGGATTTAATTGCTTCGGATAAGCTAATCATTTCTCCTGTAAGAGGATGTTTGACTGTTAAGCAATCTGGATTAATAAAACATTTTTGAATAGCTTCTAAAAGAGTTAATTTTTGTTCATCCATTATTAGTAGACCTGTCTTGATATCGTAACAATTTTGGGCTAAAGCTTCTTGAAGAGACCAAGGTTTAATCGTGCTTAAAATGTAACCTTTAGCTAAAGCATCGTCTAAGGTCATAGGTGGGTGTAACATAACACCTTTGTCGGTATCAATGAGACCTGTATCGGAAGCATCTTTAAATGAAAGTACTTTTCGTTTTTTAACATCTTTTAATTTAGTAGTAGACACATCTACATACCCTGATTTAATAGCATGGTGCAGGGTTATATCCTCACCAATTATTGGGTTTAAAATTCTACCGGATTCTGGGGAATAATACTCTTTAATAATAGCTTCAATTAGGGTGAATTTAATATTCTGAGTAGTTATTAAACCTTTGTTTAATGCAACATCTAACGTGACACTATTTCCTTGTTTGGTATCTTTCAATTTTCCAGAGTCTGGATCAACTAATTTGGTTTCTAAAGATTGGGCAAGATTCAATGTTTTATTAGCTTTAGTGTCTTTACATTCTGAAATAATTGGGTCGACAATACCTCGATCAATACTTTGATTAATTTTGATTTGTTGATGAGTTAGGGGATCACAAATTTTACCAGATTCTGGCTCATATAACCCTTTACGAATTACCGCTTCTAGCGAGACAGGTTTTCTAAATGATGTTAATAGGTACCCTTCTAAGAAAGCTGTCGAGAATTCTATTTCTGTCCTAGTATCGAAATTAACTATTACACCTTTATTCAAATCAACTACGCCCTGTTCAACAGCTTCTGAATACGGAAGAATTACGTTGGTTTTAGGGTGTCGAATAGCAATGGAATCAGGGTTAATTACATTATTACTAATTGCTTCAAACAATGTAATAGACTCATCATTAATTGGGTCTTGGACTTCTGCAGTACTAGGGTTTAATACTCCAGAATTAACTGCGCTTTCTAGACTTAAAGTTGTATGTCTGGGTTTATCTTTACGTTCAATAATCCAGCCAAGCTTAATAGCTTCGAAAAATGATACCCGTTTACCCGTTTTAGGGTCCACCATGTACCCGGTATTTCGATCAATTAAAGGTTTTTCAAATGCTTCAGCGATTGGAACGAAAATAGCAGGGTTTGAGTTCAAATCTTTAACGAAGATGTTTTCGCTGTTGAATATATTTAGGGAATATAAGACTTCTTGGAATGATATTACACAACCTGTTTTTGGTTCTAAAAATTGTTTTGTTTGAATGTTGTAAACTCCTAATTGTGATAATTCTTCTGGTTTTAATTGTCGTGTAATGTTTATAGTATATTTAGGAAGCTCTTGTACTAAAGCAACTTGTGTTCTTGATATGATATCAACCACATCCAAAGGGCTAATTTCGTTGTGATTTAAAGCGTCTTGAACTGTAAGAGGGAGTTCTTGTTGGTCTAATAAAATCCTACAGATTTTTGGTTCTATTTTTCGTTGTTGAATAGCATCTCCAATTGGTAATCTTTCATACACCTCTTCAACTAACATTTCTTCAACGGGTCCATCGGTGTCTTCAATTTCTATTGTTGGGATTCGACGAATTGGGGATTTTTGTTTTGGCTCTGAAGTGGTTTTTGAGGAAGTTACAGTAATTGAAACTGTTTCTTTAGGTTTTGATATTTTGGAAGCCAAAGACTTTACGCCTTCGACAGCAGCCATACCAGCTAATACAGGAGCACCTACTATAGCTAGTAGCCCCATTTTAGCTGCCTGTTTAACGTTGACCTTACTGCCAGATTTTTCGTTTTTGATTTCGCCGGATTTAGGGTCTATTAGACCTTTTTCTACGGCTTGTTTCACGGTGATTGGTTGGTTATGTGTCGTGTCGTAGATTATAGCGTTTGGATCAATAATGTTTTTATCAAGAGCTTCGGTAAATGTTATTAGTTTATTTGGTGATTGAGGGTCTATGAATTTTTTTGTAGTTTCATCGTAAATGTTTTCATAAGCTTCAACTAAAGTTAACTCTGCTGTTTTGATTTCCGCGGGGGTTTCATCAATTTCCATCGGTGTTTCACTTGATGTTATATCATCTAGGAAACCTTCTTGTAAAGCATTTGATATAGACATTACTTTTCCAGTTTCTGGGTTTGTGTATGTACCAGCTTCCATGTCAACTAACCCTTTTTTCAATGCATCAGAAAACGACATTTTTATTTCGCGAGTTGTAAAATTTTCTTTAGTTTCTTTTTCATCTTTTACAATACCTTGTTGTTTAGCTATTTCTATTGGAATTATTTCACCAGTCTGCATGTTTTTAACCTCTTTTGTACTTACCAATGCGTATCCAGATAAAAGTTCAACTGTTTTTGTAGTAATTGTATGGTATGAAGTAATGGTTTCTGTAACTGAAGTTACACAACCTGATGGGTCAAAAGTAACTAGACTTTCCATGGGTTTTATTATTAATAAGCCGGCTTCTACAGCTTCTTTGATTGGTATAACTTCTCCAGTTTTTGGGTTGGTAAATATACCTTTTTCAGAATCAATTAGGTTCATGGATAAAGCCTGATTTATTTCAACGCAATCTGGACTAACCGGATATGGAACTGCCATAATAAAGTTTTCCTTTATAGCAGTTTCAATAGGTTTACGTACTCCAGTAATCGGATGAACAATTTCTTTTTTGTCTGAATCTACCAAACCACGCAACAATGCCACAGGGAATGTCATACCAGTTGGTGGGATCTCAGATTTGTCTTTAGCATCATCAAAGACTTTCTTCTCAACAGCTGTTATTAAATCAATCTTTCCATGTTTAGTTTTAATCACTGACTTATCATCATCAACGTCTCCTTTGGCTATGGCTTGTTCCAAAGTTATTTTGTTTCCTGTCGGTTCAACAATTTTACACAACGGGTCAACAATGTCACAAACAATTGCCTCATGAAGAGTTAACTGAGCGCCTGTTTCCGGGTGAACGATTTTACAATTTTCTGGTTCGATTAAACCTTGCTCAACTAACTGAGGAACCGATAAACTGCGGTTGAGAGGCACTAGGAGTTGGTTGGTACCATTGGGGTCTAGAATACCTCGAGACATGGCTTCGTTAATTGTTAGGGTATCACCGCGCTGGGGGTCTATAATAGCTCCTTTATTGCCGTCTAGTTTATTTGTAGAGATAGCTTCGGAAAGGTTAAGGGTTTCGCCCTCTGTACTGACGAATGATTCGCGATTTTCTAAAATGTCTGCAGTTGCTTTGTCTATCATTCCTTTTTGGACTGCGTCTTTGGGTTTGATAATTTTCTTGCGCATTTTTTGAAGAACTACTGGTTTTGCTTCACGTTCAGGGCTTTGAGACAATGACCTTGCTCGACCTATTGTGACCTTATATTTGGGTTCGGTTGTTATTCTGCCTCGAGTTATTTCTCCTGCAGATGGTCTGTTGTCATCGTCTAAGCTAATACCGGAAGTATCCATGACTTTAACTTGTAGTTGTTCTGGAGTTATGAGGCCTTGTTGAATAGCTTCTTCAGGAGTTAATTCTTTTCCGGTTTTAGGATCTTGAATGATTATTGAAGTTGATATTACTTCAGTTTTGGATTTAATTATTTTATCGGGGGAAAGTGGAACTTCTTGTGCCTCGTATTTCTTGTAGGTGTCATCGTCTACTAGACCTCTTTCATAGGCTACTTCCATGGGTATTTCTTCACCAGTATTAGGGTCAACTACCATAGCGCTTCGCACTATGTTAACCAATCCAGCAGCAGCTACTAACGGAGCTCCAATTATTGAAAGCACACCAAATTTAGCTGCATCATTTAAAGACAACTTCCTTCCAGAATTATCTTTATATTCTCCAGTATCCTTATTAATAATTCCTTTGCGAATTGCTTCATTCAAATTCATTTCTTTTCCACTATACGGATCTTTAACCTGCACCAATTCTGGTTGAATTTGTTTCTGCTTAACAGCATCTAACAAGTTTTCTGATTTACCAGACTCTGTAAAGATAACAAGAGCTGTAGCTGGATCGTATATAACACCTGGAGAAACCTGGAGAGGTTCCAGTCCTGAAGATTCATTGTCAGTACTTTTGACTTCAGTGAAAACTGGAGGACTTTTATCTAATATATTTGAGACTTCCACAACATCAGGTTTACCAGAAACCTTGGTGATTTGAATTAATCTTTGGTTGACTTGATGAGTCTCCATTCTGTTTTGTAAGATTACCAATTGTTTCTCAATGGCTTCCTTCATGGTGATTGGTTTTTTGTTGAGTTTGTAATGCCCGATGGAATTTAAAATTCGTTTGTCTAAGCTTCTTAACAAAGAAACTTTGCGAGAATTAATAGGATCGACTACTACAGCAGATGCAGGGTTTATAATTTGCAATTTAACACATTCTTCGAAACTAACTAATCTATCAGTACCCGGTATGATAAATAACCCGGTAACAGGGTCAAACAGACGTTGATCTATAGCTTCTGATAAGAACCATCCATCTGGCGGGAGCTCAAACACCTGCTTTTCCATTGTGGAATGTCTTTCGGAATTAATAAACGCGGTACTTGCAAATTTAGAATCTTGCTTGACTGGAATGACAACAGAGGGATGGTCGGTTACTACGAAATTTGGGTCTATTTCCATGGACTCGCGTTTAATAATTTTCACGGATTTCGATGGCGAGAATTTGACTGCTTTTGGGACTGTACCAGTTTTATGTGTCGGCGAAGAAGATTCAGATTCATCCGAGCTAGTTGTACCTAAAAGTCCTTCGTTTAAAGCTTGTTGAATAGGGATATTTTGATTTGTTTCAGGATCTTTAAATGTTTGTGATAATTCGTCTATTAGTCCTCGGCGTACGGCTTCTCCAAAAGTCATTTTCATTTCTCTGTGCGTTACACCGGAAGTTGTAACCGTGCAATAACGTTTTACAATTTTAGAAATTGTTTGAGATGTGATATTAATTGACAGTAAACTATTTAACAAAGCAGCACCGTCTGGAGTGATAAAATTAGACTTGACGGCATCGTTAACAGGTATGACTTTTTTGGATCGAGGATCTATGAGATAACCTGTTTTAGGATCTATATACCCTCGGAAAACTGCCTCAAGAACTGTCAACTCGATGTTATCTTCGAAGATACCTATTTTACGATCTAACATGTTGTAGACCTGTGGTTGGACTACCCCGCTTTCTGCGCCATCTTTCAAAGAAATTAACTTGCCGGATTTTAAGTCTGTGATTAAAGATCCTCCGGATTTTTGACTAATAAGGCCCATAGCTGACGCTGTATTATAGCTAATAAATTCTCCGGTTTCCGGATTTTTAAAACCATCGATATCAAAAATAGACTTTTGTGCTACTGAGGTTATTAGGCCACGATCTACTGCTACAGGGATTGAACAAATTTCTCCAGTTAAGGCGTCTTTAAATGTACCTTCCGGTAAGATAATACCCAAAGCCATACTTTCCGAAAGGGATAATAGTTCGTTTGACTTAGTATTGGTGACGGATTTGATCGTATCACAGTCGAGAACTCCGCGAGAGATTGACTCTAAAATACTTAGTTTTGACGAATGTAAAGGCGAAAATATTTTAGCGGTTTCTTCTTCGTATAAATTTTTATCACAAACATCTTTTAAAGTCATAGGTTTAACAATTAATTGTCTACGTTTTGCTTCGACAAAGGATAGCTTTTCATGAACATTAATATATTTTCCTAATTTTGGATTAATAATATTTTTTTCTAACGCTTGGTACAGAGTTATTTTATTGTCACCACGAGGATCTACAATTTCCCTGACGTCGCCATTAACCAAACCTTGTTTTAAAGCAACATCAATTTGATATTTATTCCCTGAATTTCGATCCAAAATCCAACCAGTTCTTTCGTCGACCAAACCTTGTGCTAAGGCATCGTATAATGTAATAGCATTCGTTTTTATTTTGACTTCTGTATAAGTCAAATACCCTTTTTGATATGCATCTTTTACTGTTATAACCTCTCCGTTATCAAGAGTATAAGTTCCTTGAGTGGTATCAACTTTTCCTTTATCAATCGCTTCGGCTATGCTTGTACCACTAGTGGTAATTACCTTTACTCGACTATCTGAAGAATCTACAAAACTATGTTCTGCATCGTACAGTTCCCTTTGTATCGCTTCCAATAACGAAACATCTCTGCCATCTTCTGTAATCCCACATGGACCTGCTAGTTTTTCAGCTAGAGTAGGATCCATAACTCTTCTCTGTACAGCCTCCTCAATGGATACAGAAGTACCATCTTGAGAAACAACAATTCGTCCAGTTCTGGTATCAAGAATTCTGAGAGATATAGCATCTCCTATTGTTAGGATTTCTCCAGTAACTGGATGGACAATTCCAGGTGTTTCGATAATATCTGTCCCTATTCCTTCGTTGACTTTATGTATACGTTTTAAGCTACGAATCTCGGAGAATTGCATACTTGTACCCCAACTAGAGGGTTCGTTTTGGGTGATATGTGTCGTCGTAGTGTATATTTTGTCTTGTCTACCGTTCGAGACGGTGTCAGGGTTGTCTGAGTCAAATTTAGAGCGTTTTGTAACCGGTGCGTCATCTTTTGCAATGTTGACTGTTGTGTGAGAATGTTTACCGTTTTCTTGACGAGAGCTTTTCGTATGTTGCACATATCTAAAGAATGGTCGATGAAGACAAAACAATATGTTTGAAACTGTAAAGGGTTGAAAATATATTTGTACTCACTGTGATTGGCTATAGTGTGTAGTTGATGAGAAAGAGCTCGAATGTTCGGTGGAACTTGTGATGTTGAACTCCGTTCTGAATGTTTTGAACGCGCGGGGTTCCATCTGTTCCACCAGCCGCTGAAATAATAATTATAATCATCAGCCACATAATTATATGGAATTAAACTTATTAATATAAATTTTAACTAGTATATTTCAAGGTACTTTGCTGATAATACTAGAATATTAAAAACTGTTTTTCCGTCTATGACAAAATACATAAATATATCTTATACCACTATTATAAATATAGTTAAGTTCTTGGAAGTATGTATAAGAATTGCAAAATCAATACTTTGAACAGTAATCAATTAAAATAACTGCAAAATATGACCTGATATTGTGACATCACAATTATTAATTTATGATTCATCCAGAATAACTGAAGTTTGAAAAACACGTGCCTTGCACATTTGCATATATTTAAGCACAAAACTTTTATATATAACATACCAAGTGTAAAATTTAAATGCGGAATAAAGGAATTTCAGTGCAATTTTTATTATATTGTTGTTTTATTCACTTTAAACTTTAAAGTGTGTAAATACAAAAGTTGTACAGATTTTAAAAATGCCTGCAATTACCTAAATACTAATATTTCACAATATATCAATCAAATTAAAATCAATATTTATTAGGAAAATTGTGTCACGGTAATTTGACAGAAAAACTATTAGAAAACAATTGACGATCGCTCACAAATAATTTTTTATAATTGCTTAATGCACATCTCGTCTGCGAGATCTTTTATTTGGCACCAAATTCGATAGGATACTTGTATAAAAAAACAATTGACGATATTCCAAAATTAATTTTTGATATTTTAATTTTACATTGAAACATTTAATTTGATGCTAAACTGGATAGGATTTAATCAATCATTAAACATATTATTTTTTTTTTTTCAAAATTCAAATAACATTTTATATTCCGAAATATTTCCTAACATATTTAATTTGAATTTTTTTTCGCAGCAACAATTATAGAATTGTTACAAATATCATAGTGTCATGAATCGTATAATTATGAAATATTGTCTCATTCATGAGTTATAGCTCATATGGACACACATCCATCCATCCATACATCCGTACAGACATCATTGAATCATTGATAAAGTAGTCAAAATAAAATCAGAATTTTTTCATGATTGCTAAAGGATTTCCTTATATTACGTATAAGAAAATTAGGAGCAATAGAGTATTCTTTCGTTTATGTTTTATTAACACAGTATAAGAATTCACACAGTATCGACATTCGATGTCAGCACTTTTGATTTTTATGTCGCATTGACTGATGTCCTTGAGCCAAGCGGCCATATTGGCAGTAGCAGTACACAGCGGTAAATTTAAATAGCTGTCAGTTTCCAATAAAATAAAATATAAAAATGTTATTTCATATGCGCTCTGTAAAAGATCCTACAATTTTTCTTGGTACAAATAAGTTAACCTGTTTGTTTTGCAATTATTTTATGAACTTAACATGAAAAAAAAAAATACTGTGACTTGAAATTTGACAGATACAACTGACACTAACACTAACATACTATATTCTCTTTCCTATGGTTAGTAAAATATCAACCTATAAGCAGACACTATCCTGCCATATTCTTACTAGCTTGCCACTTAAATATTAGGATCAGGAAATATTTGAAGTGTCCTTATAGTGATATTAATATTAATATGCACCTTCAATAATGGTAATAATAGGTAATATCAAAGTATATATTTTCTCGGAAACATTTAATCGCAGCAAATAAATCTATTAGCTCTGACATTTATTTCACGACAAAATAATTTGACTTTGATAACGAGGTGTAATTCAAAATTATTTTCGTTTTCTCGGTATAATTTAATAATAATAAATCGTTAAATGTAAGATAAAAGAACAACAGTTTAATCAAATACAGTGGTAAACATAAATATTATCACAATTTCTATAATATCCGTAACCAGCAACAATGAAGTTATTTACATTTTAACTGCCAAGATTGTTGTAAAACGCGACCTCGCTCTTGGGCGATTCACTCTGTCATATTTATTTTTAGATTTTGAGAGAACTTTCCTTCTGATTACAATCGGATGGCCTAATTTACAAATGATTTATGTCGCATAAATTCTGATACATAATTGCTCTTATCAAACCGTACGTTTAAGTAAGAAGGAATGCTACACTAAACAATATTAAATTGTAATTACACACAATAAAAAATCTGATTTGTTTATGTTTAAAAACTTGAATATGATTAATTTGTTTCAACAATGAAACAATAAGTAATCAAAAGTTTTATGTGATCTTGTAACCCCTGTTTCATTCACATAAATAAAATAAATTAATTTAGTAGCTCGTTTAAATATAATTAGCTTGGCAGACTCATTAATCTGTTTTAATACTTAACAGATTATTTTTCAAAAACATAGGTTAAATTTCAAATAAAAATTCCAGTACATACAATCTACATTTTTTTACTTTTAACCGACGAAAAAAATCTGTTGCGGGCAGCACAATACCTCCCGATACAGATTTCTTAATAAACAATGCAGGAACACGGCTACCACTCTACGAAAAAAATAGTTTTCAATTATAACACGAGTCAAAAAATGACATTTTAACACAGGTTAGCAGATTTAAACATCAAAATATAATTTTTCTTTAACGTGTGTAATTCGTAAATGGTGACAGTAAGAGGAAAATGTTTCAAACAATAATTGTAGATAATAGCAAAAATTGTCATTTAACAATAATTTACTGAAATATTTTATAACTTGATAGGGCTTCAAGTAAACTACCACTTCCGGTTATTGGATTATCACCAAAAACTTATCAGCTCTTCCAAAGTGTATACAATTGATATATACAAAATATCAAAATTTTCAGTTTAGTAGTTTTTGAGAAACCGTAACTCCAGAGATCCACACATTCTAGGGACCCTAAAACGTGCTAATCCACTGAAAACTCACTACCCAATTTTTAGCATGATCTCTATACCTCCCTTACAGGATGTGGCGGGAGGTAAAAACATTTACTTTATTAATTTGTTAAATTATATTGAAAGATAAATTATGTGTAGCAAAAATTGTGAAATGTCTAAAAATATCAACTTTCAGGAGCCATATCTCAAAAACTAAAAGAGATATCGAAGTGCGGTCTTCACCATTGAGTTTCTCGTGCTTTGATTAGCTTATAAACAAATTTTCAGCCAAATCTATTTTTTTCAATTTTCCGAGTTTTCAAATTTTCCAATTAGGAAAACTCGAAAACTATAAAAGATAGAGACTTGAAACTTTCACCAATCGATTCAGCGCATTGAAATCTATAAGTATACAAAATTTCATTGAAATATTCGGACGTAACGAAAAGTTAGAGCAAAAAATCTGAAAATGACCCAAAATCTTCAAAATCTTAACACTAACCCCTTGGGATTTTGAAGATTTTCAGCGAATTTCAGATTTTTTGCTATAACTTTTCGATGCGTTCAAATATTTTAATGAAACTTTGTATACATATAGATTTCGACGCGCTGAATCGATTGGTGAAGGTTTCAAGTCTCTATCTTTTATAGTTTTCGAGTTTTCCACTAAGGAAAATTTGAAAACTCGGAAAATTGAAAAAATAGATTTGGCTGAAAATTTGTTTATAAGCTAATCAAAGCATGAGAAACTCAATGGTGAAGACCGCACTTCGATATCTCTTTTAGTTTTTGAGATATTGCTTCTCAAAGTTGAGATATTTGCAGATTTTGGAAATTTGCACTTGTTTAGTTTTTTAATTCTAAAAAATTAATTTGCCAATAAAAATTAACAAAAATATTGTCACGTACTCATAAAACTATGCTGAATACAACCCTGTACAGCGCAATTTTATATCTTTGATAGTTTTTTAAATATTGCTTTTTAAAAATCTCTTAAGTCTTTCTAAGTCAAAATTTCATATTACAAGACATATTGTAATTTCTCCCTTGATTTCCTTAGGGGATGAAGTTAATGTAACACCCTGTATATAAACATAATGGAAGCTGTAATTCAAGAACTCTGCGCGGTTAATTTTATGTACAAAATTTGAAAGTTAAATAACAAATATTTCCTAATCATTTTATCAAAAAATGCTTGGAATAAAACTTAAAGAAAATTAATTTTTATATAAGTTTTACATGAAGTATCACATTTTTTTTAGGTAGAACCACGTATAACTTTTTACAGAGTTGACAGTTTTTTATGATTTTTTATTATTGGACAGGGTATATTTTGAAGTTGCTCTCATTTAAATTTCAAAAAAAAATTCCATTTTTAAGTGTAGGAAAATAGGGTACGATTAATTGTTTGCCCTACTGAATTTTTATCTGCTAACCCATTTTACCACGCATAACTTTGTACTGGTTTATCAAATTTCGATGATTTTTTTTTTATCTCTAAGGATAGAAAAATAGTCACAAAAAATTAAACCGCCGAAAAAATAAACTAAAAAGCGTAAAATAAAATAAAACTTTTTAGTCTGAATAACTAATTTAATTTAATTAATAAAAAGGTATATTTTATTTTTCACTTTTCAGTTTGTTTTTCCGTCCAGGATAACTCAAAATTTAATGAAATAAAATATCAATTATGATGTATAGTTCGATGAAGTTTGTAAACTTTACTTCAAATAAATAATGAAATAAATTATATGTTTAGCAATATATTTAATTGTTATCGATTCAAATTCATATTAACCATAAATAAAAAGTAAATTTAAAATACTAACCCTACATTCGAAGCCGAAATCATAATCCTCCATAATGTCAACAATAAGATACGGCAATATCCAAAAAAATACTAAAATATCACTAAAGCCGACACTCAGCACTTTGTAGATAAGAACTAGTTTTGAAAACGTACATAATAAACACTTTTTGGTTTAATCTTATCACTATTAATATGTAAATGTACTGTGGTTTAAGGTTATAAATTTATTACAAAATAATCGCTAAAAATAGCAGGATATCCGCTATTTTAAAAAAGTTTTGCACTACGCCAAATGTTTCGTAACAATATACTGTTCTAATTCTTGTAATCAATAAAGAAACGTTTCGTTGACCCGGTTATATACTTGGTAACACTATTTTTAAATAATAGCACTGCACGAAATAAAGGTAAAAAATGTCAAAAAATATAAACAATTGATTAATTTGTTCACTAACTTCACGGCTTAAAATCAATTAAGTTATTTGGAATCACACACAAATGTAAAGTCAATAATAAACTGAAACTAATATTGTTGTAATTGTAATATCACTAACTACTGTCATTTATAAAATACATATTTATACGATAATTCATTTCGCCGGTCCGTCTATCTGGACGGCCTGCCTATGACTGAGTGAATTTTACAAATGCAAGTTAGTTCTCCAAACGCCCGTAGGTGGCAGACGCGACACGTGACGTTGTATACACATTTTTATCTCATAAATTATTAAATTAACAATTTAAAATTGTAATCAATGAACGAAAGCTAGTTTTGTATCTGTCCTCAAACTATTAACACAAATACTAATTTCGAAATATTTTTTACGAATCTGGAACTTATTGATTTCTCTAGAGTCTACTAACCTAACACATATATCGACATTATACACCATACAATTTAAAAAATGTATTTTGGTACTCCATGTAGCAAAAATCAATTATAGAAATAATTAATGACCGTTTCTATTTTTGGTCAAGGTCACGGGAACGAATTTTGGGTCACAAAATTGTATGGCAAAATTTTTTCTTTAATGTGTAATCGTATTATATATCTGTGCCAAATTGTAAGAACATCGTTGAAATGTTATAGACTTGCGCAATCAAAACAGGTGAAAGTATTCAAATTTAAATTTTCAGTGAAAACATTTCAGGGACGGACTACGAAATTTGATTTAATTGTTTTCTGGGAAATAGGTTGTTATGAATTGTTACCTTTTGCAATTTAATTATACAATTTGTGTAAACTTTAATTGTTAATTTGTTTGTTAAAAAATTCCAAATATATTCTTATCACTTGAAAAACATACTATAATAATTATTTTTTTCACGCTGTTAATGTCACTATAAAAGTCTAAATTATTATCATGTACGTATTGCACTGTATTCTTAGATAAATGATAATTTTTCAATAGATATTTATAAGATTTACTGTCTTAAACAACAATGAATAGTATATTCTACAACAAGTACTGTAATGGCACATATTCCCCACGAGCAATAGGTTTGCGAGTGTGGAATATCAATTCCTCAAACTACAATGAATAGTATATTCTACAAGTACTGTAATGGCACATATTCCCCACGAGCAATAGGTTTGCGAGTGTGGAATATCAATTCCTCAAACAACAATGAATAGTATATTCTACAACAAGTACTGTAATGGCACATATTCCCCACGAGCAATAGGTTTGCGAGTGTGGAGTATCAATTCCTCAAACAACAATGAATAGTATATTCACAACAAGTAGTGGAATGGCACATATTCCCCACGAGCAATAGGTTTGCGAATGTGGAATATCAATTCCTCAAACAACAATGAATAGTGTATTCTACAACAAGTAGTGTAATGGCACATATTCCCCACGAGCAATAGGTTTGCGAGTGTGGAATATCAATTCCTCAAACAACAATGAATAGAATATTCTACAAGTAATGGAATGGCACATATTCCCCACGAGCAAACCGTTTGCGAGTGTGGAATATGCCATTCCGTTACATGTTGTTGTAGACTATACTTTCTATAACAAGATTTTGGAAATTAAACAAAAAATATAAATATAAATCTGTTGAAAACGTCAAACTCAAAAAATTAAATTAAAACAAACTGATGTAACCATAGTAACTGAATCAAGATATTTCATATATCGCGGCTCTGATTCGTCGAAATTATTCCATACGCGGCGTATGGAATGTTAGTGATTCCATAACAATTTTTAGTTGTGGAATGTCTAGTTTCTAAAACAGTGTTATAGAAAATATTTTTCAATCATATTTATAATATTTAATGTGTAATGGTTAAAAATAGATATCGATGATTATTTTTATTGAACAGGGTATACATCGAAGTTAATTCTATTTGAATTTGAAAAAATTAAAAATTAAGGTAAAAGTAACTACAAAAAATAAAATTGTTAAAAATATTTTATACCGAGATTTGATATAAGCAGAGTGGCACACCCTATATTTAACCTTAGCATTAAATATCTTGTGGACAAAACTATAAAACATATAGACTAACTCTCAAAATAAATAATTCTAGATAAAATAAAATACCAAGGTTATAAATTTACATACAGAAAACTTTATATTCAAATTAATTTTATGATTCGTTTTCATTCATATAATATTTATCTTTCCGCAAAAATTAATTTTGAATTAGCATATTCACCAATACATACTTAATTAGTTTACACACAAGAAATTACAATTTTTAGAAAAATGTTTATTTCACTGCGCTAAAAATAAATATTACATGCAAAGAAGTAAACAAACAGCATTGACTCGTATTCTTAATTAGCATAGTGACATGTTTAGCATGGGTAAAAAATTATGGTAAAATTTGGAGATGACGTAATTATTTTATCAACGAGTCAACATTCACGGATTTATAAAATAAAACGTTTGCCAGTTTGATTAAGTCATGATTTTTATCTAAATAATGACGTCATTGTCGCAGTAAAATTGCTGACTTTTGACCGTTTTCTTTTTGTCAAACCTATTTTAAGCTAACTGCCAATCGAGTGACGCAACGTATTCCGAATATTAATGTTAATTTTTCATGGTATATACATTTCTTTAACAGCTGGCGCACATATTTAAAATAAATTGAATTTTTCTATTTCGGTGTTTTTATAAGACTATAAAAATTTTTACCTCCCGCCACATCCTGTAAGGGAGGTAAAGGAATCATGCTAAAAATTGTGTAGGGAGTTTTCAGTGGATGAGCACGTTTTAGGGTCCCTAAAATACGATTTTAATAGTTTCATCCCCTAAGGAAATCAAGGGAGAGATTGTAATTTGTGTTTTAGACTTAGAAATAATTTAGAGATTTTTAAAAAGCAATATTTAAAAAACTATCAAAGATATTAAATTGCGCTGTACAGGGTTGTATTCAGCGTAGTTTTATGTGTACGTGACAATATTTGTGTTAATTTTTATTAGAGAATTAATTTTTTAGAATAAAAAAACTAAACAATTGCAAAATTCCAAAAAACTGCAAATATCTCAACTTTGAGAACCAATATCTCAAAAACTAAAAGAGATATTGAAGTGCGGTCTTCACCATTGAGTTTCTCGTGCTTTGATTAGCTTATAAACAAAATTTCAGCCAAAACTATTTTTTCAATTTTCCGAGTTTCCAAATTTTCCTCAGTGGAAAACTCGAAAATTATAAAAGATAGAGACTTGCAACCTTCACCAATCGATTCAGCGCGTCGAAATCTATATGTATACAAAGTTTCATTAAAATATTTGAACGCATCGAAAAGTTATAGCAAAAAATCTGAAAATCGCTCAAAATCATCAAAATCCCAAGGGGTTAGTGTTAAGATTTTGATGATTTTGGGTCATTTTCAGACTTTTTGCTCTAACTTTTCGTTACGTCCAAATATTTCAATGAAATTTTGCATACTTATAGATTTCGACACGCTGAATCGATTGGTGAAGGTTTCAAGTCTCTATCTTTTATAGTTTTTGAGTTTTCCTAAATGGAAAATTTGAAAACTCGGAAAATTGAAAAAATAGATTTGGTTGAAAATTTGTTTATAAGCTAATCAAACCACGAGAAACTCAATGGTGAAGACCGCACTTCGATATCTCTTTTAGTTTTTGAGATATGGCTCCTGAAAGTTGATATTTTTAGACATTCACAATTTTTGCTACACATAATTTATCTTTCAATATAATTTTACAAATTAATGTTTTTACCTCCCGCCACATCCTGTAAGGGAGGTAATAGACATTATACTAGAATGCCTAGAATGTGTGGATTTATTAAATAAAAGTTGAATAGATTCAGCATCTGATTCAATGAACAAATTAACTTTATCTCATTAAATAAGGACTAAAAAGACGTTCAAAAATATCAAAAATCCATTGTAAAACTCTCCTATTTATGACTTGATTTATAATTAACAACCACAATGTGCCATTTAAAAGCAATTGCCAGTTTCTAACAATATATAAATGAGACGGGAAGCTGCATTTCAAATGGGCGATAAATAGCCTTGGACATTCAACAAATTACAGAAAACTATCTGTAAAATCACTGAGCTTGATTCCTTTTAAGGATTTATGCGTGGGACGTTATAAGCAGTCAACGTGATCACTTTCCGTAACCAGCACAATTATTACTGGCTGAGTAATATTTATTTACAGGTGCTTGAAGGTAAAGTGAAAAATACAGGTTGTTATGAAAATATAAAATGATTCTTTGATTAATTCGATAATTTGTTGTGGGCAGCACAATACCTCCCGCCCTAGATTTCTTATCAAACAATGCAAGAAACGGTCATCCCTTCAAAAATTATGATATATGTCAAAAAACGACATTTTTTGTTTTGTTTTTTCAAAAAACATTTAAACGAAAATATCAAAATATATTTTTTTTATCGTGGTGTAATTCGTAAATGGTGACAGTAAGAGGGAAATGTTTCAAACAATAATTGTAAATAATAATATTTGTAATTTATTAAACCATAATTTACTGAAATATTACCCCTTCAGGTTATTGGATTACCACTGAAAACTAATCAGCTCTTTCAAATGGCAGAGATGGACAAATTACTGAGAAAATATTATTAATTATTTTTTAATAATTAATGTCTCAATGTTAATTAAATTACAATTACTTTACGATCAAATGAAATTAATAAATTAGCTCAATTAATTAAATTACATTAAATAATTACGAATTACAATTATGAAATATTATTTTAATAATCATAATTTACTGAGATATTTTAAAATAACTTGGTAGGGCTTCAAGTAAACTACCACTTCCGGTTATTGGATCATCACCAAAAACTAATCAGTTCTTGTAAAAGGGGATACAATTGATATATACAAAATATCAACATTTTCAGTTTAGTAGTTTTTGAGGAACCGTAACTCAGAGATCCACACATTCTAGGGACCCTAAAACGTGCTAATCCACTGAAAACTCACTACCTAATTTTAGCATGATTCCTTTACCTCCCTTACGGGATGTGGCGGGAGGTAAATAATTATTTGACAGTGACATAATGTTGTAAATTAAATTTTGTAAATTAAAATGTTAAACGAAAAAGTTATCAAGGTTGTGTTATTATTATTGTTATACATAGAAAATTACTCACTAGTGACTTCTGAAAATCATACACACTGGTGTGGGTAATCTGTTACTTTCCTTGTTTAAAATCGCTATAGTTATAGAGCATTTATTGAGAGGTGTTGGATAAAATATAATATAAAAACAAACAATTTAAATCATTAAATTATAATTATAAAACAGTTACTCATTTGAGTTCATTTTGAGATAAGAGATCAAGTTTAATTTAAACTAAATTAAATTTAAGAATTTACGTATTTTTTTGAACACTCATTTATTTTATCTTTTTTAATTATTTACAAAAAATATTTAGATAAACAGCAAGTACTAAAACTTAAACATGCAGAAGTAACCCGATTGTATTTGAATAATTTTACATTTTTATAAAGTTGTTTGGTTCCAATAAATATGTGCCATTCCAGTAAAATTAATATTTTACTTGGATAAACATAAACACATACTTTATAGTTATTTACATATTTACCGGTTTTCTGTTCGACTTTTATCATTTATTACTCATGATGTCATGCTTACTCAATATAAAATCGTAATACAATTTGTCAGTTTGAAGAATTTCTAGATTCAATTCACATTTTTTAATATTGAATGATGAATACACCTGATGACATCATAGCATATATTTTTCCCATAATGGAAGAGTCGTCAATTGACAATTTTATGAGGTCATTCTATTATCATTGTAAATTATTTAAAGAGATAAATTCTGCAGCGTTTTTGTACGTGACAATAATAAAGAAGCTATATTTAGCGGTTATGTCATATGTGATAATGTAGACACTGACCCTCTGTTGATAAAGGTGTTAATATATCTAGACTGTAATCATTATATTTGCATAACTGGTTGTGTATTAAATTTGGGAATGTTTATCCATGGAGCAATTTTCTACTTTATAGTATTGAAAATAGAAAATTTTTAAGTGTTTCCTGTGTAAGGATTTATTGTAAAATAACTGCATCGACTGCGCAAAGCTCGAATTTGATTTTGGTAAGAAATATTGTGTTAATTTGAATATATGCTGTTCCATTTGTAGCAATTCATACATTGAAATATACGAAAAATCGTCGTAAACACAATGACATTCACTTGTAACAATTTAAACAAATATTATATTGATACTATGGCTCATAGCTAATTAAAGTATGAGGAATTCAAATTTTGAATCCGATTTAAAATAACATTCGTGGTTGTAAAGATACAGGTTACGAAAGTTGGACAATTATTGAATTTTTTCGATATAATTTCTATCAACTTTGACTGTTTATAAAACATATATTTCAAGAGTTATCATAACAAAAATTTACATCCTAGAGGAGTAAAGTGTGCTGAATACGCTCGTTAAATTAGATTTCAATTATCTCTTTTATTTTCGAGATATCGCGCATCATATATTTTATGGCCACTTTTGCGCTCAACTCCACGTTCAATAATTTGCAAATATTTTCAAAACTAAGACTCAGATATGGCTAAAACTAAATATTTTGTAAGTTTCTGGTGGGAAATAGGGGGATAGGGTATAAAAATCAAAATTCTGAGAGATGAAAATTTTTGGCAAAACTTCAATACCCCTTGGGTTTTTTCGGATTTTTGGCCATTTTCAGACTTTTTGCTCTAAAACTTTTTTCCGCAGAGCGATTTTAATGAAAGTTTGCATATTTATGTAACTTTTTCCGTAGAATCGAATGGTGCAGTCCCCAGTTTTGTATCTTTGTTATTTTTTGAGATACAGGCCTATTTATACTCATTTTTGACCTATTTTTAAAATGTCATATCTCGGGAACTAAATGAGCTGCAGAACTCTACTTTCAAATTTTGGAGGTTTCATGACGAGTAGATGCCATGTGTGGAATATCAAATGTTTTTGAAGAAAAAAAATTTTTGACCTAAAAATGACCCATCTATTTTGTCATAACCTATCATCAATTAATTATGGGTCAAGAAATCGTATCAAAAATACCTAAATTTATGAAAAAATGAATGGGGAATTCATTGGTGTGCTTGAAAACACAATATTACTAACAGATTTTGCATTACAAGCTTGTAAACCTAAAATAAGTTTTAATTTGTATCATTTCTGACAGATTTTCATAAAACTGTTTGCCACAATTATAACAGTACTGTTGTATTAATAATATTATGGGTACTTATTAACTAAGAAACGCTGATTCCAATGCTGAAGACCCCATTTTAATATCTCGTTTAGTTTTAGAGTTACAGACTTGTAAACATGACTAATTTATATAGATACTTCAAAAGACACTTTTACAAATAAATAATAAATAAAATTCACTCACCAAAGTGACGATATCACCAGGACACTTCTCAGCAATGTCCCTCAACCTTGCATAGAGCGAGTCCACCAGGTGCTTATACCGTGCATTGAACTCGTCCAGCTCCCTGGCGACGTTCTCCGCGCCGGAGCGCTGCGCGCCAGTCTTCCCGTTGCTGAAGGGCCCGCTGGCGTCCAGCGAGGGGTGCACCTCCAGGAGCCAGTCTCGGTACCGCTGCAGCCGCGATCCATAGATCTGCAGGATGTTAGGGTTAGAGTGTTAGTACAGTTAGTCTAGTCAGTGGATCTAATGTGTTTTGAGTGATTGGCGTGATGGAATAGGATATCAATTTTGAGTTGATGATGAAGTATTTCTTGGTGTATTTTATGTTTTATAACTTAACTTATAATAAACACTCAGCTTGGAAGCCATGCATTGACAAATATTGACATGGAAATGTATATTTTGACAGCCTAGACCAAGAAAATCATGCTAAAATGACAAACAAATAAGGCTATAACCAAAAATTTTGAACACAAAAATGACACAATTTAAAAGCGAAGTACCAAATGTACCTGGAGCACATAATAATAAACACACTAGAACGATAATTTGTAGACTTATGAAACCGAAAAACGAGCCTGAGATGCATAGATTTTGTAGGGCCACCCTTCTCTGTCTAACACTTATTTATAGAACATTTTATAAAAAAATACTGGACATTATATAAATTTTTTTCTAATTATTTTCATGAGTATATTTATGGCAAGAATTTTGTTAATTTATATTGTTCGACAATACCTGAAACAGGTAGATGTTGTAGGGCCACTCGTCTCTGTCTAACACTTGTTTCTAGTTCTTTTTAACAACAAATACTTGACATTTTATAATTTTTTTTCTAATTATTTTCATGAGTATTGTTTTTTGACTTATTTACAATTTACTTCTTTATATTTTATGGCAAGATTTTTGATAATTAATTTATATTGTTCGACAATACCTGAGACAGGTAGATGTTGTAAGGCCACCCGTCTCTGTCTAACACTTGTTTCTAGAACTTTTTAACAAAAAATACTTGATATTTTATAAAAATTGTTTCAAATTATTTTAATGAGTATTGTTTTTTGACATATTTACAATTTAATTCTTCATATTTTATGGCAAGATTTTTGTTAATTTATATTGTTCGACTATACCTGAGACAGGTATATGTTGTAGGGCCACCAGTCTCTGTTTAACACTTGTTTATAAAACTTTTTAAAGACAAATACTTGACATTTCATAAATTTTCAATTTAATAAATTATTTTTATGACTATTATTTTTGATATATTTACAATTTAATTCTTCATATTTTAAGGCAAGATTTTTGTTAATTTATATTGTTCGACAATACCTGAGATAGGTAGATGTTGTAGGGCCACCCTTCTCTGTCTAACACTTGTTTATAGAACTTTTTAACAACAAATACTTGACATTTAATAAATTTTCAATTTAATAAAGTATTTTCATGACTTTTATTTTTGATATATTTACAATTTAATTTTTCATATTTTATCGCAAGATTTTTGTTAATTTATATTGTTCGACAATACCTGAGACAGGTAGATTTTGTAGGGCTACCCGTCTTTGTCTAACACTTGTTTCTAGAACTTTTTAACAACAAATACTTGACATTTTATAAATTTTTTCATGAGTATTGTTTTTTGACATATTTACAATTTACTTCTTCATATTTTATGGCAAGATTTTTGTTAATTAATTTATATTATTCAACAATTAATGATTTATATTTTTTAGCTGATGATGACTTAAATTAAAGTCGAAATGTTCGAATAAAAATATATACATTATATATCTTTTTATTTTATTTATATGGTAGCGCGTGGATCGTAAGATCCTCAGTTCGAATCCCACAGCTATCAGTTACCAATTTAAATTTACCCCTGTGGTTCCCCCTCTACTAATATTTTTGGGGGCTATGATTTGACGGCTGGTAACTGGACTTCATACGCAAAAATATATCACTGAGATCTGCGTAAGCAGAGTGCCACACCCATAATGAGTAAAGACGTGCTGATATATTTATTTATTTATTTTTAGGTCGATTTAATTTTTTAAAACATTTTTATTTTTAGTTTTTTTTTTGTGGATACCTATTTTTCTACCCTTAGAGGTAAAAATCATCGAAATCAGATAAACCAGTACAAAGTTATGCGTGGTAGAATTGGTTAACAGCTAAAAATTCATCAACTATTTTCCTAGTTTTGGGAGTAGAAATTTTATTTCAAATTTTAATGAGATCTACTTCGAAGTATAACCAATTCAATAAAAAAATAATCGCAATTGAACTAGTGTATAAAAAGGTATGCGTGGTCTTACTTATAAATATACGCATCGATTTATGAACCTCTTCTTTTTAATTGGAGGTCAAAAACAAATTGCACAGTCTCGTCCAAAAGTAATAAATAATATGTAACAATACATTGTCCAATTATTTTCAAATTGCTTCAAATACAAACTCATGTATTATTTATTTTTTATACACAGGTCTCGCTCGGCTCGCATTTTCAGCATGAATTACCGTTCCAGTATCATTATATTTCAGTGCCTATAGCACTCATTTCATATAAATTGAAACAATACAACAAAATAAAAAACACAAAAAAGATACAGGGCGTTTCAATATTATTATTTAGTAAATTATAAATCCAAACTACTGCTGTTAGAGGCAAGACATTTAAGAAGCATCATGCAAAAGATATGTTATATACAAGACAAATGAACGATGACGTAAAATGATTGATGACATGAAACACACACACACGGTACACTCGCAAACAAAACCAACTAATGTCACAAATACTAAGTACTAACAATGACACAAGTTTTTGACAAGTTGAAATTACCTTTCCCTCCCGGATAAAGCGGCCACCATTTACGTTGACTTGTTCGATTCGGGGCGCTCGTTCGACTACATTGTTCAGCATCGCCTGGAAAACAAATTATATCAATCAATAAGTATAAATAATTAATTTGATATCGACAACAAAAACGATAAAATCGTTACATTTTGAGCAACGCAGTTAAATTAAATTTTACTGGATCGCCCCCTAAAATTTTAAAATTGTGCTGGTTACTATTAATATTTGACTGGTTAAACACAAGGCTGTAAAACATTTCGAAATAGTTATTTGTGTATCAAGGTTGTAAAAGTGATCTTTTTTGGCCGAATCTGTAGATTGCAGCCGAGGCGAATGCCGAGGCCAGCAAATCAGATGAGGCTAAAAAAGAACTTTTAACCGAGGTGCACACAACATTTTTTAGGCGACTATCACAAAAAGATATAAACTTTATTTTAAAAATCAATTTGACAATTTTGACAGTGACAGTTATCTGACAATTACATATATTTGGTTATTCATGTCACTTGCAGAGTGCTTTGCTCTATCACCTGGACAACTCACAAAACAATCTGTTTTGTACTGTTGTGTTGTTTACTGTCAAAATATTTTAAATCGTGGTGAAAACGTGTGTATCTCGTGATAAAATATCTACAGTTATTAACTGAGAAGCAAGAAAATGAGCAGTTCAGATAGCGAAGATATCTCTAATACTCCGCCAGAAATACATGAATGAATTTCAAGTTTAATATCTTGTCTATATTTTAAGTTAGTTTTGTGTTTTTGTTCATTTAAATTCGTTGTAATTGTAAGTTAAATTGTAATTATTTCTAAATATATGTATTTGTCTATTAGGGAGTATTGAATTTACTATTTAAACAAACGAGTGATTGTAGCGGCCGTAAAGTAAAAGCGGCCGTAAAGTAAATGCGGCCGTAAAGTTGTTTTTGACAGATGTCAAAAAAAAAGTGACACTTTACGGTTGTCAAACGATACGTAAAACAACTATTTATGTAATAGCCGCCTAAAAAATCTATTTAATAGTGGAACATATATCTATAATGTTCCCAGAATATTTGTTAAAAATTACAAGTCCCAATCATTACTAATAATAATAATTGGGACTTTTAATTTTCCCTAAATACTCTGGAACCTTTCTATTTTATATTCCACTGCCGAATGGATTTTTCCAACCTTCTATTGCCTCGGAAAAAATTCCAAAATGTGTCACAGTTTTATGTTCTTTAAATGGCAAAAATCAAATACATTTTTTTATTTATTTATTTGGAACCATTGGTTCCATTACGACAAATTGGTCAAATAAATTGTCAAGAACAAAAATACTGTTGTTCGTTTCACACATTGAAATATAGTAATACAGGAACGCGCACTAGCGGTGTAAATGTGAGCTGAAGGAAAAAGCAACCCACAGGTATCTCTATCCTTGTCGTATAGTTCGTTCAAAAAGTTTGTGTCGTAACATTAATTATTTATAGGAAAACTGAAATACAAATGAGAGAAAGATATAATGCCATTGTTTCTCATTGACAAACTGATGTATTCATATACACTTTAATGATAATATTGTGAAATTTACTACAATTTTACATTAAATGGAATGATTGAACAAATGTCAAAAGTTTTAGGTTGTTCGAGTATTCATTACGTACCTAAAAAAGGATAATTTCGTATTTGGCTGCCACACAGCTTTGCAAAGCTTTGTGCTACAATGTAGCACCATTTTTATTACTATTTTTTTTTTATTAAAAAACACATTTCTATTTTACCATTTATGAGAAATATCAAAAATACAATTTTCCTATTTCACGTACACAAAGTCAATTTTGTGACACTGTTTTTCTCAAAAACAATGCTACAAAATTGAATTTTGTGCAACTGTTTTTGGGGAATTTATTATTTGTAAAATTAACAGTCTGTCAAACTTGGGGCTGTCATTGCTCACATAAAATTATTGAATCGGAGCCCCTGCGTCTGGGTTGCGGCCTGGGACCCGATAGGCCCCGCGGGCAAAGCACCTTGTGACCAGTGGTATATAAAACAATTTTATTTTATTTTTAGTTTTATTAAATTTATGAACGTGAAATAGGAAAAGTAGTATGAACAACTCGTGTTACAATGCCTAATTGTAATACTCGTATTTTGCGTAACTCGCCTGCGGCTCGTTTACGCAAACTATACTCGTATTATAAAAAAGGTCATTGTAACACTAGTTGTTCAATATACTATTCTTAAAAACTGGGACTATTTTTTGTATCAGCGTGTATGTGAGGTAACTGTACAGTTTATTTTTCTTGTGGTGCGGTTCACGTCACTATCTTCTATCTCTATATCTTCTATATCAATAGTGGGAGAACGTGAGAAAGGAGATAGCGACGTGAACCGCACCACAAGAAAAATAGATAGTAGATAATGATGGAGATACCTGTTGCAAACTATCTCTCTCGCTCGCTTTTTCCATACAGGGAGAGCATAGCAGTGCGCGTTCCAGTATTACTATATTTCAGTGGTTCCACATACATTAAGTTTTCCGCCAATTTATTGTGACAATTGCAGTAGCACCAACATGATATCAGCAATAACTAATCATATTTTTTGTGTAAGTTATACGCACAAAAATGTCAACTATCCTAAGCGAAACAAAGTTTGACTATATGTTCTAAACCGGCAAATAAATTGATCAACTTATCGATCAAGTAAAAATGGACGATGAGTCGTATTACACAACAATAAATTGACAAGATAATCTGGCCAATTTATTGGGTAGCATACGATAAAAATAAAATAATTGGGGCGCTCTGAATAACATTACATACCCGAGTGGGTTCCAAGAACTCTTTGGCCCTCTCCTTGATCGGTGACAAGTTGTTCAGCTTGCCGTAAGTCTCATCCAGCCAGTTGTCATCAACTTCTTTAGATTTATTGTAGCTCTTCAGCAGATTATAAGCTTGCTCGCAACTACGCAGACTGGAAAGAAAAATAATTATTACAAATTAATTATGAAAGAAGAAAAAATATAAAGAATAAAACTAGTTGAAGATGTTTTGTAATATGTTGAACAAGAAACATCGGTGTATAAATAATTTTAAATTAAAAATAAACTCACCGATCAGCGAGTTGTCCGCAAACATTACCCCAGCGGGTGTTCAACCTAGTGACCTCTTGATCCACGCGCTCCACATCAGCATGGGGTCCTCGTTGATTCGGACGAGATTTTTCGGTAAGTCGACGCGCGTTATCAAAATCATCGTTTAATTGATCCATTGCGATTTGTTGTTGACCAACTGCAGACTGTAGATTCAACAGATCTTCGTGAACCTTCAACAATACAAATCATCATTAAACATATCTTTATAGGCACTAACACACCATTATATACACTTACAGCTTCCAAAGCTTTTTCGGTGGAGGGCAACTCATCATAATTCGCCAACTTCAACTCGAACTCAGTAATAACATTCCGGTTTTCCTCTAATCCATTCAACACAATCTCAACGCACTTCAACCGCTCAATGTACATATTGGAAATATTCCAAATGGTGTTCCATTTATCCAGAGTCTTCTCCAAGGATTTCTTCATCACTGGTGTCTTGAGAGTGATGCTCCTGAAGGTATCTTTAACTTGTTCAATTTCAGGTTCTAGAGTCTGGAGTTTAGATTCGAACTCTTTGTGTTCTAGCACCAGGTGGTGTAGTGTGTCTAGGTCGCGGGGAAGAGGCGCCATTACGCGTTGGTTTAGGATGCGTTCTGCTTCGTCTAGAGACAGCTGAAGGGATGAGATTTGGTCGTTGAAGATTCGGGAAGCGTTTTTGCTTTCCTCTGGAAATAATTATTGAATTGTATTTATTTGTGTTTGAATTGAAAGGTTTTGTACAAGAAAAGAGGTTTCAAAATGTTCTGTGACTAGTTGTTCAATAAAGGAACAAGAATCAATATTTTAAGGTCGATTTTAGTTATCTTTATTAGTTTGGAAGATACAGGTTTCACAGAATTAACGATTTTTGCTCTCACGATATTTAGTTTGTCAAAGAAAATTACTATTGAGAAACTATCATTTTAAAAAATCTGGTCTTTCTTGTACACATGAAATAAATATAGAATAAATGTTTCATTTATATGTTTAATTGAAAAAATACAGGGAAACCCAAAACTTTTATTGCACATGTTTAAAAAAATATATATCATAAAAGTAAATGACCTGAAAATACATATTAACTTTTTTTGAAAGCTTTAAACTAGAAAGCATTATAAAAACAATTGACGATCGTTCAATATTAATTATTTTTTAATATTTTAGTGCAATTAGACGATAAGTCAATAGGTATAAATTAACTCTCCTCCCTAAGATCTTCAAATTTGATACCAAACTAGGTTTTTTTTTTTAATAAACTTAAAAAAAAAAATTGATAATCTAAAATGAATTTTTGATTTTTCAAATCTGTAAAAAAACAATTGACGGTCGTTCAAACAAATTATTGAAAAATATAAATTAAATATTTTCCTTTAAACCTTACAGTTAAAAAAAAAAACGATTGACGAAAGTCCAAAAGAATTTTTGATAAAAAAAAACAATTGATAGTCCAAAATGAATTTTTGATTTTTCAAATCTGTAAAAAAACAATTGACGGTCGTTCAAACAAATTTTTGAAAAATATAAATTAAAAATCCTCCTTTAAATCTTACAGTTAAGAAAAAAACGAATGACGAAAGTCCAAAAGAATTTTTGATAAAAAAAACAATTGATAGTTCAAAATTAATTTTTGATTTCTCAAATCTGTAAAAAACAATTGACGGTCGTTCAAACAAATTTTTGAAAAATATAAATTAAAAATCCTCCTTTAAATCTTACAATTAAAAAAAACGAATGGCGAAAGTCCAAAAGAATTTTTGATAAAAAAAAAACAATTGATAATCCAAAATGAATTTTTGATTTTTCAAATCTGTACAAAAACAATTGACAGTCGTTCAAACAAATTTTTGAAAAATATAAATTAAATATCCTCTTTCAAACCTTACAGTTAAAAAAAAAAAACGATTGACGTAAATCCAAAAGTATTTTTGATATTTGAAATCCATAAAAAAACAATTGACGATCATTTTTTTGAAAAAATATTAGTTAACTATCCTTAATTTGATCTTACGTTTGCTATCAAACTTGGTTGGATTAAATAACTTGTACAAAATACAATTGACGATGATCTTATTTCACGTTCATAAAATCGATTTTTTGACACTGTTTTCCTCAAAAACTATGCTAGAAAATTGTATTTTGTACAACTGTTTTTGGGGAAATTAGCTGTAAAATTGTTTATCCTGTCAAACTTGAAACGTAAAAGAAAAATTATTGCAATTAATTTTTCATTTTTCAAGTAATAACTGAAATAGTCAAACTGTATTTTACAGGGTGTTGAAAATAATTTAATATTATTTAAAAGAAAGTAGTCTGTTTTGTATAATTTATTTAATTTTAAAATATAGTAATCTCTGATGTAAACAAATAAGATTAATAAATAAACATTTATTTGTCACACTTAAATGTTCTGTGTTGGATTTCTTCTAAAGCAATTCAGGATAATTCAAAAATATATGAAACAGGAAAAGTACAATGTAAAATATTACATAATAATAATAATAACTCACCCTCAGCTCTAGCGCGTTTCTCAAAATCATCAAACAACTTATTAACTTCATCCATCTCCCTCCTCAACCTCCTCAACTGCGGATCCGACGGATCCCCCTCCGCCAACAACTTATCCGCGTCTTCATTCAACGCTTTCCGAATGGCATTCCGCTGCTCCGCCCCAATGGCCACAAACTGTGGCAGATCCCAACCCTTGACAACTTTAATAGTAGCAAAGATCATGTTCTGTCTCATCCGGAGCTGTTTCTTCTGCCAGAGGGCGATGGACCGGTCGTATTGTCTACGGAGGCGCTCCGCAGCGTCGATGGCGTCTTTGTCGGGTGGTGGGATGACGAAACACACTCCCGGGACTTGGGATTCGGCCCCGGCGGCGCTGCGGACGCGCCATTTGATGCGGCCGGAGTTGTCGTTGAGGGTGCACTGTTCACCTTTTTCAATTACAATCTGGAATGGAATTGGTGGTGTTATTTATTTTTTACCTCCCGCTATATTCGGTAGGGAGGTAAAGGAATCATAGGTTATGACAAAGTAGACTGTTTTCTGAATGAAATATTTGTACAAAAACTAAATAAATATACGAAAGAAAATAAATAAATAAATAAGAAGGTATGTTTCTGTATCATCAAGTACTATTTCGTATCGTTTAATTAGAGTAGTATTGGGCGGGAGGTTATGTGCTGTCCACCTTAGATTTTTCCGTTTAAAATGGCGGAAAAACCTCGAGTGTTCTCAATTCAAAGTCATGTTGTTTCTGGATATGTTGGACATAAAACTCAACCTTCGCATTATTGAGGAAGTGTATTTAAATTAGTCATGTTTACAAGCCTGTAACTCTAAAACTAAACGAGATATTGAAATGGGGTCTTCAGCATTGGAATCAGCGTTTCTTAGTTAATAAGTACCCGTAATATTATTAATACAACAGTACTGTTATAATTGTGGCAAACAGTTTTATGAAAATCTGTCAGAAATGATCAAAATTAAAACTTATTTTAGGTTTACAAGCTTGTAATGCAAAATCTGTTGGTAATATTGTGTTTTCAAGCACACCAATGAATACCCCGTTCATCTTTTTCATAAATTTAGGCATTTTTGATACGATTTATTGACCCATAATTAATTGATGATAGGTTATGACAAAATAGATGGGACATTTTTAGGTCAAAAATTTTTTTTCTTCAAAAACATTTGAAATTTCACACATGGCATCTACTCGTCATGAAACCTCCAAAATTTGAAAGTAGAGTTCTGCAGCTCATTTAGTTCCCGAGATATGACATTTCAAAAATAGGTCAAAAATGAGTATAAATAGGTCTGTATCTCAAAAAATAACAAAAATACAAAACTGCAGACTACGCCATTCGATTCTACGGAAAAAGTTACATAAATATGCAAACTTTCATTAAAATCGCTCTGCGGAAAAAAGTTTTAGAGCAAAAAGTCTGAAAATGGCCAAAAATCCGAAAAAACCCAAGGGGTTAGTATTGAAATTTTGCCCAAAATTTTCATCTCTCAGAATTTTGACTTATATACCCTATCCCCCTATTTCCGACCCGAAACTTACAAAAAATTTAGTTTTAGCCATATCTGAGTCTTAGTTTTGAAAATATTTGCAATTTATTGAACGTGGAGTTGAGCGCAAAAGTGGCCATAAAATATCTGATGCGCGATATCTTGAAAAATAAAAGAGATAGTTGAAATCTGATTTCACGAGCGTATTCAGCACACTTTACTCCTCTAGGATGTACATTTTTGTTTTGATAACTCTTGAAATATATGTTTTATAAACAGTCAAAGTTGATAGAAATTATATCGAAAAAATCCAACTTTCGTAACCTGGGGCTCTATTCTCGAAATCATTCGTAAATTTTAAGTATACTTATCTCTATTAGTTGCGCATACTTTTCACATTACTGTATTCTCGAACGTACGTTTTGTTAAGTATACGTATAATTTTTATTCGCAATGCTACGAGTAGTATTTCATGCGAATAACTGATTTAAGTATACGTAAGGCCACCATGGTAACGTGTTTATTTTGTAATGTCATTCCTTCGATAATTCTGATATATGGCAAATTTTATTGATTTGGCAAATTTGGCTGCAATTGCAGCCTTAGAAGAAGCAGAAATTGCATTGATGCATCCCAGGCGTTTTCATATTAAAGGTGATGCGTTTGAATTATCAGAAAACGCATTTCTAATATTATTTAGATTGCCAAAATGTTTGGTTCGCGATCTTATTCATCTTGTAGAACCTCATGTGACTGCTCAGTCTAGATCATCTGCCTTAAGTGTTTCCACAAAGGTACTTATTGTACATATTAAATTTATATTATAAACATTTTATAATTTTACTTAGGTGCTAACTGCACTGCGATTTTTCGCAACTGGCAGTTACCAAATGGATATTGGACACAATATTCTTTCCAAGTTTTATATGCCCCGTTGCAACTATTCAAAATTTGAGATAATTCCACCCACAAATTTTTTGCATCTGAATACTTAAAATTTTCGTTAACCCGATAATGATTGTTCATGTTTTTTAATGAACTCTATTAACAATCTTTTTTGTTCATCTGTTGTATTTACTCCACGTTTTTTTCTCAAATTATCCATAATTTTGTGTAGTTATGACCACAAGTTTTGATAATTTAATAACTTTGACGTATAAAAAATATAACACCAATATAATAAAACATATGATATATTCTGGGCCACCTATAAAATTCGCATGTGTCATACACTTGACTTAAAAATACAATGTTGTCACATATTTTTTTCATTTGCGAATAGTGCAAATATAAGTATACGTTTCTATTTGCGAAGGGTATTCGAGAATACAATTTCACTATGTAAAATTTAAGTATACGTATTTAAATTGTTCTTAACATAAGTATACGTAAATTTACGAACGATTTCAAGAATTGAGCCCCTGTATCTTTACAACCACGAATGATATTTTAAATCGGATTGAAAATTTGAATTCCTCATACTTTAATTAGCTATGAGCCATAGTATCATTATAATATTTTTGTAAATTGTTACAAGTTAATGGCATTGTGTTTACGACGATTTTTCGTATATTTCAATGTGTTTTAGGGTTCGTGCTACCCCACTGAGTGGGATATAACTAAATAAAAACAACTTACATTAGCTTGTTTGTAGTTGCAGATGGCCTGAACAGGTAGCGGTCTAGTGACAGGTTGTCGTCGCTGTTTGAGTGGTACAACTTCTTGTGCTTGAACTGTTAAGACCTGGACACTATCTCCGAAAGAATTCAACTCATCCCTCAACGCCTGCATACCCTGGAGCAGTCTTTCCCCTTGGTCGAGGGTGAATTCGCATTGACTGTACTCAGTATTGAGCACTTCGTCACGTCTGGAAACGCGAAACACGGAAATAACGAAAGAGATAAAACAAGAATATACACTTAAGGGCCGGTTTATCAATCGACTGTAATGTTGCTTTTATGGTTATCCTCCTGTTAAATATAGAGAAATATGTATTATTTATGTTGCTGTTAGTTATCATTTGATTAACAGTCGATTGATAAATCGAGCATAAGTTATTTGTAGTTACAAAAATATACATTTTGTAAAAAACCCCTGTCAAATTAAGTTAGAAAATATACATTTTAAAACTGCCATCTTTCACTATTAAGTGCAAAACATAATTAAATCTAACCTTCAAAATATTAACCACCCTGTATAAAATATAAAACATAATAACTCACTCTTTGAGCCACTGCTCAGCCTGGCGAACATCCCGATAGAAGTTCTGATAGAAACTAGCATGTTTCAGATGCACCTCAAGACACAGCGTGAGCTGGAGCACCCAGGCCCATTGAGCCTGCATCGCAGACATGTACGCCTCGATGGTTTTGGTCGCTGGATGGTGTTGGAGGACCAGGGCTTCGCCCCGATCTTGCACAGCGGTGAATTGGATTTCGCGTTTTTCTAATTCGCTCATGAGGGACTGAAATCGAAACATTTAATGGTAATGATGTAAAGTGTAAAGAGAATGGAGGAAGGGTGTGTTTACCTCGATGCCTGATCCAAATGTTAGCTAAGATAAAACAAAATCTCTTTTAGGTTAAGTTTAAATCGTACAGTTCGATACTTAATAGATATTTGATCAGATTTATACAATCTAATAAACGAAACAGGCAAAGTTATATAGAGGACAAAAGCAATAAATAAAACTGAGAGTATTGAAAGTAATCCTTTCTAACGAATTTTATAATAACATTTAGTTGTTTTTGGGTGTTTTAAAACTAGTATTTAAACTTGGTTTTAGCGGTGTGCAATGTACTAAAATTATTTTATAAATAAATGCTTCAAATAGAAGTTACAGAGAAAGCGAACATAAAACACTGCTCTTGAAACTTGAAACAGTTCAAGTTATATAGAGGACAAAAGCAAAAAAGAATTTGGAAAACAAAACTTAGAGTGCTGAAAGTAATCCTTTCTAACGTTTTTTATAATATCATTTAGTTTAGAAACAATGCTTGGTACCACGAGCTATGTTTTTGGGTGTTTTAAGAGCAGTATTTTATTTTAAAAATGCTTCAAATAGAAGTTGCAGAGAAATATTACAAAAAATTATTTTAAAACATTGTACACTGCTCTTGAAACACCCAAAAACAGAGCTCGAGGTACCAATCAATGTATAGACAAAATTCAATCAATTTCTACTGTAAATAAATAATAAATATTACGTATATTTTTCGTTTTTATATAGAAATGCAATTATAACCCTAAAAAAACTGTACAAAGCAAAGACCACCAAATATGTTTGTGTATTTATGTTCTTTGCTACAGTGTGAGATAAATAAATAATATTGTAATAAACATTTACCTTTTCGAGAATTTAACACTAAATATAACAATAAATAAATGGATAAATACATATTTCACAATGTAAAAGTAAAGCACACTCAAGTAAATTTTGACAGGACTTCAATCTGAATTGCCAACTTAAATTCATAAATACTTTCTTTGCAATTTTAAATTTATTTGTTTTTAATGATTTAAATAAATTCAGAAGCTAAATTTCTTTGAAAAAAGACAGTTATAAGTTAATACCTAGCACAATAATTATTATTGACCATAACTAAGAAATCTAGTTATTATTAACCGTTAATAAAAAAGCGGTAAAGAAAAACAAAATGGCAGCTAGGCTAGTAGGGAAAAAAGAATTATTGCGGCTTAATGTAGAACAATTAACACTTTTAAAAACTGCAGAAAGTCTTCAATTTCGATAAAGTTTCATAAACAAAATAGTATGTTAGGTTAGAAGTGAAAAATAGTTTTAAAAATAAGAGAACTCACCTCGTAATATTGTTCAATGGAAGAAACATTCAAGTTCTTATCGGACCAATCCCTCACAACCTCCGTCTCTTCTTTCTCATTCAACCAAATCAATTCATTGCTAGCCGATTGAATAAAATCAACCAAACTATCCAAATCCGACAATCGATTATTCGACAACGCCGACAACTCCGCATAAACTTTCTGCAGTTGACTCAAATGCTGAGTATACAAAACTAATTCCTCGCCATGGAAATTCAGTTTCGCTTTCGTACAGATCTCCACTTTGGAGTGGAACTGATCAATTTGTTTGTGTTCGCGTTGGTGGATCTCCAACTCGTGTTGGACGGAAGGCAAATCGGAGCCGTAGTCAGCGTTTTGTAGTTGAGAGAGTTTGGAACGACACCATTCCGTGGCTTCTTGTAGTGCGCGGAAATGTGGGTTTGTGTCGACGTGGCGACTTTCGATGACGGTTCTGGTTTGACGGGTGACGGTGCGCTCTTCCACTGGGAAGGAGAGGCTAGCTAAAGGGCTTAGAAGTTTGTTGTGGAGGAGGGAACGCAGAGACACCCATCGCTGGTGGAGTTTTGTTACTCTAGTGGAAAAACAAACATACAATATAGTTCATGTTGAAGAAATCAATGTCAAATTGAAATAGCAAAAGTGTAAATACAAAAGTTGCTCAGAATTTAAAAATGCATACAATAAGACCCAATTGGTTACCTAAACATTAGTAATTCACGATAACTCAATCAAATTAAAATCAATGTTTATTAGAAGAATTGTAAAACGAAAAATATTTAACATTTTATAAAACAGTTTTAGGGTTATTTATGTATTTAACAGAAAGAAATGAATAGAATGTATTCAGACTTCAAATGAGTATAATACGTTTAAAACATTGTAAATTGACATTTTTCTTTATAAATAAAACTTATATTGCATGTTCAACTATATTTATTTACATACCAAGAGACCGATTCTAATTCATAGCAACCAGCTGTAGCGACTGGCTTGACGTCATTAAAAGTCGCTACCGATAGTGTAGCCACCTTGCGGGATAAAATGTAACTTATATGTGACGTCATCATTAGCGACTAGACTTGACTTAGCGACTTTCTGCTATCAACTGCTGTCAACTAGTTGTTAACATAGTCGCTACGTCAAAATTGTGTTTTTTGAGGTGCAGTTTGGAGATTATCAATTTTTTAAGTATATATTGTAATGTGTAAATAAAATTTAGATAAAATTAAACTGTGGATAAGATACAAAAATAAATGTTTTGTACATATTTAATAATTGGTTTTGTTTAGGTTATGGCGTTTATTTTGCCCGCTCTAATGCTGATGCAAGAGTTGGAAGAAAGAAGAGAGCAATCTCGTGCAATGAGGCATTTGATAAGAGATGCTCATGATCTGTTTCGGGTAACCGACGGGGAATACCACACCAAAATATATAGTTTTATTTTTGTAACCAACCTGAGTAAACTAAGTTCCTAGAAATTTACCCAAGTCGCCTGACGTCATCAAAAATACGTCATTCGACTAAATATTTGGTTGCTACGAATTAGAATCGGTCTCCAGGTGCGGAATGCTTTTGGTAACGAACAATAGTTATTTGTCAAACTAGGAGGAAAGCGCTTATTTTTCCCACTCGAACGAAAGTGAAAGAAACACAACATTTTTTCCACGAAATGTATCTAAAAACTATTTGCTCGGACGTACAATACACTTTCACACACAACACAAGTGATACGTTAAAAGTTAGGTTATCTGGTGTAGCAGTGTTACCAATGAACTAATCTTAAACATAAATTAAAGTTGTCAAATTGTGATTTAATCTAGAAAAGCAAAAATATAAGACATAATTGTAAGATAATTTAAAATATGTATATCACTAAAATAAGGATTTTCAATACAATTAAGAGTTTGTTTATAATTTTGTATAATATATTTTTTGTAAATAAAATTCATATTGGTAACACTTCCTCTCTGACATTTCGCGAAACAAATTATTTTTAACGGATTTCTTTAATCAAAATACTTTACAAATTCACAGCAGCTAATAAATTTGTTGATATAACAGCAAACAAATAATTTATGATCTATGATAAACAGATAAACAAACTCACCGTTTATGTAGCTCTCCAGCCTGAGGGTAGCGACCATCCCTAAGTGTCTGCACATCACTAAACAACCCTTGGATGACTTGTTCTGTAGCACTGATGTCCTGTTCTAACATATCTGCGTTGTGTTTTGCTTCTAATGGATGCATACGATCCAATCTCTTCGATTCTTCTTCCACGCGACGTTCCAGACTGTCCAACCGCGAATCCGTCTGCTTCATTTCTCTGAAGAACAACAATTCATTTTGACACATACAAAATCACTGAAATATTTCGTTAACGTTAACGTTAACTAGTCTTGTATTTGTACGAAGTACCTACAATAAATTGACTAAGTTTTCTTGTAAATTTAATTGAGTTTCATCGACTGTAAAAATAGTTTGAGCAAAAGTTCTGAGGTCAAAGTAGGTGAAATTTTAAAAAGTGCTACTCGATATCTTGGGAACTAAATGAGATATCTCAAAACGGCCGCCAGTTCTGAAATCCTCATGCCCCAATTACCCAAAAACCAAATTTTCATCCAATTCTGAGACTTTCGATTTTTTTTGTCAAAATTTTTTAAAAATTTTGCGTTTTTTATCTTTTCCCCATAAAATAAAAACCTATAAAGATATTTCACTGAAATTTGGCACACTTATGCAGCTCGACGAGCCCGATCCAACGGTGTGCTCTGCAACTACGTATCTATTCCAGATTTTGAGTTATCGATTATCAAAAATTTTGAATTTTGTAAAATTTGTAAAAAATGGTTTTTCAAAATTTTCTTAAAATTTGTATGTGGGGTAATTGGGGCGTGGTAAGTTCAATGCCGGTGATAGCGATTCAATATCTCGCTTAGTTTTTGAGATACAGGCCGGGAAACTTTGAGTTTTTACAATTTTTTACCCAAACCACATTTGCTAATCATGCTAAAAATTCGGTAGTGAGTTTTCAGTGAGTGAGTACGTTTTAGAGTCCCTAGAATTCGATTTTAATAGCTTCGCGATAATGTCTGTGTGTGTCTGTCAGTCAGTCAGTTTGTCTGTCTTTCTATCTGTCTGTCTGACAGTCAGTCTGTCTGTCTGTGTGTATGTCTGTCTGTCTATCTGTTTGTCAGTTTGTCTGTCTTTCTATCTGTCTGTCTTTCTATCTGTGTGTCTGACAGTCTGTCTATCTGTCAGTTTGTCTGTCTTTCTATCTGTGTGTCTGACAGTCTGTCTGTCTGTCAGTTTGTCTGTCTTTCTATCTGTCTGTCTATCTGTCTGTCTGTCTATCTGTCTGACAGTTTGTCTGTCTTTCTATCTGTCTGTCTGTCTATCTGTCAGTTTGTCTGTCTTTCTATCTGTTTGTCTGTCATCTACAATTATTGTTTGAAACATTTCCATTTGATATTTTCCCTGCTAACCTGTTCTTTCAAATAAATTTGTTAATCAAAAATAAAATAATCTTACCTATGAACTTTCTCCGCCAATCTCTGCAGCCGTTCCAGCCTCTTAAGTTCCTCCAAAATAGCATGATCCCTCTCTTGATACGAAACCATCAACCGACTCCAATGTTTCTCCAGCGTCTCAATATGCAACTCAGGTTCAATATCAACCTCTCCAATCGCCTCAAAGTACTTATCAAGCTCTCTAAATATATGCGCAAGTCGTTGTTTGTCTCTTTGCCGCGGGGGAACTTCATCCGTCCGGAACCTGGAGGACTCGGCCGCCAGCTTTTTGAGTTCGATGAGGGTGTTTGGGAAGGTGCGGTCTTGCATGATGCTCTGTTTCTCGCGAATCCATAAGTGTAACGCGGACGCCAGCTCGCGGTACTCTTGAGTGCGCTGTTGGGCTTCGAGGTCGTAGAGAGGGTGGATGGCGGGAGGGTCAGGGAATACGTCGTAGAGGGAGGAGATGTAGGTTATGAGGGACTTTTCGTCTGGTTCGTGAGTGTCCACATCTGGAAAATAACGAATTGATTTATTGATAGATCATTCAAGGTGCTCTGGGTATATTTGCTCGAAATGTGAATGTATCTACTGATGCTCTATTGAGTGTTTATAATGGTGTATTAAATTATTTAATAATATTAATAATAATAAATTTATTTATTGGTATAAAGTAGTCAAATGCGAGGTTCAGCAAAGGCTGTTCTTGCACCTAACCTTACAAAATATAAATATAATATACATAAACAGTTTTATAAAAGTTTAAAGAAAACACAACTAATAAAAGCATAAATTTAAGAATGATCATATTTATAGATCATTCAAGGTATTGGGTGCTCTGGGTACATTTGCTCGAAACGTGAATGTATCTAGAGATGCTCGATTGAAAGTGTATAATAGTGTGTTAGTGCCTAGTGGACAACATCAATGATGACAATGAATTTGTATATTTGGGTAGTATGTTTTCGAGGGATGGATGAATTGACCGGGTGTCTGCAGGGTGCAAGGTATTGGGTGCTCTGGGTACATTTTCTCGAAACGTGAATGTATCTAGAGATGCTCGATTGAGTGTTTATAATGGTGTGTTAGTGTCTAGTGGACAATATCAATGATGACAATGAATTTGTATATTTGGGTAGTATGTTTTCGAGGGATGGATGAATTGACCGGGTGTCTGCAGGGTGCAAGGTATTGGGTGCTCTGGGTACATTTTCTCGAAACGTAAATGTATCTACAGATGCTCGATTGAGTGTTTATAATGGTGTGTTAGTGTCTAGTGGACAATATCAATTATGGACAATGAATTTGTATATTTGGTTGGTATGTTTTGGAGAGATGGATGTATTGACCGGGTGTCTGCAGGGTGCAAGGTATTGGGTGCTCTGGGTACATTTTCTTGAAACGTGAATGTATCTAGAGATGCTCGATTGAAAGTGTATAATGGTGTGTTAGTGTCTAGTGGACAATATCAATGATGACAATGAATTTGTATATTTGGGTGGTATGTTTTCGAGGGATAGACGTATTGACCGGGTGTCTGTAGGGTGCAAGGTATTGGGTGCTCTGGGTACATTTTCTTGAAACGTGAATGTATCTAGAGATGCTCGATTGAAAGTGTATAATGGTGTGTTAGTGTCTAGTGGACAATATCAATGATGACAATGAATTTGTATATTTGGGTAGTATGTTCTCGAGGGATGGATGTATTGACCGGGTGTCTGCAGGGTGCAAGGTATTTGGTGCTCTGGGTACATTTTCTCGAAACGTAAATGTATCTACAGATGCTCGATTGAGTGTTTATAATGGTGTGTTAGTGTCTAGTGGACAATATCAATTATGGACAATGAATTTGTATATTTGGTTGGTATGTTTTGGAGAGATGGATGTATTGACCGGGTGTCTGCAGGGTGCAAGGTATTGGGTGCTTTGGGTACATTTTCTTGAAACGTGAATGTATCTAGAGATGCTCGATTGACTGTTTATAATGGTGTGCTAGTGTCGAATGGATGAAGAAGTATGAACGATGTGTGCTGTGGAAATGAGGTATTTGAGAGGAGTGTGTGGGTATACGTGTGAGATTGAGAAGAATGTTGTTAAGAAAGTGGGAGGTGGTTTGGATATTTCGAAAAGTTGATGAAAATCATATTTGCGGGTGAGATAGAAGGTAAACGATTGCGTGGGCGTCAGAGGAATAAATGGTATTATTTATTGGGTGCTCTGGGTACTGGATACATTTGCTCGAAACGTGAATGTATCTCGAGATGCTCGATAGAGTGTTTATAATGGTGTGTTAGTGCCTAGTGGATGTTAGGTGTGGATGAAGAAGCATGAACGACGAGTGCTGTGGAAATGAGGTATTTGAGAGGAGAGTGATCGTGTACACATTGGTGTATGGTGATTGTGAGATTGAGAAGAATGTTGTTAAGAAAGTGGGAGGTGGTTTGGACATCTCGAAAGATTGATGAAACTAATATAAGCGGATGAACGATTGCGTGGGCGTCCGAGGAATAACTGGTTGGGTATGATTGATGGTTTGTTGCATGAACGAATGATATGTGAATGTGGACGAGGCGAAAGTGGTGTGTCAGGATAGGAATGTTTGATTGTTAATTGACTTTGTTTCTGGGTTGGTGCTACCCCACTGAGTGGAATATAGCGTGATGTTAGGTATGTATGTTATGTATGCATTCATGATGTTTATATTTATAGTTTTGAGAGTGCAGTACTGTAATAGTATATTATTCAATGAGCATGTAATGTACGCTATTACTCATGAGAATGAAGTGTGCATCACGAGCGAACGCGTAAATTTTGTTGTAAAAACGTAAGAAGACATAGTTTGACAGATGATATTTGGCAAATTTTTAATGATTGTAGATTTGTTTTTAATTATTTCTCAGTAACCATGGACACATTTATCATTGTTAAAAATATTTCAAACCTAAATCTGCACCGAGTAGAGTGTCACACCCAGACATAGGTCAATGGCGTGCTATATTTATTTACTATTAGAAAATCTAAAATAAATATTTTAAAATTCCAAATGAATAGAGTTTGTCAGGAACAGGAAGTTGTTTAGCTTTGTCGCTATTTTTTCCTTGCGTCATTTCCTATTCAATAGTTTTTTATCTTGTAGCTAATTGAGTGATTAAAAGTGAATAGTTTAAATGAATTCAGGTTTATCTTGTGTCTAATGCACGAAAGGAAATTTACATTATCCCATGCAGTAATTGTGTAATAAAATGTAAAGTGTGTGATATCATATGTATCTGTTTGCAATCTTGCGTTACATTGTAGTTGCTTAGAAATTCTTGTTAACGTATCTTTAGAAAATTATAAATGTTAATCACAATTTAAAATCGTTGAAACTGTCTGCAAAGAGAAACCCAAAGGTTAACGAAATATTTTTGAAAAACAATTCTCACCTTCAGCATCAAGCAGCCTGGTGACTCCATACTCCCTCTCAGCGATGTGGAAAGCGGTTTCGAGGCGTTCGCGTACATGTCTTGTCCTCACAGAGCGCCAGTCCACCAGGTCCGGTCGGTTGCGGTGGATTATAGCGTTGAAGGCGAGGCCGTCGCGCCAGGACCCGGTGAAGTCTACGACGCGGACCCCCGGGTACTTGGCGGTGGAGCGGCGCGCCCAGCGCAGCAGAGCGTCGCGGGCGGAAACGTTGGATTCCTGTCCAACTACGATGTCACTGATCTGGAAGTAGGATAGTTGCAAATAAGATTTGTTGTATTTTATTTGATATTTTTTTATGTTTCAGTTTAGCAATTTTTTTTTATTTTTTTTTATGAAACTTTATTTAAATTGAAGACTATCTACACTTTTTAAAAATCTTAATTGTTATTCATTAAGCCACAATGATTTTTTATAAATGTTATGACGTCATTATATAGGTGTTGGTGGATTTCAAACAGTAGAGATTTAAATAATTTTTGTCACATAAATGTTCTATTTTATTGTAATAATAATAATAAAATAAGTAAAAAAATATATGACTACAATTATTTACAGATGGATTATAGATAGCGGATGATTTATAAAATCAATTTTCTGGACGAATTACATTGATTAGAGTTATTAATGCTAATTACCAATTGCATAGTTGCACACCGTTGTATTCAGCCTAGTTTTCTTTGTACCTCATATTTTTTAAATTAATTTTTATGTACTCAAAATTATTTTACGGCTCCAAATGTGATTTGGGTAAAAAATTGTAAAAACTAAAAGTTTCCCGGCCTGTATCTCAAAAACTAAGCGAGATATTGAATCGCTCTCAACGGCATTGAACTTACCACGCCCCAATTGCCCCACAAACAAATTTTAAGAAAATTTAAAAAAAAATTATTTTTGCAAATTTTCCAAAATTCAAAATTTTGGATTATCGATAACTCAAAATCTGGGATAGATACGAAGTTGCAGAGCACACCGTTGGATCGGGCTCGTCGAGCTGCATAAGTGTGCCAAATTTCATTGAAATATCTTTGTGGGTTCACATTTTATGGGGAAAAGTTAAAAAACGCTAATTTTCCAAGGCCTCTAAAAAATTTTGACGAAAAAAATCGTAAGTCTCAGAATTGAATGAAAAT
This sequence comes from Poecilus cupreus, assembly GCA_963942605.1. Taxonomy (NCBI): domain Eukaryota; kingdom Metazoa; phylum Arthropoda; class Insecta; order Coleoptera; family Carabidae; genus Poecilus; species Poecilus cupreus. The sequence continues at coordinate 11,020,430 of OZ012733.1, read as the reverse complement.
TTGGTTTTTGGGTAATTTGGGCATGGGGATTTTACAACTGGTGACCGTTTTGAGATATCTCATTTAGTTTCCAAGATATCGAGTACCACTTTTTAAAATTTCACCTACTTTGACCAGGTCTCAGAACTTTTGCTCTAACTATTTTTACAGTCGATGAAACTCAATTAAATTTACAAGAAAACTTGGTCAATTTATTGTTGTTTATTACTAATTGCATATAATTCAGTTTTTTTGTGCATATAATCCGCTCTCTAGTCATAAGTTAATTATTTCAGGTTACTACTAATTTACCGGACTTGTAAGGTAAATAACTATTACAGGCGCAGTCCGTAAAAAGATTCTATACCAATGGGGATACAGCACAGTAATAGTAAGTTTACAATTCAGTATCTTAAATAATCTTAAATAAAATTGAAATAGTTGCAGAGAAACTATTTAAATTCACATGTGTATATATGTAGAAAGTGTCCGATTACATAAAGGTAACATTTGCAGTATCTACATATTATCCGAACGTGAAATGAAACTCAGAAATAGACATTTACGTCCACTTATCTTAGTTGGTTGAACTCGTGCTCAACTTACGCTCAAATAAGGATAAACACAGAACGCTAAGACGGTATATGTTGAGAGCTATCTATATTTGCATTTGCTATTACGGTATTGCGAAATTATGCCTTTTTATTTACATAACTTACAATGTACATATAAATCTCTTTTTATTTTAATACCTATACATAGTTATGACAGTCGTTCTATTAGAAATTACGTCATTGACAATTATACCAACATTCAACACATAAAAATAGCGCTCAAACAAAAACAAAAATCAACGGAAATAGATTTCTTGTTTATATTTAGAGATTCGTGAAAACAAAAACATTATTAATTGTAATTGGTATTGTAGGGTCTTTATTGACCCCACTGCACAATGTAAGTAATAAATATGTTGTGGGCAGCACAGTACCTCCCGCCAAACAATCGAACAATGCACCACTATCAAGAAACGCTCATCCCTTCAAAAAATTATGACACATGTCAAAAAATTACATTTTTCAACCCTTTCAGATTAGCAGATTTAAATGAAAATATCTAAATATAATTTTTCTTTAACGTATTGTAAGTCGTAAATGGTGACAGTAAGAGGAAAATGTTTCAAACAACAATTATATTGGAAACATTCTAATAACATAATTTTTATCAAACTATAATTTACTGAAATATTACACTTTCAGGTTATTGGTTTATCACCGAAAACTAATCAGCTCTTCCAAATGGCAGACATAGGCAAATTACTGGAAAAATATTATTAATTATTTTTAATAATTACTGTGTCAATGATAATTACATTACAATTACTTTACGATCAAATGAAATTAATTAATTAGCTTAATTAATTAAATTACTTTAAATAATTACGAATAACATATAGCAGATTTAAACGAAGATATCAAAATATAATTTTTCTTTAACGTTTTGTAATTCGTAAATGGTGACAGTAAGAGGAAAATGTTTCAAACAATATTTGTATATAATAATATTTGAAACATTATTACAATAATTTACTGAAATATTTTAAAATAACTTGATAGGGCTTCAAGTAAAGTACCACTTCCGGTTATTGGATTTTCACCAAAAACTAATCAGCTTTTCCAAAGGGTATACAATTGATATATACACAATATCAAAATTTTCAGTTTAGTAGTTTTTGAGAAACCGTAACTCTAGAGGTCCACACAGACTGACAGACAGGCTGACAGACAAACTGACAGACAGACAGACAGACATACTGACAGACAGACTGACAGATAGACAGACAGACAGACACACACACAGACATCATCGCGAAACTATTAAAATTATATTCTAGGGATTCTAAAACGTGCTCATCCACTGAAAATTCACTACTCAATTTTTAGCATGATTCCTTTACTTCCCTTACAGGATGTGGCGGGAGGTAAAAATACTGATCCTCTGTTGCAGCCTCTTGATAAATAATTTTCAGAGGCCAATCGGGAAAATTACAAGTTAGTAATTATAGCGTATTTTTCAGATAATTACAAATATTTTTGGGGTTAGGTTTGTATATAATTTTATACAAATTAATCAAGCAGTTTTTGTTGGGTCGCCATTTTGTTTTAAAATGCCACAATACTACTTATACACCTTTTCACCTAATATACTTAAATGATTTACAAAAAGATTATTTTTATTTGATACGATACAACCTATCAAATTATAAACTTGAATCTTTTGTCTATTGTTAAAATTATTTCCACAAAATCTTGGATTTGTAGGAAACACAACAAGGTAAATTAAGTCGTATTTCAAATCATGTACAGCACATAAATGTAATGAGGCATACTTCCGGTTAAACTAACATGTAAAAATATTTCGAAGCGTTGTTCAAATAATGTGTGTATTACAAGTTGTTGACCTGTCATTCGCAAAGCAAATGTTGCTGTCAAATTATTAAAATCAATGCCAAGATCGACTTCATTAACAATAAATTATTTGTTGAATAGGTGAAAAATGTCGCATTGAAATCAAAGCTGCATAATTTTTTATTTATTCGACTTATTTGGAAGTTTATTTGCAGATGAAAACACCGGTCCTAAATTAATAAATTCAATGTTTTTAAAACATTGTTGTTTCTCTTTATCTATTAATATATATTTGAGTGTTGATATTTTACGGAAAATACATTAATCCGAGATCTGCTCTAAGTTGAATTCCACTTTCAAACATAGATGAATATCGTGATGATATATTTATTTATTAGCCCAATTAATTCCAATATTCTAGTTGTCAAAGATACACAAATATTCTACGAGATACTTAGCATATAGCTAATAAGTAGGCGGATAAATTGTAACAGGATTGTTAACCGTTATTTGTTGAATTTATGAACGATAGAAATTGTCAACTATATCTTAGATTGATTATTTAATCCTTTAATCTGTAGCATTCCTAACGGTCAATGTTTTGATTTGAATTTGCAGTAAATCGCAAACTAATTTAATCTGTTGGAATTCAGGGCGTTATTGTTAATTAAACAATTACTAATTAGTGTTTTAGAAAGATATTTACAAGTAATTAGTGAGTTTAACACAATAGAGGTGGTTGTGAGTATAAGATATTCAGAAGAATTCAAATATAAAATATTTTTGAATTAATTATTGTACCAATTTACTTTTTTCCACGAATCACAGAGCCAGAAATCAACAATTCAACATCTTTGAAACTTTTTCTCACAGCTGATTCTATTTTTGAAATAAATGGAATTTATTGTTTTGTGTGTCTAGTAAACTTCCTCTTCCGGTTTTTCAATTTCATTCAAAATCAACTCAGCTCTTCATTTTTTCATAAAACTTATAAGTTCCAAGTTTCGTTTACATATCTTGTCTCGTTCATAAGATATTGCGCACACGGACATCCATCCATCCATCCACACAGACATCATTGAAAAATTGGTTATAACGGATTCAGTGGACGTCAAAATATTTCCGCAAAAATCCCGTCAGCGATTTTTTTCGTGATTCCAATACTTTGTATAAGAAAGTAATAACAATTATTTGTTTAACTAGGCATCAAAATACCAGATTTACAGCTTCGCCTCGTCAATGAATCAACTCAGCTCTTCATTTTTTCATGAAACTTATAAGTTCCAAGTTTCGTTTACATATCTTGTCTCGTTCATGAGATATTGCGCACACGGACATCCATCCATCCATCCATCCATCCATCCATCCATCCATCCTCACAGACATCATTGAAAAATTGGTTATAACGGATTCAGTGGACGTCAAAATATTTCCACAAAAATCTCGTCGGCGATTTTTTTCGTGATTCCAATACTTTGTATAAGAAAGTAATAACAATTATTTGTTTAACTAGGCATCAAAATACCAGATTTACAGCCGAGGCAATGAATGCTGTGTGCATATCTTAATTGAAAATTACACAAATAATCTTCAATATTCAATATTACTCGTATACGAGCAGTAAATTCTGAATTTATAACTTGAATTTTTTATTTAATATACATATAAATATTATTTTATATGTAAATTATTAAACTGTAAATCATATTATTTAATTGTTTCGAAGTAATTACTCAGGTGATATATCTAAACAATAAAGTAATTATTACAGAGCAGTGAAAATACTTTTTTACTGCTTTACCTTCTTCTTCCACTACCATCTTTATGGGTTTTTATTTTATTGTTAAAAATGTGCCAAACTAAGTGCCACATAAAACTTGGACAACTGACAAGATTGCAAAATATCAAGGACACAGTAAATAATATATTCCTGTCACTTAAGTTAAAGTTTTCTTTGTTGCATTATTATTATATTCACACATATTAATATGCAATGATTTTAGTCCGGAAGGCATTATTCTTCGATAACCTGTATAGGTTCACCATTTATAACTTCTAATTATTATGTGTCTAAAAAGGATAAAGCAATTTGCTATTCAAATTAGAATTGTACGTAATTATATTGTCCGCCATTATAAATCACAAGCTACTTAATTACTTTTATAATCGTTTTTGTATTGACAATTACTCTATTGTACATTTCAAAAACTTTTAATTATTTTATCTCCACACAGGGTGTGTTTTTAAACCAATCAGGATTGCTTGGCACCTAATAACTTTGGAGAAAAAATAAATACATAGGCTTATACAAATACAGGATGTCTCAAAACTTCAGGTACATACGTTAATGGTATATGTTATTTGATATGCTGATTACAAATCAAAAATATATATTTTTTTAAATTGCAAAATTATTTTCCATGTTTCCCAGTCCAAAATTTTTCGTTGCCACTGCCATTGGATGGATGATTATGTTAATAATTATCGTTTCATTAAAAATAATTAAATTTAGTTTGTTTATTTTACTAGTATTATGTAATTTAAATTGTTGATTATCTACTTCATTGTTTGTGTTTAATAGAAAAGCGAATCCAAAAAATGTTTTAGATAAACAACCCTTAATTTTTCGAATTAAAAAAAAATTCGTTTAGATTCGTAATCAGCATATCAAACAACATATACCATTAACGTATGTACTCGAAGTTTGAAACACCCTGTACATAATACTAATAAATATATCATCACGCCTTTTACCCATTATGGGTGTGGCACTCTGCTTACGCAGATCTCGGTAAGTGATATATTTTTGCGTATACAGTGCGGTTACCGGCCGTCAAATAATGAATAATGACCGTAATCCTGAATATAATACTATACTTTTTCTACTCCTGTAAATTCGGAAATCACTTTTGAAAATAATCGAAATTCGTTGAAAACACACGTTGAAAAATGTCAACAAAAATACACAATGACAACTGACTAGATGTCAACTGTCAAACGGCCGTTGCTTGGTGATCCACATCACGTCTTTAATGTTTAAAATAACCGTGAATTATGGATCGATGTGATTGGTCCAGAAGAGTGAATTATGGGTACTATAATTCACCGTAAAAAAATTAAATAATAGAGATATTATTTTTTTATCAACTTTGCTTTACTTAATTTTCAAAAATTGTCTTTTATTTGTAAACTTTACTAGCTAAATTTCTATAATGCTAGAATCAATGTCAGGGTTTCAAAAAGAAATGATAGGCGGTATAATCACAGTAAAGTACATTTTAATTGTAATTGTAATTGTTGCAAGACATTGACCCCTGCCTCTTCGCCCCCCGCTCAAACGGTGACAAATGACAGTAGCAGGAAACGTTCACCATATGTTTCTTGACGTGCGAAACGTAACGCGCATTGCTTAATAAACAGTATTAAGTGCTTATATACTCGACATTTAATAATAATAAAAAAAAATGTTGTGATATCTCTTTCTTATATGTATAAATAAAATAAATATATAGAATAGGTGTATCAGTTTTAAGAATAAACATAATAATAATATATAGGGACACTATAAAATATAAATAAAAATACAATAAAATATAAATAAACTTATATGTTTATTCTCATGGCAACTATTACTGCAATATAAAATAAATTGTAAAATTCTAAGGCTTAGAACAATCTAAAATATATAACCAAATATTTTCAGTAAAATACATAAAAAAAATTGTTGTGGACAGCACAGTACCTCCCGGCATAGATTTCTTATCGAACAAAGCAGAAACACAAACCACCACTATCAAAAAACGCTCATCCTTCAACAAATATCTTCAAACAAAATTATTTTTCTGGACGAATTACATTGATTAGAGTTAATTAATGCTAATTACTAATTGTATATATTGCATATTTGGGCATTCTTAATATGCATATTTTTACAAGAGTTGCATATAATTGCATATTTCAGTATTTATAAGACCTTGTCTAGTGATAAACAATCTGAAATGTCTGGTAATGCACATTTATAATTCCCAAATATTGGAGGAGGCCGCAATAAATATGCAACGGAAAAAGCAATAAACAATACAATAAACAAATACACAAACCAATAAATAAATTTTTATGTACTCAAAATTATTTTACGGCTCCAAATGTGATTTGGGTAAAAAATTGTAAAAACTCAAAGTTCCCCGGCCTGTATCTCAAAAACTAAGCGAGATATTGAATCGCTCTCAACGGTATTGAACTTACCACGCCCCAATTACCTCACAAACAAATTTTAAGAAAATTTTGAAAATTTTTTTTTTGCAATTTTTCCAAAATTCAAAATTTTGGATTATCGATAACTCAAAATCTGGAATAGATACAAAGTTGCAGAGCACACCGTTGGATCGGGCTCGTCGAGCTGCATAAGTGTGCCAAATTTCATTGAAATATCTTTATAGGTTTACATTTTATGGGGAAAAGTTAAAAAACCCTAATTTTTCAAGGCCTTAAAAAATTTTGACAAAAAAAATCGAAAGTCTCAGAATTGGATGAAAATTTGGTTTTTGGGTAATTGGGGCATGGGGATTTGAGATATCTCATCTAGTTTCCAAGATATCGAGTAACACTTTTTAAATTTCACCTACTTGGACCAGGTCTCAGAACTTTTGCTCTAACTATTTTTACAGTCGATGAAACTCAATTAAATTTACAAGAAAACTTGGTCAATTTATTGAACAATAGTTTTTGAGAGACCGTAACTTCAGAGATTCCCACAGACTGACAGACAGACATCATCGCGAAACTATTAAATTCGTATTCTAGGGACCCTAAAACGTGCTTCCCTGAAATCTCACTACACAATTTTTAGCATGATTCCTATACTGACAGACAGACAGACTGACAAACAGACTGACAGACAGACTGACAGACAGACTGCCAGATATACTGACAGACAGACTGATAGACAGACACACACAGACATCATCTGGAAACTATTAAAATCGTATTCTATGGACCCTAAAACGTGCTCATCCACTAAAAACGCGTCTTTAATATCATAAAAATTGGCTTGCATGCATTGGTGAACATAAAATAGAATAAAATATATTAAATTAATAAAGGGGCACGCACCACCGTTTAAAAATTGTTTTGGACACATCAGATATTTTATAAATCATACTTGATTGAAAGCCAAGTTTAAAATCAAACCACCATTATAGCACCAATTACACATTCTATTATCCACCTCTAGCATTCACATAAATAATGTATGTGTTGCTAGTAGAATCTATATTCAAGTATGACATCATCCGATGACTATGTAGATCTAGCTGTACGCGTATTAAATCAAATCACACCTCTTATTTTTTCCTCTTGTTGACCGGGTCAGCTTGCAGCTTTCAGTTCTTCGACACTTAGCAGACACTCCTAAGGTATGATCTCATACCATCCTGCAGTATGCTGATGGTGACATCATCACTTTGCATTTTATCTTAGGATTTGGTGAATAATTAAACAGTGTTTTGATGTGTCGTGAGAAATTTCAACGATTGTTACGAAGGCAACTTTGTTTGTAAATTTTATTATTGACATTAATTATTTTATTGTAAATTAATTTGACCCTAAATCTGCTGTTTGCGTTGTCATAATTATTAATCTCGTTATTAATGTATAGAAAGTTAATTTTTAATATTGTTAAGATCAAAATTGTTAATACTTTCAGTAACGAGAAATAATGTAGATTTAATTATGGATTCTGGAATAAGTTTATAAATTAAAAAGATTTCTACAATTCACTGCTTTTGCCATTATTTTTTGTTGCGTGCATAGTTAAAAATTAAAATATCAGCAAATTGTTAGATTTGAAAGAAACATATTTAATGAAAACAAAGAAATTATAATTATTTTCAGCGGTATTCAATAGGTGGGCGTTTTTTTCAAAGAACTTTAATTTGCTGTAACTTTTTGATTATTGCGTATTTGACAAAAGTTTATTAAGGATAAAGCATTATTTTAGACTATATTTTAAATCTTTTCCGTATATTATGAATCAACCTGTATGTTAAATAGAACAGTTATCCTTCATTCAAAATCCCCCCCATAAAATGTAAACCTATAAAGATATTTCAATGAAATTTGGCACACTTATGCAGCTCGACGAGCCCGATCCAACGGTGTGCTCTGCAACTTCGTATCTATTCCAGATTTGGAGTTATCGATAATCCAAAATTTAGAATTTTGGAAAATTTGCAAAAAAAAAAAATTTCAAAATTTTTTTAAAATTTGTTTATGGGGTAATTGGGGCGTGGTAAGTTCAATGCCGTTGAGAGCGATTCAATATCTCGCTTAGTTTTTGAGATACAGGTCGGGAAACTTTGAGTTTTTACAATTTTTTACCCAAATCACATTTGGAGCCGTAAAATAATTTTGAGTGGATAAAAATTAATTTAAAAAATATGAGGTACAAAGAAAACTATGCTGAATACAACGGTGTGGTCCTCATTTTTTTATCTTTATTAGTTTTGGAGATAGTGCTCTTGAAATTTAGAAGTTTTTCGGTCTTATATTCATTGTACCCACTTTTACGAGTACCAGCATTCGTGTATACAATGAATACCTACCGTTACCGTTACAGGGATTTCCCTAGAAATTTTACAGTTTATTGGTTTGTGTATTTGTTTATTGTAATTGCTTTTTCCGATGCATGTTTATTGAGGTCTCCTCCAATATTTGGATGTGCATTACCAGAAATTTCAGATTGTTTATCACTAGACAAGGTCTTAAAAATATTAAAATATGCAATTATATGCTTTACTTTAGTAAAAATATGCATGAGAATGCCCTAATATGCAATATATACAATTAATAATTAGCATTAATTAACTCTAATCAATGTAATTCGTCCAGAAAATTGATTTTATTTAAAGATATGCAAAATGCATATATTTCGCTGTCTAGTTATAATTGGTCTGTGAGTATATTTTATTTAAATCTTGTAAACATTTTATTATATTTTTTAACTGCAGTTACAAACATTAAAATAAACATATTATAGCAAGAAACGAGTATAGTAGTCATTATAAATATACAAGTTCGACAAAGAACAGTTACGACCTACGTTTACATACATTTCTACAAAATACAGTTAGAAATTTTGGTGCTAGTTAGCATACGGTGTGTTTCAATTTCCAGGATTACTATTGGAATATACTATAAAGAAAACTTAACTTATTGCTTGTTTTGTTTTCTCGAAAGCAAGCATAGATCACTAGATATAGTCAAAACCTTAGACTTGTTTCTTAAATGCAATAATTTTTTAGAATATTTTAAGGAAAATACAAATATACAAGATTTCATTTGGCTGGTACCACAAATAATGTGTTTGAAAAACAACAAAATATAGAAAAATGTTTCAAATAAAGATTGTACGTACATCTTTTTGATTGTCCAAAAACCTTGATAGGCCTTCAAATAATCTAGCACTTACTGTTGATGGATTCCCAAAATCTAATACATAATACCTCCCTTACATATATGTATGTGCTGTTGGTAACAATGATTTTAACTGGGCTAAATGATACAACACTGGGGTCGTATCAAAAGCGAGAGGTAAACCCAAAAAAATATTATAAAGCTTTTGAACTGTAACAGTCAAGTAGCCAATCCTTGAAGAAAATTTCAATTTTCTAATACAGACAAACAATAAAATTTAATACACTTTTATTTATTATTGCAAATAGAATTGTTACGCATGTTGAAAACAAACAAAAACATAAACAATTATTGCGAAACAACATCGCATAGTTTACTTAAAAAGGAGACACCAAATGATGATGTCTACCTACTCTACAAAAAATCTTTGATAAACACCGCCCAACAGACTCTACAATACCCAACACCTATGACCATATTGAATGACATGGTATCACCTTGAATTATGATATTGAACTACATTCAGAATGATCACGATCCTATAAAGTTGACCTCCAAAACACGGAGCGTGGATGTTGGTACAATTCAGCAAATTATAAACTGTAAACCAATAAACGTTTAAGAGTTGATTTACTACTATAAGTAGGTAGGTACATTTCAAAATGTCAGTGGGGAATTATTGTCGAAACTTTCGTCCAGATTAAGAAGAAGCTAGAAGCGAACGGCTTTCTTATTAATGAAAAATTGATTTGGATTACTTGTTTCATTTAAAAATATTTTTCTACGACCACTTAGAAATCTGCTCATTGTATGTTTGTTGTTGATTGGGTATGAGGTATATTGCAAGCATCGTGTGTAATGAATTTGTTTTGTGAGTATTTCAATACAGGTCACTTCATTTCAGTACAGGTGCCATTGCTAGGATACTTATTTAGAATTGTCAAATATTGTATTGGCGAATGTGAGACAAATTTATTATTAAAATTAAATTAATTAGGATATAATATCGTGGTTGTAGCTCGCAAGGAATGTCCATATCATGCTGGTAGAAAATGAGTACCATTCCATGCTCGTTGTACAATATACTATTTTCTACGATCACTTAAAAATCTGCTCATTGCATGTTTATTATTGCTAGGGAAATAAGGTATATTGTAAGCATCGTGCGAAATGAATTTGTTTTGTGAGTATTTCAATACAACTCATTTCATTTCAGTACAGTTTGCATTGCTAGGATACTAATTTAGAATTGTCAAATATTGGAATGATGAAAGCGGAACAAATTTATTATTAAAAAGGAAATAATATTGTGTAGAAAAAGTACAGTGTACAACTCGTATGGAATGTCCATTTCATACTCGTATGATTTGTAGCATCAGTCGTAGGAAATGAGTACCATTCCATGCTTGTTCTACAATATAATATTTTCGTGCCACCGTGCAAAACACTAGTTGTACACATCTCAAAATAATCCAAAAACTAAGGACTTTTTTAGGATTACGGTTGACATCAATTGACTATCAATTTAGTGCATTGATTTTGTTGAGTATTTGAATGATTGGAAGTTAAAGGTTTCTATCAATTTTAGAGCTTGTAAGTTCAAATGCAATATTTAATTTTCAAGTGCACAACCTATAAATAAATATCAACGATTTCTTCATCTGCCTATCAATATATACTTTGATTTGCAAAAGTTCAGTTTCTTAACTACTTAACTCGTGATATAAATAACTATTGGCAAAATAGCAACAACTTAGAAACTATAAAACACGAGAACATCTAGAAAAATGATGAAAGTATTAGAAATTGTACCAAACTTATTGAAGATTACAAGCTACGAAAAGAAGAAAAAACACACACCTTAACTCTCTTAGGTTTGATGGCCTTTTGTACGCCATCAACAGTCTCCCGATGTCTAACCCTAACATCTTTAACCTGTCCTTGCTTCAGTAAATCTTCTGTAACACTCTTCTCTTCCCCTCGAGTTAAAGTTGTTATTTTCCGCACTATTCTAGTGGTTATTCTCCTGGTGCCATTTTCCCCTCGTCTACTAGTCTTAGTACTTTCCAGAGAACTTCCTAGAACCTCAGTAGACACCCGTCTTTTGGTATAAACAGCTTGAAGACTTTTGACTTCTTGGTTAGTTGTTAAGTCGGTTGTTATAGCAGGGCCTAGGTTTGAGTTAGCACTTGTTCCTTGAACGAAGAGTCTTTGATTCGGGAGATTTGAATTTGAGTCTTTGACGAAACGATACATTGACATTTTTAGGTAGTTTTAAACACATTAAAACAGTAAACAATTAAACGACGTTTCGCTCATTATGACATCATTATTATTTCACCTTGAATCATTATAGAACAACACTATTAACATAAATTAATATGTTTATTTACTTGACTAATACAGATGAACCAACGGATAATTTTTATATCGTTAAGGGTTTCTCTGTTCTCATTGCAATCCAAAATATTTGAAACATTTTTATTTGTAGAAAATCAGTAAACATAATTCATTTACTGTGAAAATATTAAAATTTACAAAATTACTTTTTAATAGTGTTCCCCATGGAATAAAACAAAATGACAAAAACAAAGGGTAATGTTTTGACATTTCAAAAATCAAAACAATAGTTATTTATGTATCAAGGCACTGAAGTTCAATTTCTTATCACGAATATGGAATTTATTAAACCATGTGTGTGATAAAAAGGAGCTTCAGTGCCGAGGTACATATTAAGTTTTATTTGAAATCTAAACTGTAAAAATATTACAATATAGGTTAAGTTTATACATCTGTCAGTTGTCAATTGAAACTGACAGTCAGTGTTGTCAACCTCGAACATTGAAGTTATCGTAACACTCAAAGTTATGTGTTTTGTCCTCAATTTCGTCATCGGAATTAATTAGTTAATTCTTCTTGCAAATTTTGTTTCATGTTACGACCAAATTTACTATATCTGTCAAAATGATCCTAATTGTACAATAATTATTTAACGGTTGCCAACACTGGGTTGCTCAAAATCGTCGTATAATAGGTTACTTTAGTGACGATTTCTGAGCTTTTAATGACGATTTTTGAGCACTTTAGTGCCGATTTCAAATAAAACTTAATAATATCAAAATATGTTACAGCATTATACAATTGTCTTTTGTTTTATTCCATGGCAAACACTATTAAATAGTAATTTTGTTAATTGTCATATTTAATTTAGATATTAGATACTGATTTTACATTTAACCATTTATATAAATCAAAAGTACCTAAACGTCAAACTTTTTCAGCAACTTGAAACTTAAATCATTATGCCAATTACATTTAAAGTTATATCCAGAATCAAATCATTAATTGGGCCAATTTAAACTTTTAGAAAAACTTGAAAATATTGTGCTCAATTTATTTGTATCTTAAATTCTATATTACTTTTAAGAATATTTTAAGGAATAATAACAAATAGACAGAAATCACTAACATAAAGATTTCATTTGGCCAAAGGTATTGGCGACCAATGTTTTTGAATCAACAACAAAATATAGAAAAATGTTTTTACATCTTCTCGATTCCAATGAAATATATTTAGTATATGCCCAAACCCCTAAAGGCCTTCAAATAATCTAGCACTTACTATATAGAGGAATTTTCCTCAAAATCTATTGAATTCGTAACATAAACATAATAAGTATGTGCGGAGATAAAAATTATTTATTAATTCAATTTTAACTGGACAAAATGATATGATACAAGACTAACTATAACTAGTATTACTATTTAGAATGTTGGTTCATCTGTACACACAATAAATTAACCACTACACTTAAATTAAAAACACCTAGTTCGTCATCAACATAACCTCACAACCTCACAGCAACCGGAAAGCACTAACCGTTGTGCGTTTCACCGCGAACCAAGCATCATACTGAGTCAAACACTCCACAGGTAAGCTGACAAAGAGATACGTTGAATGCCGAATGGAGCCTTGTGTGGGAAGTCAGAGGCGTACGCAGGTGAATTGCGAACATCGCTTGGAATCGTCAATTACGGGCACGCGTATGGATTATGGAATGAAAGATATGCACGGTATGACAATGTGATTTATACTTTGTCATATTTGGTGGCCATAACCTTGCTCCTTACATGACGAGCGAGAAGACAGGTTAATTCGAGGAACTGTCAGAAATATTCAACATTTTTTTATTATTTTTAAATAATTTTTGTTACATATATGTTCTATTTTATTGTAATAATAATAGTAAAATAAGTAATTATTTATAATCTGTACTGTTTTAGATCCAGCAACACCTCTTCTATGACGTCATTTAAAAAAAAAATCATTGTGGCTTAATGAATAACAATTAAGACTTTTTAAAAGTGTAGCTAGTCTTCAATATAGATAAAGTTTCATAAAAAAAATTGTGACAGACCCCATTATGAATCTTACAAATGTTGTTGTTGATTTTATATTGAAGATGAAAAGGAGTTCAAAGCAAAAATGACCAATTTTTGTTAAACAAAATGATGACAAGTGTACAAAGTTCTACAGTGGAGAAGAAAGATCAAATTTTTTTTTTATGATTCCATTAGTATTTACAATTTATCTTTGTAGAGATATTCAATAAATATTAGTGATTATTTCACTCATTACAAATCTAGCCAATCAAAATGTCTCATTTTCCATTGTTGTGCATTTTAGATAAAGCAGCATGTTGTTTAATCGCGATTAAATTGAAGTTAGCTTTTATATGCAAATTTTGAACATTTTGAAGGCATATTTAGCCGGATAATTAGTTACCTTTACTGGTATTCTATGACTTTAAACATGCTGAATTATTCAGTTCAAGCTATTTTTATTTACAAATTTTTGACATTTATTTGACAAATAAAAAGAAAAACAATCAATTTGCTATAGTAACACTATAACAACATAATTTTATGGTGCTTTTTGTTTATGTGTGTACCGATTTATTTATGTGGAAATGTGTCAAAATCAACGTTTTAGTACAATTTCTTCGGCAAATATTAAAGTTTATGCTATGAATTCATGAAATAATCTTGACATATATCCCTCGTGCTAAAGAATTGAATCGATTAAATTTGATGTCTAGCTTATTTATAAAATTTGCTTTTAAAAAAGTGTTATCGTACATAATAATTTAAGATAAAATTCAAAATTTAAATTATTATGTACTCAAACACTTTTTAAGCAAAATTTTCTGCATAAGCTACACATGTCAAATTTAATCGATTAAGTTGAACATTTGAAACGTTTTTCTATTTTTTGTTGTCATTCAAAAACAGTGTTCAAAATCTTTATGTTACTGATTTTCTCTTTGTAAGATCAGAACTTAGTAAAAGTTATTCTCAAAGAGTTAAATGGGCCAAATGATATGATTCTAGGCTCGTGTATTTATTGGAATGTACATACTAGCTCATCAACTATAATACAACAATCAGCTTATCAGCGTGCAACGTAGTGTGTTTGTAAAACAATGTAATAAATATTTTCACAGCACTTGTTTGTATTTTCAAATATAAAATACAACATTTACATTTTAATTAATTGTTTGCAACAATCCACGGTGGATAAGCTATGCGTTTGACTTTCGCTGAACGCCAGACCTGACATTAAGTTGGTACCCTTGCTCTTTAACAAGAGATAGATGAACTGTTTATCTTCCTGCCTTCACTTTTACAGAAACCTACAATACCGACTTTCTCTACGAATTTATTGCTCAGCAAACAAGTTTGTTTCAAGTGCTGGAATACAACGAAAAGAATTTCTAATATAGATTTAGTAAATTTGCAGCGAAACTGTTAAAAGAAATTAATCAAGTTATCAACTCTTGTCGGTTGCTATTTTTAAGATTTTTTATCACGAATATGGAATTTATTAAACCATGTGAGTGATAAAAAGGAACTTCAGTGCCGAGGTACATATTAAGTTTTATTTGAAATCTAAACTGTAAAAAAATTACAATATAGGTTAAGTTTATACATCTGTCAGTTGTCAATTGAAACTGACAGTCAGTGTTGCCAACCTCGAACATTGAAGTTATCGTAACACTCAAAATTATGTGTTTTGTCCTCAATTTCGTCATCGGAATTAATTAGTTAATTCTTCCTGCAAATTTTGTTTCATGTTACGTCCAAATTTACTATAGTACGTTAATATATCTGCCAAAATTATCCTAATTGTACAATAATTATTTAACGGTTGCCAACACTGGGTTGCTCAAAATCGTCGTATAATGGGTTACTTTAGTGACGATTTCTGAGCTTGTAATGACGATTTTTGAGCACTTTAGTAAAAAAAGCAATATTTTTATATATTAGTTAGAAAGTTTTAAAGGCTAGATATTAATAAATATTTATTTTAAAATAAAATCATAGTTACAATGAGGACAAAAAATTAAACAGGTACAGTTGATTTTATATGTATAAGAAAGTACTGTGGTGACCACACCAGATTTTTTATTTCGACTACAAGAATAAAACACATATTGAATATTTGTTTGGAATTATAGACACTGAATTTACAATGAAGTAGCATTCTAATGCATGCGGAAAACTAGATGGAAATTTTAGGGTTTCTTAGACCCTAGTGTAACATTCCAGGGTTAAATTTACCCCTGAGGAATGTTACACTACAGGATGCAAGAAGGATTGTAATAAATAAGAAACAATAGATAAAATTTGTGTACGATTATAAGAAACTACTTACGGCACAATTACAATTAAGTTACATTACAAAATGTAATTATCTACTGTTCAATTTTTTTATAAACTTAACTTTATTATATATTATGACTTAAATATAAATATATTTTGTAATTTAAATTAGACCTGAAGATGGCTGTAATCATAACCAAAACGTCGTCAACAAAATATAAGTTAAAATAAATTTATTTAAAGACATGTTATCCAATAAACACATAATGAATTATTTACTATTTTCTTCAACAATCTTTCAGCTTTACAACCTTTTCCAAATCTTATAATTTACATAGATCTACTAATAAACCATGACTAAATATTAAACAAAGCAACAATTGCACTGTAGTATCAGCAGAGAACATGTTTCTTTGTAGCGATAAAAAGAAAACTTTTCTTGCAAGCAAGTAAAGTTAACGCAAACCTATATCATTAAAGCTACAGGAAAAGGCAACCTAGACGAACTCAGCCATTATCTACACCCGTCTGATTCTACATGCGTATCCATGAATGAAACTAACTTTCACAGATGGTCAACAAAGCGTGTAACACCTGTTTCTATTGTCATCGCGGTGTGCCATTTTAGGCCTTAAGGACAGAGGAGTTACGGCTGCCGATTACGATTAAAGTTTATGTGTTTTGTACATGAATGATTACTGTATGGTGTATGCGGCACTGACTGCTAGCGTAATTAATGAAAAACAATTGCTTTAAGGCTAAATTTATTATTGTTGTTGTGTAAGATTGTATTGTTAGGTGCCCTGATTATAATATCCTTGAGAAATGCAGACAATTCTTCGATATATTGTTTTAATTTTGAACATACACTGCTCAAAAAAAAAAATCGAACCAAGAAAATGACTGTTTTTAAAATGTGGGGCATTTCTTTCAAGGACATGTTAAGCAAAATCTGGAAATTCCCTCTGGAGATACATTCCTCCTCTACGTTCTCCAAAAATCCCGAAGAGATTCGCTCCCCTGACCCCCTGAAAAATCGCTTTATGTGATGTCATGTCTGAGCAATGAAAAATCTCAAAGTTTGAAGGCTTGTAGCTCCAAAAAATCCTGTCTTAAGGGGGTTGTTCGACTCGATTGTCCCAAAGCCCTGTCAATTTCCTTTTCAGAGCTGAAAATTTCGTCCTCATCGGTGAAGAATTCAGTGAGGTATCGCGTTTACTTATTTTTCGTAAATATGCAACGCACTTTTACGATAATAAAAATATTTTTCAACTATTTTGAATTCATAATGATTAAAAACAATATTCAATTGCTTGTTGACTAGATTTTTCCGTGGGTTAACTAATAAATTAATAGTTATTTACTTTACAAGTGGGCAAAGTAAGGAATTACCCACGAGAGAAATTTTAGCACACTCGTGTGATAATTTTATTGAGTGGATAATTCCACTTTGCCCACGTGTGAAGTATAACGTTTTATCCAACATCTCTTAGTAAATGATAAATTTATTAAAGAAATATTATTTGACAGTGACATATGCTTTAAATTTTTTAATTAAAATGTCAATCGAAGTAGTTACCAAGGTCTTGTGTGTTATTATTATTGTTATAAATAGTGACTTTCCTCAAAATTATACCCACTAGTGGGTAATCTGTTACTTTCCTTGTTTAAAATCGCCATAGTTATAGAGCATTGATTTATTTAAAATATCTCAGTAAATTATGGTTTAATGAAAATTTTCATAATTGTAATTCGTAATTATTTAATGTAATTTCATTAATTAAGCTAATTAATTAATTTCATTTTGATCGTAAAGTAATGTAATTTAATTATCATTGAGACAGTAATTATTAAAAATAATTAATAATATTTTTTCAGTAATTTGTCTATCTCTGTCCTTTGGAAGAGCTGATTAGTTTTCAGTGATAATCCAATAACCTGAAGGGGTAATATTTCAGTAAATTATGGTTTAATAAAAATTTTGTTAATAGAATAAAGTTTGAAACATTTTCCTCTTACTGTCACCATTTACGAATTGCAACACGTCAAAGAAAAATTATATTTTGATATTTTCGTTTAAATGTTTTTTGAAAAAACAAAACAACGGTTGAAAAATGTCATTTTTGACATGTGTCATAATTTTTTAAAGGGATGAGCGTTTCTTGATAGTGGTGTTGCATTGTTTGATAAGAAATCTATGGCGGGAGGTATTGTGCTGCCCACAACAAATTTTTAAAATATTTGCGCCTTAACATGTATCGCAAGCAACTAGCATAACACTAGAGCCACGCGGGCTGCATATACTATATAAAATGTATAGGTAAACCAAGCGAAATGCTGCCTCAATCACCTGTTTTAGAAAATTGATTACAGTTTGTTAACCATATATAAAAAAATAAAAATAATGAACATTTTTTTAATAAAATGTAATGTTTATTATTGTTCCCAATGAAACAGCAGAACAATCCGTGTTGGGAATTAAGGCTGCCGTGGATTTTTAATTAACTCAGTTACTGTGAAAGTTAATTTACCGGATTTTATGGTTTAATTAAATTACTCCGCGAGTAATTACACAAGAATGAACAACTTACTTATAATTTAATATCACACTGGGAGAAGAATGTATTTTCATTGCTCTAAATTGGTAACAATGCCATTGTTTTTTATAATTAATGAAACAGTCGACTACGAGAATACAACCTATACTCAATTGTTTTAGTGAAATATTTCATTTGACCTGCTTCCAAATATTTTGGATTTGTGTTTTATTAAATCAAAATACTTCAATTTCTTGAGGAATAGAATCAATTATTTGGTATCTAACAGTGTAATAAACTTATTTAATTTTTCATGGCAGTAATACAAATTTTAAAATAAATATTAATTGTTATTTCATTGATATATCGTGAAATACAAATATTTAGGTAACAAAATGGGCTTTGTTGCATGTATTTTTAAATTTTGAACAATTTTGGATTTACACTTTTACTGTAAAGTGAACAGGAAAAAATTTTCAATAACATAAATATCTATACGCCCAATTTAAATTATACACCCGATATACAGGGTGGTGATTCGGACGACGTATCATAAGAATTTTAATTATTGTGCAAATTAATTATTTTAGAGCAAAAGTTTATTTAGATTTTATGATACCAATGTTCATAAATTTATATTGTCCGAAAAAAGCAAAAATCGAAGAAATTAAATTTAACTTTTTTATAAAAATGCCATGGAACAATTAAAACAATAAATAAAAATCTGTTGTGGGCAGCACAGTACCTCCCGCCATAGATTTCTTATCGACCACTATCAAGAAACGCTCATCCCTTTAACAAATTATGACACATGTCAAAAAATGATTGTTTAGTTTTTTCAAAAAACATTTAAACGAAAATATCAAAATATAATTTTTCTTTAAAGTGTAATTCGTAAATGGTGACAGTAAGAGGAAAATATTTCAAACAATAATTATTAAACCATAATTTACTGAGATATTTTAAAATAACTTGATAGGGCTTCAAGTAAACTACCACTTCCGGTTATTGAATTATCACCAAAAACTAATCAGCTCTTCCAAAGGGGATACAATTGATATATACACAATATCAAAATTTGCAGTGTAGTAGTTTTTGAGAATCGTAGCTACAGAGATCCACACACACAGCCAGACAGATACACACACAGACATCATCGCGAAACTATTAAAAATGTATTCTAGGGACTCTAAAACGTGCTAATCCACTGAAAACTCACTACACAGTTTTTAGCATGTTACAGGATGTAGCGGGAGGTAAAAAACATTTGCCCTATTACCCCATTTTATTAATTAGTTATTGGTTTGTTTTAATTTTCAACTTTAAATCATTTAATTATTTCTATTTTTTCTTGTATTGAGTAACAACGATATTTAATAATAAGATTAAAAGATTTATACTCTTCTGGATAATTGAAATTTATTAAAAATGATATTAATGGATGCAGAATTTTTTTCTCTACATAAAACCTAAATAAACTTTTGCGCTAAAATAATTAGGAAAGCAAATACTTGCACACTAAATATGAAGCATTGAAATCCCTATGCTACGTTGTATAAGACACCACCCTGTATGTACAGAAAAATAAAAAAATTTTGTGGATTATTACTTATGTCCAAAATCACTGTCACACAAGTCGTCAATGGTGTAATCCAGTGTTACCACCACCGAAAAAGGCCCGTCCAGTGGCGAGTCTACACCATATGGTCAGACACCTACCGTGGGCTGCAGTTTCTTTGAAAAACATTTTTCGCAATGGAAATAAATTCATATATCGACCACGCTTGCCATGTACGGCATCGGCAGTTACGAAATACGTCTTGGAATTGTCGCCTTTACCTGCTGTAGATGTGTGGGAGACAGGCCTGTTTTTATATTTAAACAGGTCAACTTATAAATAAATTAATAAATAATCAGTGATGAACGCCTACGATAAATTGCAATTATTTGTTGACGAGATTTGCTGTACAGACACAGATAGGTGACACTAATAAGTAGGTTGTACTGGTTTTCATTGTGGGCAAGTTTTCATTATTTTTACAAACTATTATAATTTATAATAGATCATTTTATAATAATTATCCTTGACACAACTTTGATATAATTATAACAACTATGATTATTAGAAAGCGAATTATATACAAAATATTTTTTACATATCTTTAAATAAAATCAATTTTTTGGACGTATTACATTAATTATTAATTGCATATATTGCATATTTTTACTGAAGTAAAGAATATAATTGCATATTTCAATATTTTTAAGACCTTGTCTAGTGATAAACAATCTGAAATTTCTGGTAATGCACATCCAAATATTGGAGGAGGCCGCAATAAATATATAAACGGAAAAAGCAATAAACAATACAATAAGCAAATACACAAACCAATAAACTGTAAAATTTCTAGGGAAATCCCTGTAACGGTAACGGTAGGTATTCATTGTATACACAAATGCTGGTAAAAGTGGGTACAATGAATATAAGACCGAAAAAACTTCTAAATTTCAAGGGCCCTATCTCCAAAACTAGTAAAGATATCAAAATAAGGACCACACCGTTGTATTCAGCATAGTTTTCTTTGTACCTCACATTTTTTAAATTAATTTTTATGTACTCAAAATTATTTTACGGCTCCAAATGTGATTTGGGTAAAAAATTGTAAAAACTAAAAGTTTCCCGGCCTGTATCTCAAAAACTAAGCGAGATATTGAATCGCTCTCAACGGCATTGAACTTACCACGCCCCAATTACCCCACAAACAAATTTTAAGAAAATTAAAAAAAAAATTTTTTTTGCAAATTTTCCAAAATTCAAAATTTTTGAGTATCGATAACTCAAAATCTGGGGTAGATACGAAGTTGCAGAGCACACCGTTCGATCGGGCTCGTCGAACTGCATAAGTGTGCCAAATTTCATTGAAATATCTTTATGGGGTCACATTTTATGGGGAAAAGTTAAAAAACGCAAATTTTTCAAGGCTATGGCCTTAAAAAATTTTGACGAAAAAAATCGAAAGTCTCAGAATTGGATGAAAATTTGGTTTTTGGGTAATTGGGGCATGGGGATTTCAGAACTGGTGGCCGTTTTGAGATATCTCATCTAGTTTTCAAGATATCGAGTAGCACTTTTTAAAATTTCACCTACTTTGACCAGGTTCAGAACTTTTGCTCTAATTATTTTTACAGTCGATGAAACTCAATTAAATTTACAAGAAAACTTGGTCAATTTATTGTTGTTTATTACTAATTGCATATATTGCATATTTGGCCGAGAATTCTCTGCTTTCTTGCATAATTTGTTATTGTAATTATGTAAATATGTCATAATCTTATAATATCAAGTTTATAGACTTAGTTCATATGTATATTAGTAATATATTTGTTAATTGTGAATCAGGATTAAGACTGTATTGTACAATAAAATTGTATACTTTTTATCTAATAATTTAAGATTTTTTTTTGCATATTTTGCTGCATATATAGTGTCATATTTGTGCATGTATAGTGCAGCGATAATTTTCAAAATATGTAGATATATAAAACAATCAATAAATTAATATTAATTCCAAATCCAAATCGGCAGTATTCTGCTGTAAATCTGGCATTTTGGTGCCTAGTTAAACAAATAACTATTCATGTTTCAAAAACTGAAAATACTGATTTTCAAGTTTTCAAGTCATCTTTTCAGTAGTGCACCCCTGAAATATTGGGATCATAAAATATTTACCCTTAAAATATTTTAACATTTTATTTGACATATCATATTTCAAGAAATTAACCAAATAAATATTAGTTTATAATTATTATAATCCACCAAATGTTTTTCGCAATACCGTAATACTTTAAAAACCATGCAGAATTCAATTCGCACTATTATTTCTATGTTGGCAACACTTACACATGCGCACACTAACTCATAAACAACACAAAATAGCCAGTTCCTTGGGCAGTTCTGGTTGCAAAACAAAATTTGCTAACAACTAAACCCAAAATAATAAAGTTCCTTTTCACAAAAGCTCGACAAATAAATTATTTTCAACACATCGATTATAACAAATATAATAAATATGATTGTACAAAATGAAACGATACTCGTCTGCAGATTGACTTACCTTTTTGCCCTGCAGCGCCATCGTGGGAAAAATTAAAATTAATCAAGTTAACATGTTGTGTATTATTTATTTTGCAATTTGCTCAAAGAACTGGCTAATTAATTAGGACTTCGGAAAATGCTTTCGTTATATTTAATCGACAAAAAAAATTATTTAATTCATGCAATTATTTTTGTTCTAGACTTTGTGCTTGTAATTAAACAAAAAATCGTTTGAATCTTATTACATTTAAATGTTTACCGGACTGGTTTCAATCCGGTAAATTGAAGTTTACTGGATTGTTATATTTAACGGTACTTCATTGTTGATAAGCAATTTATTTTGAATTCATTTTTGAAAACTATTGTTGGAAATGTCAACAAAACTAATTTACAAAATGAAATTGGTTCCTATTATTATTATTATTTATTATTATTATTATTTTTTTTTAATAGGCGCATAAACTATAAACGAAATATGAAAAATTTATATCAAAATTTTGTAACACTTACGGAATAATTAGTAGTAAAGTATTTTTTTATTTTAAATATTTTGCAGTAAACGATATAACGAATTGAACATATTTTGACGTCACGGGTACTCGCATTGATTCTATTGGCCAGAAATATGAAACGTACAAATCGCGCGTCTGCGCAGCGCCCAACGCCTATTGTGGGCTAAAATAGAACTACAAAATACCATATTTTGTTTTGTTTGTTGGTATTGAAGATTATTTTTGTCTGGCTTCCATTACTTGTTTTATAATTTCACAGTTTTATGACTAATTCAACAAACTAGCATATCGTAAAAGATTGTAATAAGAAAAGAATAAAAATAAATGGTTAACAAAATGAACACTTACCTGGAAATGTAAAATGATTGTCCATATAAGGCCTAGGGTAAGTTTGGGATTTCCGTCAACGATGTCTTCGGATCGAATGTTCACTAATTTGATTTTCTTGCAGTGCAGAAAGTGTAAAGCCGTATCAATGTTGTGTAGCATGTGGAACCGCATTTGACCTCTTTCTCGCGGCTGAAACAAACACATCCATCTAGAATGCACACAGAAAATGTTGCAAAAATTTAAAACTACTTCTAGAACATTTAGTAAATAAATAATAGTATATTGTATATTGTGTAGTGTTCACTCGAGTTTAAAATACTCATTTCCGACGACTATTGCGAAAAGTACATTATTTCGCACGCTTAACTATTACTGAAAGTTGGTCATTGCATGTCACTAGAAATGCTGTGTGATATGAAAGCTCGTTGGCCAATTATATTCGTCTGCAACTGTGTGAATTTTTTTTTGTTTTACTTAATTGATCAAACTTCACACTCGTGTGAAATATCCAAATTTCAGCACTAGTTATACAATATATTATTCAGCACGTGTCCGACGACCATAATTAGGTAAAAAAATCTGTTGTGGGCAGCACAATACCTCCCGCCATAGATTTCTTATCGAACAATGCAGGAACCATTATCAAGAAACGCTCATCCCTTCAAAAAATTATGACACATGTCAAAAAACGACATATTTCAACCATTGTTTTGTTTTTTCAATAAACATAGGTTAGCAGATTTAATAATATCAAAATATAATTTTTCTTTAACGTGTTGTAATTCGTAAATGGCGACAGGAAGAAGAAAATGTTTCAAACAATAATTGTAGATAATAATATTTGAAACATTATTTAATATTATATTATAATTACTGTCTCAATGTTAATTAAATTACAATCGACAAATTACATTACTTTACAATCAAAATGAAATTAATTAATTAAATTAAATAATTACGAATAACAATTATAAACCATTATTTACTGGGATATTATAAAATAATTTGATAGGGCTTCAAGTAAACTACCACCTCCGGTTATTGGATTATCACCAAAAACTAATCAGCTCTTTCAAAGGGGATACAATTGATATATACACAATATCAAAATTTTCAGTTTAGTAGTTTTTGAGAAACCGTAACTACATACATCCACACAGACTGATAAACAGACAGACACACACACACAGACATTATCGTTGCGAAACTATTAAAATCGTATTCTAGGGACCCTAAAATGTGCTCATCCACTGAAAACTCCCTGCACAATTTTTAGCATGAAGTAATGTACATTTCGTAGTGGTCGACTGAAAAAGATTTTTATATTCAAACAACGTTTAGAATTAGCTTACGAAAAGTCTGTGTCATAAAACGTAAAGTTTTCCTGTCAATAAATTGCCCAGAGTCAAATCATTTGGCCCAGTTAAAATCATACAAAAGAAAATTGTTTAATTCACCATATTATCATTTTTACCTCCTGCACATTCATATATGTTTATGTTACGAATTGAATAGATTTTGGGAACAATTCATCAACAGTAAGTGCTAGATTATTTGAAGGCCTATCAGGGTTTTTGGGCATCCTACCATGTTTGGTATCAAATTAAAGTTACACGGAGTAGATTTAAACTCAAGTGTCAGAACGTTATTTTGGACGATCGTCAGTAAGTGCTAAATTATTTGAAGACCTATAAAGACAGAACAAAACAGAAAACTTTCTCTTGAAGATCAATTCGAATTGATCTTCCGATCAAGATAAACATCTTTTTCCCCGTCGCACCAAATTGGTTATGTACATAGTTATATTACTTGGTCTGACATCTAAATAAACAACGATATCTTATTTTACAAGTCCTAAATGTCCAAATCATAGTCCCAAATAAAGAAAACTTACGACACAACATCAAATACGGTAATTCATCCATAAAAATAGACGCATATCATTAAATTGTACATCGTACAAAGCAATTGAAAGTTGATATTAAAATGTAGATATCAAATATTATTGAAAGGTTTATGCATCATATTTTAGAGTATCATTAAAACATGGATTATAAAAGCAGTCAATTGTTAATTCTGCTGACAGTTAAATCGACAAGTAGTAATTATTTTGTTTCGACAACAACCATAAGTAATGAATTGTGAAATATGTACCAGTTATTAATAGTATTAATGATTTATAAGTTATATTGATTTATTTACAATTAAAGTTATACACTTGCAAAACTAATGGATGTTAAAAAAAGAAAAGGAAATACAAATTATACAAGGACGAAAGGTATACCTTCATGACTATTAGGTATGTTAATTAGGTGTACCTCGTCATGTTAATAACTATTATGTGTTGCCAATTGTAATTATTCTATTGGTTCTTCTAAACAATTGTTTTTAAAACTGCATTCAAATAAACTTAATACAGAATGAGGCAAAAAAGGTGCAATCTACGATTTTTCCAGTGTACCAGAATAAATACCAAACATGTAGAATGATATTTTGACAGGTATATTTATTGATTTATTGATACAGATCTTTAGCAACGTGTTAAAATAACAAGAAACTCACTTTTAACACGTTGCTATGTTACTTTTAGCACTACAGACAGAAAGTGACACATTTAACTTGCTAAACAACCGTTAAAAGTGTAACTTTTGTAACAACGGCCGTAGAAAATATCTATTTATACAAATTTTTCCTAAAGTTGAAATATGTTGTTATGTCTATAATTATGTGTAAGGTAAAAATGATAATATGGTGAATTAAACAATTTTCATTTGTATTATTTTAAGGGGGCGTTAGTTCGCGTTCCAGTATTACTATACTTCAGTGGAAATAAATAAATAAATGAATATGTACTTACGAGGTGTTCGCCAGTAAGCACCTCCAGCAGAGAGATGAGGTTGTGTCCATCGCGTAGATCCTCAAAGAGGTCTCGGACATGTCTGCTCGCCTGTAACAAATAATTTTTGTGTTAGATTTCTTCCAATATATACCACACATAAAAGAGTGCTTTTGAAACAATCAAACATCAATAGTGCTTCAAGCTTAATCCACACAAAAGCATTTCATTGTTTACTCCTTCAAAAAATATATATCATAGGTATGTAAATTTTTATTTTTTAGAACACAGTAAATAAATAAATAAATAGATTTTTAGATTCCGTAAAATTTCTTATTTAGAAGAATACTGTAAAAAAATAATGTTTTCTCAAAATTATACCCACTAGTGGGTAATCTGTAACTTTCCTTGTTTAAAATCGCCATAGTTATAGAGCATTTATTGAGAGGTGTTGGATAAAAATATTTTTACTTGTTACTCACCTGTAAACACCATTTACGCAAGGGCTCTATTGCCTTTGTACATGAATCTTTACAAGTTACTAATTGACAGCTGCATTGTAAAAATTTTACAAGTTAGTAAACAAGATAAACAATACACGTTGCCACAGTAATGCTTACAAGGCTTATGCGAAATCATTTAAAATAATTTTTGACAGAACAGTTGGTTATAATTTTAATTCGATTTACAAATGAGTAACAAGTAAAATGTTGTACAATACACGCAAGTTAACTGTTTTACTGCTTCAAGGAGGTGACAGGCTCAGGTCATTTCCTCCAGCAGTAAAAACTGTTTTACCTTGCTTGTAATGTAAATAACTATTACAGCAACCACAAAAATAGTTAAATTATTTTAATATTTTTATAGAGTCATTGTAAAATATTCTTCTTTTACCATTGCAAGCAGCACAATTCGTATTGTCACACAATAATACAACAATAAGTAAAATTCAAAAACATGCCATAGTCCACAACAATACACACACACACACACACATGCAGTTTACTTACTGCAGGCGGACAACACGGAATGTTGTTCACGGTTACGCACACGTGTAAACACGTGTAAGTCTGCAACATTACTTTGTATCAACCACCACAACATTGAGAAAGTTATACCTACTTATAATACATCATCATCAAATTTACTTAATCTTTAATTGAAATAAATAGTAATAGAAAACCATAGGGGTTTTTTGAGGCGCGCACTGTGTGACATGTTGCGCCGTCTTGTTGAAACCACCGCACTTCCACATTAACGCCATTCAATTAGAGAACGAAAAATGCAGTAATCATGGCTCTATAACGTTCTACATTGACTGTAACGTTTTGGTCGGTATCAATTTTGAGTAAATATAGACCAATAATTCCAACACACCTAACAGTGACTTTTTGTTTATGTAACACCGCTCGCGAATTTTCATTTTCAAAGTTGTTAATATTCTTGTTAATTAAAAATAAGCCTCATTACAAAATCAAATTTTCTAAATAAATTTGCACAATTTGAAAGCTGTCAGCTGTCAAATTGGCTGTAACTAGAAAAAGGGTTGCCAATTTTAAAAACACCCGTTACTATCAAACTAGTTCCCAGTAATATTAGTAAACAGTACTAGAAAACCAAAAGGCTAGAATTTTAGTATGATACTTTCAATATAGGTGAAACTAGCCTTTATTGCCTTTTTGTTCTATAATAAATTGGATACATAAACAATCAAGTTTTTAGCAATAAACTTTCGACAATAAAAACATAATTTGTAGGTTTAAAGTAATATTTATACAATAACATTCATAAATAATAATTGTATCATACTTATCAATATTTATTGTTAAGTTTTGTACAGTAAAAATATTGTATTTACAATAGTCAAATACACAAAAATAAATAAAGGTCAATGATCTTACGAGCAGACAATAAAAGAGTACTTGAGAGGATGGTCTAAAGATTAAATTGATCACAATTGAATTCATCAACGGAGTAGTCAATGCACAAGCAAGGTGTTTGATATTTGCATATAAGTATTTGTATTGAAAATAAATAAATTGTTTATTTGAAACAAACTGAATTTGTTCTACGATTTATATCTGGTTTCTTCTGAGATATTTATTAATATTTTTGTATCATAAACATAATGAATTTTGTCTCAACGAATCAACAACAGAAATAGAAAAACTTTAATGGTTTTTATGTTGTTTGAAATGGTTAAAGTTTAAAATTATTTAATTACAGATGTATCTTGATATAAACAATGTATCCAAAGGGTGTTTTACCCCTGATTTGGGGTAAAAAAGGCATTTATTTACTCTAAGGTCATGTAAAAACAAAATCATCCCTTAAATGAAGCAAAATAACTATCGGAAAGAATTTGGTGATTAAAATTGTCACACTTCTAACGAATTATATATTAATAATAAAATGAGCATTTTGACAAGAATACTTGCTACTTAATATCTACCAAAAACTGCGAATTCTTTTGTTTTTAACATTGTTTTGATTTGATATTTTATTTTGAACAAACGAATGAATTTGTATATTTGTCTAGTATGTTCTCGAGGGATGGACATATTGACCAGGTGTCTGCAGGGTGCAAGGTATACTTTGGGTACATTTGCTCAAAACCTGAATGTATCTAGAGTCTTGTAGAGATGCTCGATTGAGTGTTTATAATGGTGTGTTAGTGCCTAGTGATTGTTGTGGATAAAGAAGCATGAACGAAGTTGCAGTGGAAATGAGGTATTTGAGAGGAGAGTGATCGTGTCCACATTGGTGTATACTGAGAGTGAGATTGAGAAGAAAGTTGTTAAGAAAGTCGGGAGGTGGCTTGGACATTTCGAAAAGTTGGTGAAACTAATATATGCGGGTAAGCGATTGCGTGTACAAAAATGTAAATATAACCTAACATTTTAAAGATTTTTAGTTATACTATAGTTGGTAAGACTGTTGGCATCGTATTCCGTTACCATAACAACTGGGGGGGAATTCTAGGGAGTCTAACTGAAATTTTAATAAGAAATAATATCAAAATTAATATAAAAATGCAAAATTTCAATATTTATAAGCATTTTAAAGCATTTTCACCTTATAATTTTCTTCCTAATTTTTCCTAAATTTTCATTTAATATATATTAGAATGTGGAGCTTGAATTTGTCTTAAATAAATAAATTTGAATGTAGCTTGTTGCGTAAATGTAAGAATGTGGTGTCAGGATAGGATTGATTGTTTCTGGGTTCGTGCTATCCCACTGCGTGGGATATAGCATGACGTTATGTTTGTATGTTTTGTACGTATTTGTAATGAGCAAAAAAATATAAACAATAAACGATATTAAGGAAAAAGAAAAATTAAATTCAAAAATTCCTTAATTTTATTACACACTTGGGTGATTTTTATTCTAAAATAAACGATATATTATTATAGTTATTTAAAAGCAAATTATTTACAAACCTTTACATATTTCCAGTGCTGATAGAGTAAGCGTGAAAACAAAACAAATATATCAAAAACAAATTAATATTTTCATACTTTACATATCTGAAAGTTATGTTCTATTATTTACCGCTTCGTCTTTACCCTAATCCTGGCACAAATAAACATATTTCACTGACAATTCATACAAAGTCGAACGTTCTTCTAAGAAAGCATACCACACAAAACAACTACTTTCAACAACACGACAACAATGTGCCGTTAAGTTAGCTACAGGAGAGAATGTTAAGTTGGTATTACCGTCTGCCAACCGGTAATATAATACAGAGATTACAGCAGAACAATCAGCAGCTGCAAGGAATTAACAAAACAAATAATTTTGAAAATTATTTTTTTGTCATTCCGTATAATTCAACAATTTTCTATGACAGCACAAAAGACAAAATGACGTAAGTAAACGTGCCGTCTTGGAAATAAATGGAAACAATACATTTGAGCTGCGTGGTTTTTCAGCTGTTCAATTGTTTGAATCAAGGTATGATTCATGATTTGAAACTATTTCGAAATGAACTTTGTGACAATATCATCTCACGTAACAGTAATAAATTAAAATGACATATGAAATTGAAGAAGTAGGTTGTATGAATCGTCCAGAAATAGAAATTATCTAAACTCATTGATCGCTAGTAAGAACGCTGATTAAGGGCGACTAACTAGCAGTTGACTATCTGTGTTTTTCAGCTGTCAAACCTTCTTACATATTGAGAAAAATATTTGAAATAGAAATGGTAGAATATTTAATTCTGTATGTCTTTTATTTGAAGCTTATATCTCTAAAATAATTTAGGAACGCTTGACAGCGTAAAATAAAGTTAGTCAACTGCTTGTTAATCACTCTTAATCGGTTGTTTTTACTAGCTGTCATTATCTTCATTCCTTTGGTATTTACCGATGTTTGATTGTAACATTCTGTTGAGAACAGATTTTGGTCTGACATATTTTTAAAAACAAAATAACTACCCTCCAAAAAGATAATAGAAAAAGACCTCAATAGTCTTACTGTTTAGATATACGAACCCAGAATCATATCATTTATATAATTCACCAAATTTATCTCACTTTTATACCTCCCGCATTATATGTAAGGGAGGTATTATATTTATGTTAGGAATTGATTAGATTTTGGGAACAATTCATCAACAGTAAGTGCTAGATTATTTGAAGACCTATCAAGTTTTTGGGCATCCTACTATGTTTGGTATCAAATTAAAGGTTTCAAGGAGTAGAATTAAACTCAAGTTGTCAAAAAGTTTTTTTGGACGATCGTCAATTGTTTTTCATAAATACTATATAAATCCTACCGTGTTTGGTATCAAATTAAAGGTTTCTCGGAGGAGAACTCAAGTGTCAAAAAGTAAGCCAATTGTTTTTTAAAAATGTTATCCTATAAATCCTACCGTGTTTGGTATCAAATTAAAAGTTACACGGATTAGATTTAAATTCCAGTTTAAAAAAATAATTTTGGACGATCGTCAATTGTTTTTTATAAATTTAAATCCTACTGACATGGAAGCGAGGAACGAAGTGACGAGCTCGCCGCGCCGATGGTTTGGTATTAAATAGTAGACTACTCAATTTACAAAATATAAAAAAACTTTTGAATACAATAACATTATTTTATTCAACACCTCTCAATAAATGCTCTATAACTGTGGCAATTTTAAACAAGGAAAGTAATAGATTATGTACCAACTAGTGGGTATAATTTTGAGGAAAGTCACTAGTGAGTATTTTTTTTATTTATAACAATAATAATAACACACAACACCTTGGTAACTACTTCGATTGACATTTTAATTTAAAAATTTAAAGCATATGTCACTGTCAAATACTATTTCTTTAATAAATTTTTCATTTATTAAGGGTGTTGGATAAAATGTTATATTTCACACGTGGGAATAGTGGAATTATCCACTCGATAAAATTATCACACGAGTGTGCTAAAATTGTAAATAACTATTAACTCATGTATTTATTAAAATGTGCTAAAAATAACTTTAAAGCCCTCATTTTAAGCAATGAATTAAATGAAATCTCTTACGATTTATGGATTATATTCATGTTTAAAGTCAATTAAAAAGATTCATAAAACGATAGTTAATCCGATGTTTGTAAATGGCAGTGATTACATTAAAATTATAAGGTTGGCGCTGGAATCGTTCCCAGTTTTGAGATTTGTGATCTTTAAATTCACTGACATTTAAACTTATTTTTAAATAACAATTTACAAGATAAGTAGGCCATGAAAGCAAACAGTATTCTTATCTTTTGTTTCCGAATCATTTCGTGACTGCTTTAATTTGTTCTAATTACTTCTTATGCTTCTAATTACAGTCATAAATTATAAATGGGAGAGCGAAAAAGTTTCTGTTGAGCATGAGACTGGAATAAGGGTACAGTTTAAGGTCAAGCATACGGGCTGAAGATAGCGCAAGATGAACATGATTTTTTTTTAAACAATATATCATGAAACATATAATGTTTTATACCTACATTTGTAGATAAAAGTTCAAAGTTTTGTAAACAATTTTAAAAAGCTAATTTTGTTTACAAATTATACATGAACATAATTTTCAAAGTTGTACAATATATGTCACACATTCCCATGAACGACTACAGTAATGCAAATAATTTGTATATTTATTAATATGATCGTCTATAACATACTAAAATTATTTTTCATTTGAATTTACAGTTTTTGAGAAACAAATAAAAATATACCAAAAAGTGTGGTTTTGGCATATTTTTATTTGTTTCTCAAAAACTGTAAATTCAAATTGAAAATAAACTTAGTATGTTATAGATGATCATATTTACAAATATACGAATTATTTTCATTACTGTAGTCGTTCATGGGAATGAGAGACACAGTATCAAAATTCTGACTTCAACGAATATTTTTTTATAGTTTAATGTTTCAGTCATCCTTTTCATCCACATAATACTAGAATGTTCAAAGACCTTACTGTAATAATTGTTTTGTTTTACGATAAGAATAATTGTAAGAAATAATTTATTCAAATTTGAATGGGAGTGAACGAATCCAACGAAAATATGTACTTCATCTGACATTACAATGCACAAGTCACTGTAAAAATCCCTGAAATTTTGACGGAAGGAGGTTGTTGGACCATAAAGAACATAAAATAAATGACGAATACAGTATTTGCTGTTTTTAAAATTCTTTCGACGCGTATATTTGTCCTTAAACATCAATATTCGTTGTTGAGAACAAACGAAGAGAAAATCTGACCCAACACATAACTTCCTGCACATAAAAACTCAACAGGGTTATGTTGTAAATGTGTCATCTACATAAGCTATATCGTCAGGAATCCATGTACAATTTCATGAAATTTGTAAGACGACCTGTCAAGTAAACACGAGTCCTCCACATCGTCAGGGTTAACACAAACATCAAAGACACTGTCGACGCATTTCTATAATTAACACAGCCTAGCACATCTCAAGAAGTCGAGTTGTATGATGCACATTTCTCTTCTTCTCGACCGCTTTCCTGTTTGTGTTGGAGTTCGTTGCTTTGTTTGTTTCCTGTGAGGAGGAAATGAATAGCGAACAACTAAAACACTTTATTGCTTATAGTTGGGGATGAGTAAATTGATTGGAGATAGAATACCCAAGCTGCCCGTCGTGTATGATTGAGTGAAGTTGTGCAAGACGTCAGCAAATTGAAGATGCCAGAAACGAAGATGCAGACGAAGTATTATAGTACAATGACTCTGTTGTTAATTAAAGTAATGCTAAAATTGTCTGAGTATGCAGTGCCCTAAACGTTCAAGGATTACTCTAATTGAATCCAATTGCAATATAATCATTAATAACGAATTAATTGATTAATGTAATTTATTTCAGCTACTGGCACATGTTGTCTCAAAGGTTTGGGTATAGTTCATAATATTAACTTTCATTTTCTACAACTCTTAATCGGTGGTCAACGAAAATTTGACACTGTAGCTTTAAAAAAACTGTCATTCGATAATAGATATTTACGATATAAGTGGGATAAGAGCATTATTAAGATACGCAATGTATTGTACAATATGTTTCCTATTTCACGTACACAAAGTCAATTTTGTGACACTGTTTTCTCAATGCTACAAAATTGAATTTTTTGCAACTGTTTTTGGGGAATTTATTATTTGTAAAATTAAGAGTAATATACTAAAGGAATATATTAGATATAATTATAGTTTATACTTTTGCTATTATTTTTTGTTGGGTACATAACATAAAATTAAAATGACAGCAAACTGTCAAATTTGAAAGAAACATATTTCTATGAAAACAATAAAATAATGTTTAATTTCAGCGGTATTCAATAGGTGGGCGATAATATAAAAGAAATTTAATTTGCTTCAACTCTTTGATTATTGAGTTTTTGTCAAAAGTTTATTTACACTTTTAATCTTTTCCATAAGTTATGAATCACCTATTTTTTCTAATAAAAACAAATGATTAAATTTTCAGGGAAAACCATTTTCTAAAGATTTGCATCTTTGCAGAATTTCCCCCAATACTGTTAGACTTATTATTATAAAACTTTAATACTTTGACTACAAAAATGTGTAGAATATAAAAAGTTTCATTCATTTCAACAAGAATATTTTGCTTTAAACAAATATTCTTTTTTACATTTCAAATATTACCTCAAATAAGATTATATGTACTAAATAAATATGCAAAGCAAAATATTTAAATAGTAAAAAACCACTCCATCATTCACTCAAAAAATACACACATCATCATCTCAAATGGTTCTCTCACGATACATCAATAAACACTCTTAAGAGAGATAAGATAAAAGACAGGCAAAACAAAATTTCCTCTAATTTTATCAACGTACCTTTTTCAAATGTTTGTTGACCCATTTTGTAAACGTTTTCTTTTGGATTGCGTCTCGTTCATCTGAAAATAGAAAACAATAAGATTAAATAACCTATAAAAATTTCAAAGCTAAATACGGTATATGTATATTTATTAGTACACATAAATATATATTATTATTATTATTATTTGGTTAGAAAACACAGTCACAAACTATAATTAAAGTTGGACAAATACAGCTTAAAGCGAACAGTTGAATCATACACTGAAAAGTTTGCAAATTCTTTAAAAATGTTGTCATGAAAGTTATTATAAATAAATAAGAAGATATGTTTCTGTATCATCATTACTATTTTGTATCGTTTAAGAGTAGTATTGGGCGGGAAGTTATATGCTGGCCACATCAGATTTTTTTGTTTAAAATGGCAGAAAATCCTCGAGGTCTCTCAATTCAAAGTCATGTTGTTTCAGGATATGTTGGAAATAAAAGCGCAACCTTCCCATTATTGAGGAAGTTTATTTAAATTAGTCATGTTTACAAGCTTGTAACTCTAAAACTAAACGAGATATTAAAATGGGGTCTTCAGCATTGGAATCAGCGTTTCTTAGTTAATAAGTACCTATAATATTATTAATACAACAGTACTGTTATAATTGTGGCAAACAGTATTATGAACATCTGTCAGAAATGATACAAATTAAAACTTATTTTAGGTTTACAAGCTTGTAATGCAAAATCTGTTAGTAATATTGTATTTTCAAGCACAGCAATGAATACCCCATTCATCTTTTTCATAAATTTAGGTATTTTTGATATGATTTATTGACCCATAATTAATTGATGATAGGTTATGACAAAATAGATGGGTCATTTTTAAGTCAAAAATTTTTTTTCTTCAAAAACATTTGAAATTCCGCACATGGCATCTACTCGTCATGAAACCTCCAAAATTTGAAAGTAGAGTTCTGCAGCTCATTTAGTTCCCGAGATATGACATTTCAAAAATAGGTCAAAAATCAGTATAAATAGGCCTGTATCTCAAAAAATAATTAAGATACAAAACTGAGGACTACGCCATTCGATTCTACGGAAAAAGTTACATAAATATGCAAACTTTCATTGAAATCGCTCTGCGGAAAAAAGTTTTAGAGCAAAAAGTCTGAAAATGGCCAAAAATCCGAAAAAACTCAAGGGGTTGTATTGAAATTTTGCCAAAAATTTTTATCTCTCAGAATTTTGATTTATATACCCTATCCCCCTATTTCCGACCTGAAACTTACAAAAAATTTAGTTTTAGCCATATCTGAGTCTTAGTTTTGAAAATATTTGCAATTTATTGAACGTGGAGTTGAGCGCAAAAGTGGCCATAAAATATATGATGGGCGATATCTTGAAAACTAAAAGAGATAATTGAAATCTGATTTCACGAGCGTATTCAGCACACTTTACTCCTCTAGGATGTACATTTTTGTTATGATAACTCTTGAAATATATGTTTTATAAACAGTCAAAGTTGATAGAAATTATATCGAAAAATTTAATAATTGTCCAACTTTCGTAACCTGTATCTTTACAACCACGAATGATATTTTAAATCGGATTCAAAATTTGAATTGCTCATACTTTAATTAGCTATGAGCCATAGTATCATTATAATATTTTTTTAAATTATGACAAGTTCATGGCATTGTATTTACGACGATTTTTCGTATATTTCAATGTGTGAATTGCTACAAATGGAATAGCATATATTCAAATTAACAAAATATCTCCTACCGAAATCAAATTCGTGACTTGCGCAATTTGTAGCATACAAACTAAACGTTCTTTTTTAAATAAAAGTCTGTAATACTGAAATATGTTGAAAATTTAAAAAGGTATTATAAATATCCATCTTCATTAAATCAAGATTCGATATTAAGGGCAGGCTAAATTTAATATGGCTAAGTGCAATCTAAATATCGATTTGAAATTTATATCTCTATGATTAGGGATCGTAAAGCATGATAAACTAATATTATCCACATAAATTCTAGACTAGAGATATTAATGCTCATGCGGCAATATTAAAACATCCATTCTTGAAATATCTCTTTAACATATTTTCATTTTTAAGCTTTATTACTTCTACATTATGTACAGTTAATTTACAATTTCAGTGATATTTATTTATTGGTTATGCACTGCAACTGAAATAGTTATTTGTCAAACTAGAGAGGAAAGCGTTTCTTTTCCCCCTCGAGTTCGAACTTTGCGTCATGAGCGCAGCGAGTGAGGCATTTCGAACGAGAGTGGAAGAAGAGCTTTCCTCTCGTGTTAGATACAACATTTTTTCACATGTTTCTAAAACGCTTGGACCTAAAATACACTTTGAGAACACAACTGACAGACTGACTCATTAAAAGTTAGGTTATCAGACACGAGGCGGTGTAGCAGTGTTGAAATATCTTTAATAAGTTGTCAAATTGTGATTTAATAAGAAAAAATTGTAAATTGTAAAGCAATTTAAATTATGTATATCACTAAAATAAGGATTTTCTATAAAATTAGGAATTTATTTATAATAATTTTGTAAATAACATTCATATTGGTAACACTTCAATATTTTTCTCTCTAGAGAGGAACAACACATTTTCCTCACTATTTCGGGAGAAGAACGGTGAAATGTGAAAATAGTATATTCTACAACTAGTACTGGAATGGCACATATTCCACACGAGCAAAAGGTTTGCCATTCCGTTACATGTTGTAGACTATACTTTCTATAACAAGATTTTGGAAATTATACAAAAAATACAAATATAAAACTGTTGTAAACGTCAAACTCAAATAAATCAAATTAAAACAAACAGACGTAACCATAGTAACTGAATCAAGATACTTCATATATCGCGCTAATATGCGGCTCTGATTCGTCGAAAATATTCAATACGTATGGAATGTTAGTGATTCCATAACAATTTTTAGTTGTAGAATGCGTAGTTTCCAAAACAGTGTTATAGAATAGTATATTGTACAACGAGCATGGAATGGCACTCATTTCCTACGAGGATGAAAGTTTGGCTCATGCTGCAAATCATACGAGTATGAAATGGACATTCCATGCGAGTTGTACACTATACTTTTTCTACGACCACGATATTATTTCCTAATTAATTTAATTTCAATAATAAATTTGTCTCGCTTTCACCATTCCAATATTTGACAATTCTAAATAAGTATCCTAGCAATGGCACCTGTACTTAAATGAGCTGATCTGTATTGAAATACTCACAAAACAAATTCATTTCGCACGATGCTTGCAATGTACCTCATATCCCTAGCAACAACCAACATACAATGAGCAGATTTCTCAGTGGTCGTAGAAAAAATAAATTACATTACAACTCAATGAGTATCTCTTTGAAGGACAAGTCTAGTAGACATTTAGCTGAATACGATTTAACTATTTCTAAGAGAACTCCGCAGTCGACTTCTAACCAACAGCAGAGTCATCGTGCCAAATTTAAAACAGAAGCGACATGGTTCTATTTTCGTAATAGAAAAGAGGACAACTTTGCTAAAGTCATGGCCCTAGTCTCGACAAAATCGCGGGTCTATTTCCGCATTGCGTTTCGTCCTGAGGGTCAAAAAACTACGTCCTACATAAAACCACTCCAACCTGAATTACTCAAACATTTTACACGATTGAAATGAAAATGGACATGACATTGACAATTGACAAGCGCTGTATTTATGAATGTAAGACATGTAATCAAGTTCCTCATATACTCAAATTGGTAGTAATAACTACAGATTAATATAGGAAATTAAATACGACATTTCAAGCCCTGGAAATTCATTTTTAAATAGGTTCTAAGTACAGTCAATTTTTTGACATTATCATCTAAGTTAATATCTTGTTACGGGTCCTGTCAATAAAAGGAGTTTTTTCAAATTATTATAAAATAGTCACACATTTTTTGAATAACTCTCGCTTTATTCAAAATGCAGCTATACCAACTTAAGAGCCCTGACATGGCAATGTGTACATATTTATCTACAAGATAAAGTTAATATTTATTCTGATATCTGTATCATTATGTATTTAATTTTCGTGCTAATATCCTATATAACATAAATATTTATTAATTTAATTAAAGATCATAGTTGCTATAAAAACAAACATGTGTCCAGTCAAAATGTAATTAAAGCAATCAAATTAATTATTATTTTTACGTATAAGAAACTCATATGGTTTTATTAAATTCTTTGGCGCATATTTCTATTTGTCACTTTCTCTTTTTCAATTTTTATTTCCTCCTATTCTTCTAAGGACATCTTCTGTTTACAGTTATGTTAAATAATATTTTTGCACAATTTCTTGGGTCAATAATCATTTTAGAGAAATATATTTCAAATAAAAGTTGAAGAGATTAAATATCTGCATCTGAATCAGTAAAAAAATTTCATTTCACACATTTCATACATACCAAAATTTTGTAAATAGGCTAGACATCAAATTTAATCGATTCAATTCTTTAGCACGAGGGGTATATGTCAAGATTATTTCATGAATTCATACCATAAACTTTAATTGTACTAAAACGTTGATTTTGACACATTTTCACATCAATAAAACGGTACACACATAAACAAAAAGCACCATAAAATTATGTTGTTATAGTGTAACTATAGCAAATTAAATGTTCTTCTTTTTATTTGTCAAATAAATGTCAAAAATTTGTAAATAAAAATAGTTTGAATTGAATAATTCAACATGTTTAAAGATATAGAATACCAGTAAAGGTAAATCTTGCTTCTGCAACTAATTATCCGGCTAAATATGCCTTCAAAAGATTCAAAATTTGCATATAAAAGCTGGCTTCAATTTAATTGCGAATAAACAACATGCTGCTTTATCTAAAATGCGCAACAATGGAAAATGAGACATTCTGATTGGTCATATTTGTAATGAATGAAATAATTAAAATTATACCCACTAGTGGGTAATCTGTTACTTTCCTTGTTTGAAATCTTCATAGTTATAGAGCATTTATTGAGAGGTGTTGGATAAAATAATTAATTACATTTTTCACTAATTTGTGCATCTCTGAAGTAAGAATGAGTTAATCACCACCCTGTATATTGATTACAAATATCCCTTTACAAAAGAATTAACCTAACAAATCATCCCAAAACTGGTCTTAATTTATTCACAATTTCTCAGTAAGACAGTACGAGGTACAGTAACGGTATTCCACATGCAATATACCAATTACTGACTCACTATTCCTCTAGGAATATTGAATACTTCTCAGGTATAGTTCCAACCGAATTCATCCACACAAAATACCTCTGTAAATCCCCTGGCATTTTACGTATGCCAAGCGGCCAGACACTCGAGAAAATCGTCGCCACCATAATCTTAAGTGAAGACAGACACACACTTATATACAAGTCATTAGAGATTATGATAGTAACGAGTCGACATTCAAAGACCGGCACTGTCTTCATGCTAATGTTAATGTTGTAAACCACCCGCCATCAGATTGGACCCAGACGAGGCGGAGAATGTTAAGCATTTACATGTGTAACAAGAAGAAAGAAATAACACTTTTCGAAATATTTGAAATGTGATTTTATGAAATAAATATATCATCACGCCTTTTGCTCATTATGGGTGTGGCACTCTGCTTACGCAAATCTCTATAAGTGATATATTTTTCGTATGAAATGCGGTTACCAGTCGTCAAGTCATAACCCCCAAAAGTTGAATAAATATAGTTACGCCTTTTGTCCATTTTGGACTGGGTATTTTGGTCCATACAGGTTTATATTTAAATAAATTACAACTATAGGGTTGAAGGATGGATGGATGTGTGTCTGTATATTCTATAACTCGCCCAAGAGAATAGATAGAGTAACACAACTTCATAATTATTAATTTCATAAAATTGTGAAGAACTACAGAGTTAATTGCTAAACACATTATTCTTTTGCCAATTTGAAATTAATATAATTTTAACGATTATTTTTAATACACATAATTATCTAATTACATTTCCAAGCATTTATTGTACGTAATTATAAAAAATTGTAAAAGTGACACTTTACAGACAGTTAACAGCCTGTAAATTGTCACATTTAATGTCAATCAGCAAAAAATGTTATTACAATGTTTAATAAATATTTTGAAAAATGTAATAAATATTTATTAAAACTTATTTAGTTTGGTATCAAAATAAAGGTGTTAAGAAGAAGATTTGAACTCAAAGATAAAAAAAAATATTTTTAACGATCGTCAATTGTTTTTTAAACAAGTTATTTATCTTACCTAGCTTGGTAGTTGGTATCAAATTTAAGGTTTAGTTTGAACGATCGTCAATTTATTTGAATGTTTCCGAGCTTGGTATCAAATTTAATGTCAAAAAATTTACTTCAGCTTCAGAGCGATTGTCAATTGTTTTTATAATAGTATTTTTTCAAATTTGATACCAAATTTATATTATTAAGTAATTTATCTATTTGTACTTAACCGTATTGGTATATAATATATTCTTTGACCAAAGTATATAAGTTTTGCTATGAAAATAAACATGTATGTGAAATATTTATTTTATGTATTACATTTATATGTATAAGAAAGTTGTGTGGTGTCCACACCAGATTTATTTAAATTCTGCAACCATTCTATATCAACATAGTTAATTGTAATGAATGTCAATCACGTTTATGGATGTCTAAATATAGAAACACGTGTAAATATCAATATTAATTAGTTGATAACTTTGCCAATCATGTTGTCAATCAAAACAATTAACAATATTGTTAATTCGTACAGGAAAACTAAACAGACTGTTTGACAGAAAAACTCGAATTTTCTTATAATGAAAAACAAACGATTTAAACAAATAAAACAAAATCATTTTCTTATACTCAACATTCAATTGTAAAATTGTTTGTATTTGAAATGTATTTTAGTTTGAGATTCATCTGTTTTAGCTTCAATAACTCTCATATCAAAAATTCTGTTGTTATCAATAATAAAACTGATTGAAAATAAAATGATATTAAACATGAAGCCGGATTTTATCTTCGTACTGTCATCCAATAATTCAGTATGTTTAACATCCGGTGATTACGATGCACAGTAAATTAATGGCGAGGAAACATTTGTTTATTAGTACAAACAAGGCATTCACTTGAATGCTCACTGTATTATCGGCAGACTTCTGCAGAAAGCAGATGCTATTTCTTCAGCAGTTCAACTGATGTATGATTTTAAATTTCCTTTTTTACTTTCTGCACATACCGAATATTTATAATAATTGTAAACACAATGAGAAATAGTTAAATTTCTTCGTTTTAAAACGACAAAAGGGGTAATATATTCAATTTTTCAATCGATTTCTTCAAAAGAATTACTTTTAAAACGCTGATGACTCATTTTAACGTAATTTGATAAATGACATTTATCAAAGTCTGATGTTTATGTGACAGATTAAAATAAATATTTGTACAATAATTTCAAATAATGACTGAAATCTTTCTCGAAAAATATTCGTCTAATATATCCCTCGTGCATGCCAAATACAATCAGAATATAATTACTGAATATACCTTGCGCGTAGAGTGCGTGCACGTTAACTTCAAGCCACCTAGCCTAACAAACTGATAGGCTTGGTGGCTTGAAGTTAACGTGTACGCACTCTAAATGTTGGCATAGGCAGTTAACATGTAAAATCAGTTTTTTGTAAATAAAAAGTGTCCAAATATCCCTACATCTTATTTAATACATATTAATTTATTTTGATACCGCAATTTAATGAAATTAATAATAATAATTCCTAATTTTCCGCCTACTCTTTTCATTGCTACTGACGTATAGTGCCTGCAATTTGTTTTAAATATTTTAATCTGTCACTGTCAATTTCTGGTGATGGAAACCATTCAGCGTTCTTTCCTGTGAAGTATTCAGATATTTGTCTTGCATTGCGCCCCCCATAATACATTCTAATAATATTTACACGGTTCTCGACATTTAATGTATTCTTGATGACAGTGACAGATTCAAATATTTAAAACAAATTGTAAGTACTATACGTCAGTAGCAAAATAAATTAGGAATTATTATTATTAATTACATTAAATTGCAGTATCAAAATAAAGTAATATGTATTAAATAAGATGTAGGGATATTGGCAGTACTGTGATATAAAATTTGGATGTATTTTTTTATTTACAAAAAACTGATTTTACATGTCCTATGTCAACATTTACCCCCACACGGTTTATCTGAAACATCTATTTCGTCAATATTTATTATTTATTACGTATAAAAAAAATCCAGATTTTTCTCAACTGAAATAATGTGTATGTGCGTTGAAAATAAAATGAATTTTGGGCATACACATATTCCATCCTAATTAAGGACAACCAAACAATTTGAAAAACCAAACAACTATTTGTCTTCAACTACATGTTCATCAACATCACTGTACAATATACGTATAAAAAAACCGAGTACTCAGCAAAGCTAACACGTGTTTAAAATAAACATTCTCCTATCAACTCCTCAACTAGGTAATTTCGAACACGATTTCCCCGTCGTCTTCATTTGCTGTTCGCTGCTTTCGTAGCATAAACACGTCACACGATAGACAACATTTGAAAACAGATTGGTAAGCAATTCTACTGTTTCAATGTCATTAACGCCTGCTAGTTGTTGATGTATTCAGTTGATCGCATAGTAACTTCATTATTTGATGTGGAAGGTGTCTCAGACATACATACATTCATCGCACTATTTAAGATCACTTTTATAGCAAATAACTCATTCGAAAAGCCATTCATAGTACTTTATCTTCTTCTTTATTCACT
This sequence comes from Poecilus cupreus, assembly GCA_963942605.1. Taxonomy (NCBI): domain Eukaryota; kingdom Metazoa; phylum Arthropoda; class Insecta; order Coleoptera; family Carabidae; genus Poecilus; species Poecilus cupreus. The sequence continues at coordinate 10,976,467 of OZ012733.1, read as the reverse complement.
AACAGACTAACACACTATTATACAAACTCCCAGGAAGGACGTGTGTTGGACATATTATCTATTATCAATTTAAGTGTCTATAAATTTAAAAGTTTTTCATGAAAAATGTTACAGTTTTAAAGATCAATCATTGTCAATTGTCAATTATCTAGAACTTATTTCATTACAAATTAAAATACGAGATTTTTAAAATCAACTTAGCTGGTCTCTATAATTTAAAAAAAATTAATTAATTAATTAAGTTTTTAAAATTGAGCCAATTTGTGTCTGATTATGTGCTGTCATCAAATTTACAATCTTCAATTTAATTATTATGAACAATTAAAATTAAAACAATTATAAATGGAATGTTTCACTGGCATCCTAAGAATTTGTAATAGTTATTTACTTTACAAGTGTGCAAAGTAAGCAATTACCCACGAGAGTGATTTTAGCACATGAAGCTGAAAGCTGAGTGTGATAATTTTATCGAGTGTGAAGTATAACGTTTTATCCAACACCTCTTAATAAATGAAAAATTTATTAAATAAATATTATTTGACAGTGACATACGCTTTTTAAATTAAAATGTCAATCGAAGTGGTTACCAAGATGTTGTGTGTTATTATTATTGTTATAAATATAGTGACTTTTCTTAAAATTATACCCACTAATGAGTAATCTGTCACTTTCCTTGTTTAAAATCGCCATAGTTATAGAGCATTTATTGAGAGGTGTTGGATAAAAATAATTTATATTTGAAAAATCAATTTATAGGCTACATATTATATTTTCGATTTACAATTTTATCTTCATTAAAAATTTACAAAAAAAATTTTAATCGACCAATAAACTTTTCTGAGAAAAACAAATGACTGTTGCAAAAAAGATCATTTAAAACATGAATCATTCACGGAGAGATTACATGTTGCTCTTATAAGATTACCTATTTATAGTACACGTATAATTATGATTAACATTTAAACAATCGATAAATAAACTGAAATTGTATGTTTTCGGAGAAAAACAAATGATTATTGTAAAAATACTAAACAATTTTCAATTAAAATTCAATTATTAGGGACTCACTTCCACTTTCTTAACAACATTCTTCTCAATCTCACACTCACTATACACCAATGTAACCCGGATACGATCACGTCTCGTATACCCACACACTCCTCTCAAATATCTCATTTCTACAGCAGTTATACGTCGTTCATGCTTCTTCATCCACACCCAACATCCACTAGGCACTAGCACACCATTATAAACACTCAATCGAGCATCTCTAGAAGACTCTAGAAGACTCTAGATACATTCACGTTTCGAGCAAATGTACCCAGAGTTACCTTGCACCCTGCAGACACCCGGTAAATACATCCATCCCTCGAGAACATACTAGACAAATATACAAATTCATTCGCTTGTTCCAGTCTCACACCATTCACTGAAACATTACAATCAGTCATCAAATCATTCTTCTTAAACTTTACAACACTTTACATTTATCGACATTCAATAGCAGATTACCTTTCCCTACTTCATTGCTCACAATCATTCTTCTCAATTGCTCTTAAGTTGTACCCAGAGCACCCAATACCTTGCACCTTGAAGACACCCGATCAAAACATCCATCCCTCGAGAACATACTAGACAAATATACAAATTCATTCACTTGTTCTAGTCTCACACCATTCACTGAAACATTACAGTCAGCAAATCATTTTTCTTAAACACCAACACTTTACATTTATCTACATTCAATAGCAGATTTAAACCTTTCCCTACTTCATTTATGCTCACAATCATTCTTTGCAACTGCTCTTCAGTTTCACCCAACACAACAACATCATCCGCATAAGCTAACGCAGACACTATACGTCCACCAATTCGTACACCATCCGTTCCATTTTATGCTGTTCGTAACAATAAATTCTTTGTAGAAATGAAACAACCAAGGAGACATTCCACAACCCTGTTTCACATACGAAACCAATCACCCAAACTAATTTCCTTCGAAGAACACTGTCCTTAAAACCAAAATTCACCACTATAAACAATCGAGCATCTCTAGATACATCCACATTTGAAACAAATGTATCCATCATATCACCCAAAACTGCGCCCTGCAGACACCCGCCTTTCAATCTCCCGACCAATACATCAATAACATAAACAGTAAATCTACAATTAATCAAAAACCTGTTAAAGAAACACGAACTGCAAATCCAAACCATGCGTCCATCACATAGAACCACCACCATACCTTGTGCCTCTATAAAGAACCCCCAAAGAGTGGTACCTTTAAACTTCGTCAAATTCTCCTCGTATCCATGTGGGTTCCTTTTCAGCTCACCGGTGACCCCATCGTACAGCGCTTCCTTGGGGTCGAACCCCAGGCGGTCCTTGTAGTACGCCTGGGTACTCATCTCGTCATAAACTGACACTGTTCACTCACGAATCACTGGGTATCACGGATAATGTCGAGCACGCGAACACGGTATAGTTTAGTTTAGTAAGCGTTTTATTGTTATTTCTTTCGTTAGTTTATTTTTATGGTTTATTATTAATTAAATGAGCTTTGTTTAGGAATGTATCGTTTTCGTTTTGATGTTTAATACACGAATTGGAATCACCACCCGGATTTGACAGACACCTTGAAAATAAATAAATTCTATAAATACAAGTACTGCAATAGTAAACCTAACATCAGCTGATATCACGGATGTTTGCAAAGAGTTGCAAAAATGTTTTATGATATTTCATTGAAAACTTTATACTATTTAAATAAATATATCATCACGCCTTTTACCCATTATGGGTGTGGCACTCTGCTTACGCAAATCTCAGTGATATATTTTTGCGTATGAAGTCAAATCATAGTCCCCAAAGATTTAATTTAAATTGGCAACTGTCAGATGTGGGCTTCGAACTGAAGATCTCACGATCTACAGTCCAATGCGTTAACCACAGACCTATTACAGTACCTAAAACTTTAATTATATATAATTATATGACAAAATTGATGATCAACTGGGATATGAAGAATAAATAGTAATTTCTTCGAAACTGCAGTCAATAGTTATTTATGTATCAAAGCACTGAAGTTTAACTTTCTATGGGGCCTATTCTGTAACTTGCCTGTTAATTTTTAACGATCACCAATAAAAATGTGTGTCAAATTAAATTTTCAATTTTTATTCAGTGCCGGCTGCTATTATTGGATACTCATTTGTAAACAGCATTTACCCAAGCTCTGTATTGCCTTTGAAAATGAATCTTTACAAGTTACTAATTGACAGCTACACTGTAAATATTTTACAAGTTAGTAAACAAGGTAAACAATACACGTTGCCAAAGTAATGCTTACAAGGCTTATGCGAAATCATTTCTAATAATTTATGACAGAACAATTGTGTGCAACTGATTTGGTTATAATTTTAATTTGATTTACAAATGAGTAACCAGTAAAATGTTGTACAATACACGCAAGGTAACTGTTTTTACTGCTTCAAGGTGACAGGCTCAGGTCATTTCCTCCAGCAGTAAAAACTGTTTTACCTTGCTTGTAATGTAAATAACTATCACAGGCTGTTAAAAACTTACAGGTATGTTACAGAATAGGCCCCATGACGAATATGGAATTTATTTGCCGAGGCCGATTGCTACCAAAATATAATAAGGTTGTAATATGAACATCCAAGTTTGATGTGGCCACCACATAACTTCCCGAAAATTATAACTTTTAAACAGTGCGAAATATAGAAAAAAGTATCAAATAAAAATTGTAGCCAATACTATTTTAGATCTTTTTGAATATAACAAAATTTACTCTATCTCATTTATTTACTGAGATATACCCAAAAAACCTAATAGGCCTTCAAGTAAACTACCACTTCCGGTTAATGGATTGTTCCCAAAATTTAATCAGCTTATTTCATGAACATCTACAATCCAAATATGAAATTTGACATTAATATCTTCATTACATTTTGAGTTATCGTAGACATTATAATCAATCGTCACACTCCCCATTCCAATTATTAAGTTTTCTTGTTCGTAAGTTATTGAACGAACCACAAACGTCCCTAAGGATAAAAAGGACCTCAGGGACGTTTGTGGACCTCAAACAACGTATGTATATTCAAGTATTTAAAAGTATCTCCAATAATTAGTTCCATATGAAAAAAGTTCCAATTATTTTATTTTCATCCCTGCTAGTTAATTCCAACCGCGCTAGTTCTCCTAAATTTACTCGTGAAAACAAAACAACATCGCTCCTGAGAGCCACATCGCATATAACCTTTGTTAGCCGGTAATGCAGCATTCTAAAATTAAAACTGCAGCGCGCAGATGTTTTACGCTCAAGGCGCAAACAACGCCATGGAATTAGATTTCTCAAATCTGACATTTTCACTAGACTGTTTACTAACTACTAGTGCGAGAGAACCTAATTATTATTTGTACCCCGTACACGAGAACTACTAATTTACATAGTTGAAGAGGAAACATAACAAACAATTGTATTATTAAACATTTCATTTAGTGAGAAAGAGAATTTTTTCACAAAAGATTCTACATTTGAAATAAAAATTAATATTCCAAAACTATGTCTGGAAATTGTGGGATTAATTAAGTACACATCAGATATTTTATATAAATGATCTAGATTTCTGAAATCCTTACAATACGATATTAAATACCAAAACTATTAAATTCTGGTTGCAATCTATATCAACCGGAAGTAGAATTTAACTCGAAGGCTATCAAGTTTTTTCTAATCACATTCAATAATTGATTCATAAAAAAAATATTAATTAATTTTCCCGCTGTTTTATTTAAAAATTACAACACTTGAAAAATTGTGGTTAAACATTTGCCCATCTTAGCTTTTAACAGAAACAAATAAATGCCATGAAAAATAAATGAAATACGAGCCCAGAATTGTATCATTTATTATTAATAAGAATACTTAAAGGATAATTTTTTGACGTTTCTTAAAATCAATGAAATGCTTCATTGCATATCACGTGTCTGCATTTTAACCAATCCTGTCATTATTATACTAAGAATAAAGCTCTAGTGATTATTCCCGGAAATAATAGCTTTTTATTTTTGTTGACAAATGTCAGTTATCATCAACACAAACCTGATGATGAAATCAAAAAATACCTAATCTAATTAAATATAACTCGAGAGTTTGATAAATTAGAAAATAATTTTGCAGTATCTTTCTCAAACTTGTTGCCATTTAAAAATAGTAACAAGTTATCGAAAGATCTGTCAGATTTGCAATTTATTCTTACTCTTTTGTTTATTACCGAAAATAGCAACTCAAATAATAACAAATTAACAAAACTCACTAATATAAATATTTTATTTGCTCCAAAGGTATTGGTTGGTAACCACATACTATGTTTTTGAATATAAACAAAATATTATTGTCCAAATAATCTAGCACTTACTGTTGACGAATTTTCCTCAAAATCTATTGAAATCGTAACATAAACATAATATTTTCAAAACTTGAAAACTGTCTATGAAACATATATATTAAAAAATATAAAGACAGTAAAAATTGTCAACTGTTTCATAAAATACAGCCTCATAATAATAAATTATTAATTCATTGAGACCGGCAAAGCCAATCAATCGGGACAATCGTTTACAATTTTTATTATCTATATTTTTTAATAAACATAATACCTCTCTTACATATATGTATTTGCGAAAGTTAAAAATGATAATTAACAGTTTTCCTTTGTATGATTTTAACTGGGCTAAAAGATATGATTCTTGGCTTATACCTGGCAAAACAAAACGAACACAAATAAACAAAAACCTAATAGAATGACAGAGGTCTTAGTACGCTAAAAATCTGCCTCATCAAGGTTAACTACTAACTAGTAAGGCCCAGTTTTCTAGTGCGCCCGATATAGAAGATAGAAAGCTTTACTTAGCTCAAAATCAACACAGAACAAGATTATGAGAATCCAGTTTTAAAGAAACTGAAAGTAGTTACGAAACAGGCTTGACTTTTTATGATTCGTCATTTGGTCGTTTCAAATGTTGAGAGTAAAAGTTGATTTTCATTTGCTTTCCTTCGACACATCGTCATGGTAAGTGCTATTTTTAAAATGACCAACAAACGTTCACATTTCAAAGGGAATATTTTAAATTGGTTAATGTTGAAAACACAACAATATTATTGACAGTTATGTTTACATGACAACGTGTTTTGGTTGTTTGTTTTTGCGATTTAGAACAAAGATGTCAATAGATATTTTTACCTTCGTCTCGTAACTGTAAGAGAGGTATTTTGACGACATATACATGTCTGATTTATAGTTGTCACTTAACAAGACGAATGTCAATTGCGTGCCACACCCAAATATGGGTAACAAGCTTGGCGATATTTATTTTTTAATATACACAACGTTTTCACTATTATCATATCAAAATTTCAAGTTGGCAGCTGCTTATAGTTTGGTAGAAATCTACCGGAAGTGGTACTTAACTTGAAGGCTTATGATTATCTTAGTAAATAATTGATTTGTGATAAAAGTTTTCAAATAAATTTCCCTATAAAAGCTGTTACCTTCCGCCATAGATTTCTTATCAAACAATGCAGGACACTATCACGAAACGCTCATCCCTTCAAAAATTATGACACATGTCAAAAATAGTCATATTTCAACTATTGTTTTATTGTTTTTGTATCAAAAGGTTAGCAGATTTAAAACATCAAAATTTAATTGTTCTATAAAGTAAATCATAAATGGTGACAGAAGTTATTAAAATTTATTTGAAATCTATACTGTAAAAAAATTACAATATAGGTTAAGTTTATACATCTGTCAGTTGTCAATTGAAACTGACAGTCAGTGTTGCCAACCTCAACCCTCAAAATTATGTGTTTAGTCATCGGAATTAATTAGTTAACCCTTCTTGTAAATTTTGTTTTATATTACGTCCAAATTTACTATATCTGCCAAAATTATCCTAATTGTACAATAATTATTTAACGGATGCCAACACTGCGTTGCTCAAAATCGTCAAAAGTGACGAATTCTAAGCTTTTACTGACGAATTTTGAGCACTTTATTGTCGATTTCAAATAAATATCATTTGAGCTATGATTTCCATGCAACATTTTTTATTTATTCGATACTTTATTTGTAGATGGAAATATTTGAGCTAAGTTGAAGACAGTTGAACTAAGAAAATATATTTGACATTTAAAATTACCCAATTACATTCAAACGTCAACAAATTTTCATTGTTTTCAAAATAAATTATTATTTACTATAGCATGTTAAAGAGGTTTCTTAATATTTATTATATATTTGGGATAGTTTATAATAATTTAACTTGCACGGAAAATAATATTTGAATCCAAAGCTGACGTTTGTGGCCGCGAAAAATAGTTAGGTTATGTTCAAACAAACTCAATTTTAAATGTAACCTATACTTGAATATTCAATAATTGTATTTGACACAAAAATATTGGTAGTCAATACTACCCACTTCTAACTTATACCATAATAGGTTTGTTCCAACTGGACATTTCTGACAAGTTTGTGACATGTTTGTGACAATTTCAGTTCGCCTGCGAAAAATGTAAACAAATTAAGTTTGCAATATAGACTGGAACGGCGAATGGAATAAATTTTTTATTTTGACAGCTAACCTTAAATATAAATAAATAAATTCATATATTTTTCGCTACAAAAAAAGAAATGAAGCTTATGTTTCAAAGTTAATTTGTTTACATTTTTCGCAGGCGCAGTGAAATTGTCACAAACATGTCACAAACTTGTCAGAAATGACCACTTGGAACAAACCTAATATATGAATGTATTGTTAAATTCTGCACAGCGAATTTTACATTTGAAATAAACTGACTATAGTTTAAAGTAACCCAGTAAAAATTTCCAATGAAATATCACTTCAGCTTGTCGTAATATTCACTAATAAAATCACACCTTATACTTCGCGCACTGTTCGGCACTCTCGCGTATGGATCATGTGTCTCTGGTCTATAGGAGTGTCCACTCCTGCTGTCAATGCGCAACTGAAGCGGATAGCAGTGTTGAACGTGCGAAGCGAGGCGTGCCAGGCCCGGTCTGGCCCACGAACACCAGACATTTGCCCTATTATGGCAGAAGGCACGACGATTGGAATATAGGTAGGCTTAGGAGAATTTCTCAGTGGCATGGTGTGTGGGATCGAAGGTGGTCAGTGGCGTAACTGTGTCATTTAATTTGGTTTTGTTTCGCATTGCATTTCTTTAATTATTATATGGGAATAAATATATCATATATCCAGCAGGGTGCTAGTAAAGGGTTTATTTATATAACCAATTGAAAATGTATGACTTGTTCCTTGCGTATGACTTTATTTTGACAATTATTTGACACATGTTGACGTATGTTATCATGAACTTTAGATCACATCTATAAACATTTATACATAATGCATGCTTTCTTTATATATTATTATATCTTAAGGCATTGTTATTTTCTTTACCTGTTTTTGGACAGTTGACTGTAAGGTTTAAAGTTAAATAAATAAATAATTAAATAAATAGATGTTACCTGTATAATTTTTTGTTATTATTGCAACTATGAATTTATTTTAAAACAGAAATCAATTAATATCTAGTCTTCAAAACTTTCTAATTAATAATACAAATATAGCTTTTATAATATTTCAAACAACACATATTTTTGACAGTACTCAATTATTTGACGATGTTAAAAATGTTTTAGTTATTGTTCCAGTTGTAACTACGATTATTGAAATAAATTATTAAATATATAATTTAGTTTTTCGAAAAATTAGAAGCATGCACAAAAAAAGTGCAAATAACATTTTATATTCTAAACTTTTTACTAACATCTTTTCACAGCTGTTTTTTTTTTTCAAAAATGGAATTTATTGTTTTGTGTCCAGTAAACTTTCTCTTCCGGTTTTTCAATTTCATTCAAAATCAACTCAGCTCTTCTTATTTTCATGAAACATAAATTCCAAGTTTCGTTTATATGTCTCGTTCATGAGATATTGCGCACACGGATATCAATCCATCCATCCATTCATCCATTCATCCATTCTCACATACAGACATCATTGAGAAATTGGTCTTAACGGATTCAGTGGACGTCAAAATATGTATTTCCGCAAAAATCTCGTTCGCATTTTTTTTATGATTCCAATACTTCCTTATACTTTGTATAAGAAAGTAAAAAAGGGGATGAATATAGGGGATGATTAATTGATTATTCATCCATTGAACTTTGTACTGTGGGTAATCATATTTTGATGATTTTTTTATTGAATAGAAATAGGGTATACATCGAAATTGGTTCAATTTGAATTTGAAAACAAAACTTTTTAACAAAAAGTTAAACAAATGAAAAAAGGAATTGAAAAGCGAAAAATAAAATAAAACTTTTTAATCTCGACTTAGTTAAGAGTTAAATTATTAATACTAAAAAGCTTTATTTTATTTTTTCATTTTCAATTTCTGTGTTTGTCGGTTTAATATTTGATAAAATGTTTTTATAACTTTGCAATACATAACCTCCCGCCAAACAACTTGTAAACAATTTAAAAAAAATTAACTAATTATTGTTATTATTATATCTAACACATTGCTACCTTTAAAAGTGTAGTACAAAATTGTACGATAGGTATAAGCAATACTTTAGCATTTATAAAAAAGAAATCTTTATAAAATACTACACTATTTCCTGAACAGTCGTGGATTATCCCAAGAATTGCTTTCAGAATTTAGGTTATAGCAGATATATGTGACAAATAAATTAACACAAACTCTTTACAGATAAAAAATTCAGATTCAGACTAACTGGCGTCAGGCCAAAAAAATTCAGAATCGACAAATTCAACGAATCATTTGGCCAGAAATTTTAATACTAGACTATTGTTAAAAATGCAATATAGTTACAAAAACAAAATCTATTAATTTTCTCATGCTTCAAATTGTTTAAGTTCGCCATTTTAAAAGCATTACTAATTCTCTGTTGCTATAAGTGTGTAAGTGAAATATCTATTCTAAAATAAGTTCTTTGGTATCCGGTAATCAAGTCAATGGTTTTTTCGTTGGAAAAACAGTAGCACGTAAGTAAGTAGCACAGCACTAAAGGTCACTGAATACCGCTAAGTAACATTCGCGTATTATGATGAGCTGTAGCAAATGGGGTCTTTCACCATTTTTTTTATTATTTTTTTTATGAAACTTTATCTATATTGAAGACTATCTACATTTTTAAAAAGTCTTAATTGTTATTCATTAAGCCACAATGATTTTTTTTAAATGTTGTGACGCCATAGTAGAGGTGTTACAGGACCTAAAACAGTACAGATTGTAAATAATTGTAGTCATATTTTTTTACTTATTCTATTATTATTATTACAATAAAATAAAACATTTATGTAACAAAAATTATTTAAATCTCTACTGTTTTAGATCCAGCAACACCTCTACTATGACGTCACAACATTTTATAAAAAATCATTGTGGCTTAATGAATAACAATTAAGACTTTTTAAAAGTGTAGATAGTCTTCAATATAGATAATGTTTCATAAAAAAAAATAACAAAAATCAGTGTAATGTTTTAACATAGAAGAGTATAATACCATAATAGCTATAATACTTTTATTTGCGAAAACATGGTTGTTTAGTAATTTTTAAATTTTGAAGAACTTATGTATTTACACTTTTGCTGTAAAATTAATAGATAAAAATTTAGAGCACCCAGTATATGTGAAACAATTAAATTTAGGTTGAAATGACCACAAAAATATTTCCAATTAAAGATGTTTTACAACCTTATGAATAATTGTAATATTTATTTATGCTTGCTCTTTAAATAAATTTATTTTTCATAGAATCTGCTGTCAACTCTATAAATAACTATTACCTATATAGCATTTTTTATCTAAATATTCTAATTAAAGACATAACCATGTACCAATTGCTTTTTTCTGGTAACTATTTGAGTAAGATTCTTCAAATTCTTTATTTATAATTAAAGTTCTATAAAATAATCAGCAGATTAACCGCATGTGTCGTCAGCATCCTGAGCTGAGTGTGTGTGTAAATTTGAGTGATTTTGTACTGACCACACTCGTCATTGAACACACACACACATACTATCAGCATTCGCGCATTTCCTAGAAACTAATTCACATAATTATTTCATGAAATACTTTCGATTTTATGCAAATTGACAAATGCATATTATATATTGATATCCATGAATGTAATTTTTTTTTGGGTGCTAGTAGATGTTGAATCAAACAGGTGGCTGATATATTTAAAGACATTTGATTGAGTTAAGTGTTGGAAGTTATATGGGCGTTACTGATTGGCGCCAGCCATGCAAAATTTGCCATTTCAATGAAAGTCAGAGGCGTGCACGATTTTTTTTTTTGTTAATATATTATTTAAATGAACGGCAAACAAAAGACAGTTGACTAAAAACTAAATCTGTTAATGTTTTAAGGCTAATTAAATATCACACGGATAAATTAATAGGCACGAAAAATAGTATATTGTGTATCTAGTAGGAAAAGTGATATATTATCGGACGATGCTGGAAATTGCAACACCAGTTCACTTTTCCTACTACTTATTTCCGGGCGATTTTATAATCAATAATTAGTTATTTTATACTTTATTTATAAACGTCAGATAACCAACGAGACAGCTAAATCGTACGGGAATACTTTACCAGTCCGGAAAAGTTTTTCCCGTACTGTATACATGCTAGAATTGTTTTATAAATTTCTTTTTCTACGACCACTTAGAAATCTGCTCATTGAATGTTTGTAGTTGCTAGGGAAATGAGGTACATTGCAAGCATCGTGCGAAATGAATTTGTTTTGTGAGTATTTCAATACAGGTCACCTCATTTCAGTACAGGTGCCATTGCTAGGATACTTATTTAGAATTGTCAAATATTGGAATGGTGGAAGCGAGACAAATTTATTATTAAAATTAAATCGATTAGGAAATAATTTCGTGGTCGTAGAAAAAGTATAGTGTAATGTCCATTTCATACTCGTAGGAAATGAGTACCATTCCATGCTTGTTGTACAATATACTATTTTCTATGACCACTTAGAAATCTGCTCATTGTATATTTGTTGTTGCTAGAAAAATGAGGTATATTGCAAGCATCGTGCGAAATGAATTTGTTTTGTAAGTATTTCAATACAGGTCACTTCATTTCAGTACAGGTGCCATTGCTAGGATACTTATTTAAAATTGTCAAATATTGGAATGGTGAAAGTGAGACAAATTTATTATTAAAATTAAATCGATTAGGAAATAATTTCGTGGTCGTAGAAAAAGTATAGTGGAATGTCCATTTCATACTCGTATGAAATGAGTACCATTCCATGCTCGTTGTAGAATATACTATTTCATTATTCAATACAAAGAGCATAATATTTTCACTTCGCGTAAACAACTAAATCTTCGTTCGCACCATCCAAAGAAAGCTCTAAAAAGGTCATTAATTAATAAACCTGCACTAATTTCTTTCTGTATCAACCCACGCCTGCAAGCACCATGTGTCGCAGTGTGACGTCACTGATCCAGTTGTGTGGACACCTTGCAAGGCTCGTGTCACTCAGGTGGGTGTAGGCGCTCGACCCACGCCCCCTAGGCTCCTGGCGCCCACCAAAGTTTGTTTGATATTTGCGCGACAGAAAGTTTTCTCTGGTACTGTGATACTTATAGTACACGTTATTGATTGAAATGCAGAGAGAGCAGTGACGTCATAGACACGGAACACGCATAATTTAGCGGAGAACATCTGGTGGTACTTAACAATGAATTAATTGTTACCAAAATCAAGTTGGAATTAGAATTAGGATAGTTTTCTAACATGTACATTGAAGACGAGCTGAATATCTAAATTGTACTTTCTTTGCACCCGCCTACTTATATGCATGAAAATTTTTTTGGGAAATATGACACTATATATGCAGCAAAATATGCAAATAAAAATCTTAAATTATTAGATGAAAATTATACAATTTTATTGTACAATACAGTCTTAATCCTGATTCACAATTAACAAATATACCTACTACTAATATACATATAAACTAAGTCAAGAAACTTGATATTGTAAGATTTTGACATATTTACATAATTACAATAACAAATTATTCAAAATTTTCTAAATAAAAAAAAAAGTGAAACAAGTAAAAAATAAGTCCAGCAGAGAATTCTCGGCCAAATATGCAATATATGCAATTACTAATAAACAACAATAAATTGACCAAGTTTTCTTGTAAATTTAATTGAGTTTCATCGACTGTAAAAATAGAGCAAAAATTCTGAGACCTGGTCCAAGTAGGTGAAATTTTAAAAAGTGCTACTCGATATCTTGGGAACTAGATGAGATATCTCAAAACGGCCACCAGTTCTGAAATCCCCATGCCCCAATTACCCAAAAACCAAATTTTCATCCAATTCTGAGACTTTTGATTTTTTTCGTCAAAATTATTTAAGGCCATAGCCTTGAAAAATTAGCGTTTTTTAACTTTTCCCCATAAAATGTGACCCCATAGAGATATTTCAATGAAATTTGGCACACTTATGCAGCTCGACGAGCCCGATCCAACGGTGTACTCTGCAACTTCGTATCTATATCAGATATTGAGTTATCGATAATCCAAAATTTTAATTTTTTGAAAAAATGCAAAAAAAATTTTTTTCAAAATTTTCTTAAAATTTGTTTGTGGGGTAATTGAGGCGTGGTAAGTTCAATGCCGTTGAGAGCGATTCAATATCTCGCTTAGTTTTTGAGATACCGGCCGGGAAACTTTGAGTTTTTACAATTTTTTACCCAAATCACATTTGGAGCCGTAAAATAATTTTGAGTACATAAAAATTAATTTAAAAAATATGAGGTATTAAGAAAACTATGCTGAATACAACGGTGTGGTCCTCATTTATTTATCTTTACTAGGTTTGGAGATAGGGCCCTTGAAATTTAAAGGTTTTTTCAATTATTATTTATTAACAAATTATTCAAAATTTTCTAAAAAAAAAAAAAAGTGAAACATAAGTAAAAGATATATTCAGCAGAGAATTCTAATATACAATATACCTCTGCTGTAAATCTGGTATTTTGATACCTAGTTAAACAAATAACTATTATATGAAATATATCAATAAACTAAAATATTCGTAGCATAGGTGACAGCTGATATCGTGTTGGTACTACTGAAATTGTCACAATAAATTGATGTGTGTAAAACGTACGACGATATTTTTGTTCTTAGCAATTTATTGACAAAAACATTGACCAATTTATTAACCAATATATTACGCACTATAAAGGAGACCTGGTACAAAAATATATAGCTTTTTAACGTCAACGTCCTTTAAATATATAAATCATAGTTTCCATATTAATATATGATTTAATCATTTATGTGGAGCATACTACTAGTAAATTATGTATTAGATAGAATCAATAAAATGCTCTATTCAACGATACATATCAATAAAGTTGTTTAATGAATGTTAGAGAAAAATCCAGAATTATTATGACATATGATTATTACACATTTATTATCTCGATTGAAATCATAATTCGTATTTCAATTGCTTGCACTAATTGTTATTTCTTACAAACTATGAGTCTAGTTGCATACAATCAACATGTGTCCAATTTCACTTATTTCAAGGCTATTTTAAAAAACTTAGAGTGTCTTTATGTTTAGGTGATAAACGAAGTTTAATAGGCCATAAAAATGTTGGTATCAAACGCATTTTGTACTATCACGCTGTGTTGGAAATATATTCCAACATATATGGACGTACATTAAATTAATTAATTTACATAAACTCCTACAATTAAAGTACCTTCTCATGTATGAATTATTTAAGGAGAACAGAGAATATCCACGTGCCGAACTTATGAATGAATTTTGAATTTTCACTTCTCATATTTCATCAAACATTCCACACACGCGCGGGCAAAATTAAATGTGACGAATTTAAATATTTTATTATATTCATAAATTGAATCATCGCGAGAATAAATCAGTTAGACAAATATGTTTTTGAGCGACCATCTCGCAGAATTATCCATTACATGCTCGTGCGAAATATGCAATATTTCACACGGCACATTCTGTACATATAAACTATACAATTAATTAATTTCTGTTTTACTTTCTTATACGTAGGCAATTATAAAAATAAAATGGATTGAGAGGATCTACATGATTGATTCCGTTTTGGCCATTTTCTCAATAAAGTCTGTGTGCATGAATGGATGAATACAATGAGTGTTCCATATGTTCTATAACTAACGAACATATAAAGATAGGCAAAACAAACTTCATAAATAACAGCTTCATTACATTGCGAACGAGATTGCGAAGAAGTGGGTTGATTTTTACATGCTCGTGCGAAATATGCAACATTTCACACTACACATTCTGTACATATAAACATTACAATTAATTAATTTCCGTTTTACTTTCTTATACGTAGGCAATTATAAAAATAAAATGAATTGAGAGGATCTACATGATTTGAAGTTACTTGATTCAGTTTTGGCTATTTTCTCAATAATGTCTGTGTGGATGAATGGATGAATACAATGTTTGTTCCATAATGTCCTATAACTAACAAACACAACTTCATAATTAATAGTTTCACTACATTGTGAAGAACTAGGTAGATTTTTGTAATAATTGCAAAACCAGAATTTGAAGTTTATTTGATACATAAAACAATAAATACAATTTATTTCGATTACTAATAATTAATAAATTTTGAAAATAAAAATTGATTAGACTCTATCGAGTTTGGTATCAAATTAAAGGTCTCAAAAAGTCTGACTCAAATGACTAAAATTAATTTTCAACGATTGTCAACTGTTTTTTATATAAGTTGATTGTACTTTGGCATCACATAAAAAACGAGTTAAAATTTTAAAATAAAATACCAAAAAATAATTTTCTAATATAGTCAACTGTTTATTGAATTTTTTCGAGTTTGGTATCAAATTAAAGGTCTTAGGAAGAAGAGCTAAATTAAAATGTCAAATATTAATTTTGAACGATCGTCAATTGTTTTTACCTCCCGCCTACCTCTAGGTAAGGGAGGTATTATTTTTGGTCAAAAAATTGGGTAGTGAGTTTTCAATGAATAAGCAGGTTTTAGGGTCCCTACAATACGATTTTGCTATTTTCGCGATGATGTCTGTATGTATGTATGTATGTATGTATGTATGTATGTATGTGTGTGTGTGTAATCTGTGGCAATTTTTTCGTCTCGCATAACTCAAATACTATAATACCAAAAAATATAATTTTGTGAATTATTGCTTCTTATATTTAAATGAAGAGCTGATTAGATCTTGGATAAAATTGGTCGACCGGAAGTAGCAGTTTACATGAAGCCCTTAACAGTTTTTCGTGAAAAACACGGTTAAATTTCCTTTTTCAACAATTTATGTTAATTTGAAAGTTGAAGAATATTTAATTTTACATGTGTTTTGATTACAATAATTTTATTAATTTCCTTTAGATTTAGAGATAATAAAATATGAAGAAATTAGATTTTACAAATCTTGCATTCCTAGTACACCATGAAAACATTTAAAAATTTTCAATTTTTTACGAAATGTGACACATGTCATTGTGAATGTGAAGCTGTTTTCTTAGTGAAATATATGTCATAAAATGAAATAAATATACGAAAGAACATTAAAATTCTCAAATATAAAGAAAATAAACAAATAAGAAGGTATGTTTCTGTATCATCAAATAATATTTTGTACCGTTTAAGACTAGTATTGGGCGGGAGGTTATGTGGTGGCTACATCAGAATTTTTATACAAGTTGAATGAATCTTAACGAGTATGCTATTAAATTAAAAGGTATAAGTAAACATAGGGATTACTTACAGTAATTAAAAATAATAATTCCTATCAATTTAATGTAATTTATTAAGTATTACAGTAATTAATATAAATTCCTTATTTGTTTAAACTTGCATAGTTTGTTTAATTATGATAACCATGGTAACTATGGTAATGATACATCCCTTTGAATAAAAGAAACTCCCGGTATGTATGAGAAAACAATTTGGTAATCATTTCAGATTTCAAATATTCTTACGACACTTTGAGTTAACGAAACCTGCACCTAAATTCGAGTTCGTCAAGATCATATTATATAAGATGAATCTATTATAAATCGTGAATTGATATTTGAGAGAATACAAGAATAAATCCATATTAGGTCGCATTGAAACTTTCGCAATAAGTTTCATTGGTAAAGTGTCATTTATTCCCGTCATATTTTTTGTGATCGTGAGTTGTTTAAACCGCAGCCTGCTGCCCAAAGTTAAACATAAATTATCGGAGAGAATAGTGCACACCTATATTAAGAAACTGCTAGTTGACGTAACTGCGGATATTATAATGTATTCTGCTATGACGTCACGTGACGCCAAAAAACTATTCCAGTGTCTCTGCCTCGTTCAAATTCTGAGAAGACAACACACGTATTGTGAATGTGATGGATTCTAAAGCTTGCAACTGCCTAGCTTGTTAAGAGCGTGCTCTTTCTAGGAATACGTGCAGGAAAGAAATCAGTTGAATAATTTTAAATGTTTATTGAAATAAAAACAATTTCTGGATGTCAAAACATTAACTTTCACCTCCTGAAGAAGACGCAAGTGGGGTAGAAACCGGTAGAGGTTGGAATAAAATTTTTAATTTGTGACACATCCAGAAATAGTTTTTATTTCAATACAAATCACAGTCAAGAAGCGTACATATTATTAAATGTTTATATTTTATTTATATTTATACTGGCTGGTTTTTTATGTTAATGTCATAAATTTGAGGGTAAGTTGTATGATATGTGACCTACAGATTACGAAACAAAAATAATTTTTATAAAATTCACATATTTAAGGGTAGTTTTCATGAAACTAACATTTTTTTGTATAACTGGACCACTGGCAATATATTTGCATTCTACTGTACTAGATTACTAGAATGAAAACCAAAAGGAAAATGATGAGACAGACATAGATCAACATTGCTAAAGGAAGTAGCATTACGACAAAATAAAAAAATCTGTTGTGGACAGCACAATACCTCCCGCCATAGATTTCTTATCAAATGATGCAAAAACATGGACCAACACTATCAAGAAACTCTCATCTCTTCAAAAATTTAGTTGTCACTTATGATATGACACATGTCAAAAATAGATATTTTTCAAGCGTTGTTTTGTTATTTAAAAAACCACAAATTTAAACGAAAATGTCAAAATATAGTTTTTCTTCAAACGTCATAAAAGTACGTTGTTATGTATTTGTATTCAACAAACAGAAGTTCAACATTTTCGCCGCCGGCGTAAAAGTGTTTCCATGGCAACACATTTACTCCAGCGGCGGACAAAGTAAAATATCATGCAAAATATTAAGGTTGTAGTTCAATAATTTGACAGTTAAGACTAAAACAAATAAAGAAAAATAACAAAATAACATATTCTATGGTAACTAGAAATATACGGTAGAATATTTGTTGAAGTTTTGAGCATTTTTTAATGTTTTGATGTCTATTTTCTATGTTTGAAGAAAAAATAGCATGTGTTACTGATTCCATAACAATTTTTAGTTGTAGAATGCGTAGTTTCCAAAACAGTGTTATAGAAAAATGTTTCAAACAATAATAATATTTCAAATATTATTCCAATGACAAAAATTATCATTTAACCATAATTTACTGAGATACTTCAAAATAACTTGATAGAGCTTCAAGTAAACTACAACTTCCGGTTATTGGATTATCACTAAAAACTAATCAGCTCTTCCAAAGGGTATACAATTGATATATACACAATATCAAAATTTTCAGTTTAGTAGTTGTTGAAACCGTAACTCCAGACCAAAAGTCTCTACTGAATTTTTAGCATGATTCCTATACCTCCTTTACAGGATTTGGCGGGAGGTAAAGCAAGTTAGGAAGATGTGGAGAAACCATACTATAAGGTATTAAAGGAAAAGAAATGGAGATTGATTCACTCCAATAAAAGAATCTAGAAATCTTCATATGAAGCGATGTTACCCCATGTGATCATCTTGTTACTTAAACATCCAAATACTAAATTTAAAAACGATACCATTCGACTTTGAGTTATCATGAACGAAAATTGTCATATGCAAGTCATAATCTAGACTTTATAAATTAATGAACCTGTAGGTAGTACCTTAATTAGAAGTATATTTAAGTTTGACTTCGCCTCTTTTCGAAACCCATCGGGGTGTTACCATCTCGTTCCTTAAACATCCAACTTCTAAATTTAAAAACGATGCCATTTGATTTTGAGTTATCATGGATGAAAACCGTCATATACAAATCATAATCTGGGCATTAATTTATTGAACCTTTTGATTGTCCCTTAACTAGAAGCATATTTAAGTTCTCTATGAGACTTTGCATTTTCCTGAAACCCATTTTGATTTCAGCATGTAGAGTAGATGCAAATCTATTTTTTCTCAACCATTTTTCTTTGCTTTCTTAAAAATATTGTTGCATCACCTCCATTATTGTGTTCGTCCGAGTCTTGCTTTCTCGAAATGAAAGTCTCTCCTTCGACCTGTTCATTCCGAACCCACGCACCTGATGACGTCTTATTCGTCATGCATGTAGGATTTGTAACATTTAAGTATTAAACCAACAAATGTTGCTACTAGATATTTCTACGCCTTCTATTCTGTCTTTATTTGGATTGCCAATATGCTTGATATTTTGATACACCAGAATTTTAGTCTGGGCAGTAACTAGTAAACAAGAAAAATACACTAAATTTCACCATATTTGTATTTTTCTCCTTGGTTGATTAATTTGTATATGGATGTGTTGTTACGAAAGGCTTTGAATGAAATGGATGGTGTACGTTTTGGTGGACTTACAGTGCCTTCAAGATTTTGTGGTGTTGAGTGAAACTGAGAAGCAATTGAGAAGAATGGACAGGTATATGTTAATGAATGTGGATAAATGTAAAGTGTTGGTGTTTGAGAAGAATGATTTGGTGACTGATTGTAATGTTTCAGTGAATGGTGTGAGACTGGAACAAGCGAATGAATTTGTATATTTGTCTAGTATGTTCTCGAGGGATGGATGGATTGACCGGGTGTCTGCAGGGTGCAAGGTAGCTCTGGGTACATTTGATTGTAATGTTTGTATATTGGGTAGTATGTTTTGGAGGGATGGACGTATTGACCAGAAGTTTGAAATGCGGGTGTCTGCAGGGTGCAAGGTATACTCTGGGTACATTTGCTCGAAACGTAAATGTATCTAGAGTCTTCTAGAGATGCTCGATTGAGTGTTTATAATAGTTTATTAGTGGTTATATTGATGAATGGTTCTGAAAGTTAAGTGTGGATGAAGAAGCATGAACCATGTATAACTGCTGTGGAAATTTGAGAGGAAAGGAATGTTTTTAAGCAAGTGGGAGGTGGTTAGGACATCTCGAAAAGTTGATGAAACTAATATATACGAATCAGATTGCGTGGGCGTCCGAGGAATAACTGGTTGGGTGTGATTGATGGTTTGTTGTGTGAACGAATTATTCTGAATATGAAGAATAGACGAGCATGTATGAATGTAGACGAGCCGAAAGTGGTGTGCCAAGATAGGAATGTTTGATTGTTAATTGACTGTGTTTTTGGATTCGTGCTACCCCACTGAGTGGGATATAGCGTGACGTCATGTATGTATGTAAATTGTTGAAATAAATAGCTCTGTGGTAACGCATCGGGGACTATAGATCGTGAGATCCTCTGAATCCCATAGGCAACAGTTGCCATTTTAAATTTAATCCTGCAGTTTTTCCCTCCTCTAACATCTTTGTGGGTTAGGATCTGCGTAAGCAGAGTGCCACACCCATGCTTAATTTGTGTTACAGCCTCTACTTATTAACCCATTAATGCCTAGAACTATTTTTCTTTAAATATTAAATTCGTATTTTTGTATGTTAGTACCTTGTAAGTATAATTATGTATAAAATATTTTAAATTTAAAAGCAATATGAAACGAATAACCTGACATAATTGATCCAGTTTGAAATGCCATAGCCTGGCGGGAACATAATCTAATCATACGTTGGGCATTAATGGGTTAACATTACTTTCAAATAATTCCCAATTAATTACTTGGAATCTCCCCTGATTCATCTCAGCACCTATCGTCGACGCGTGATCATTTGCAGAGGCAAAAATGACCTAATCTGTCATCTGACTAATTGGTTTGTCCCGTAAAGGCACCGTACACTGCGACAACCTCGCAATAAATTCAATATAACCGCGTGAACCCAGTGCTATACCAAAAACGTCCGTCGCGAATGTTTATGTCTGCAGATCTTGTGAAAGTCGAGTTCTCTTATTGTTGCAGAGGCTGCGGACGGAACGGAGGGAATGCGCTGGGAACCAGACAGATCTGTTTTGCAGACTGGCAATTTATGTTTTTGTTTCATATGTTGAGATTTGCTACCACAAACCAGGACAGCACTTCGCTTGAAACAATTTTACACAAGAATTTGCATACTTCATTTACAAGAAGAAGAAAGGAGTCATTCGTCATCAAATTTACAGTTTGATATGTCTTCAACTATTCTGTTAAATTTTGTTAGGCTATACAAGTTTCTCTTTATTTCAAATCTATTCAAATTTCTGATCAGGGAACTTAATACGTGGACGAAATATCTAGTGTTTCAACAACACAAGGAATCTTGTTTTGTTGACCATTTCTTGTTTTGGGTATGATTTTCAAGATTGGCAACATACTTCTTCTTTCAAGAATTCTTGATATTATAGGGGAAATCCCTTTTCAATGGCTTTATCCAATCCGTACGCTCAAGAACATAGCGTAATGTTTGTTAAATGTTGTCGTGTTAAAAAAAATATAAATCAGTTGACTCGGATAGGGATATTTAACAGAATCTAGCTAAACTTAATTTGATCAACCTTCCAATAGCCTAGATTCCGAATCGATTTTATCCCATAATAATATTTCTCCCTAACTCTCTCTCTATTAAAATTAGCGTATAAAAGAATACAAAACGATATAGACAAATGCAAGAATACAAAATAATACATAATAACATTTAATTAAATTGCATGAGATAAATAGTTTCGTAAATTATTTGTTTTGAAAATCATAGTTATAGATTCAAATTTTTATATTATAATCATAAATGTGGAATTCAAAAATTAATTATCGAGATACCAAGATTTCTTGACAAGAAATCTTGATTCAATGATACTTTATTGACTTGTCTTGGGAAATGGAAATACTTCTTGTCTCGGTATTGTCTTGAAATCAAGACAAGACCAAAACAAGATCAAAAGTATATCTTAATTCTTGTGAAACATTTAAAATACCTAATTGTACAATGTGGGCCTATGGTCTCTGATCTAAACTCTAAAGGTTATTAAAATTTCCAAAGAAATGTAAAATTAACATATAATTTAATAATAGCATTACAAAAAGTATACGTCTTATAATTCGGAATTTGGTTGTAATTAAAAGCTAAGTTAAGAACAGTGCTCGTTAGGCTAACGAACTGCGTGACTTGACACTTAACAGGCTAAAAACACTTTAACATTAATTAGATCAACGAGTAATCAAAATTCTGATGAACAACATCTGACAAAGCTATCAGCTTTAATTATTATCAATATTACGCCAGTGTGGAATTACCCTGTGCGAAATAAACCACATTCTGCATTTGTTACACAATACAATTTATAATTGTATAGAATAATTTTTAGTACACCAATTTAATTTTCAATAACTTGCGTCAATAATATAATGTAATAACTTATATATTCTTATTAATTGTGCCCATATTCGTCGATGTAAATACCCAATAATTTAATCTAAATATAGGCTGGTTGTTATTTTACCTAAGTAAAACAACGGATTCGATTCGTTGAATAGAATGTCTGACATTTATCTGCGTGTGCTTTGGAGTGCCCACATCTGACAGTGTATGAGTTCAGTATGGGACGTGAAAAATAATGATTTACATGCCTCACAAGCACTGCTCTTTGGGATTTTTGGAGAACGTAGAGGAGGAATGTATCTCCTCAGGGAATTTCCAAATTTTGGTTAACATGTCCCTGAAAGAAATGCCGCACATTTTAAAAACAGTCATTTTCTTGGTTCGGCCAGTGGCACGATTTTTTTTTTTTTTTAGCAGTTTATAATTATGAAATACATATTCAAATTAGTTTGCGTAAAATGCAGTGTATCAATTTATGATACCTGTGTATTTATCTAACATCCGCCAGTTCAAAATCTGGTTTCGAGTTTGTCAAAAACAATAACAATAAATTTGTCACTTTCCAAAATAGAACACTTTCTGAAAACCGCGAGGTTGCACACACATTTCGAAATCTTCAAAAAAACTAGATTTCATGATACCTATTTTGTATTCAAAAGTTTGTTTGCGAGAGTGTACAGTAAATATTAAATAAACTAAATAAATAACACACATTTTGCAATCATAAGTAATACAATATTTCAGAAAGTAACGGCTGTTTTCCTTTGCGGGAAAACAGCTGAAAATAGAATCACTTTGTATTATTTTATCTTGTGTTTTAATTATTGACTAAAGTTTTATATTGTTTTAAGATCTTGATAAAAACTCAGGTTGAGAAATAAATAAATTTTGACTAAATCCCAACCCAATTTTTGCATTATTTCCCTACACTTTCCAGTCAAGTTTTTCATCACCAGATTTATACGTCTAAGAAAGTTGTGTGTTGGCCACACCTCAAGAGCTCCAATGACAGTCAAGCAAAGTGATGATTTCTTGCAGAATCGCTAACTAGGCCGAGTAAGTATTGCAATTATGCAACAATTTACAATTAAACGTTTAGATCTCTTCTCAGATAATAAAAGTGTTTTAAGTATGTTGAATAGTGGTGTACGGTGATTTCTAAAGTTGCAAAATGTAGTTTTCTATGAAATAAAGTTATATTTAACATTGAGCAATCATTATAAATTCAATTTGCAAATAACAAGCATAGATGAATTGTCAAACAAGATAAGAAAGGTGTTTTTTTTTTCACAAAAGTGCATTATTTAAATTGGCTGAAATTTAAGTCATACGAACATAAAAATTTTACTTTTTTAAATATTATCTATAATAGTTATTTACTTTACAAGTGGGCAAAGTAAGGAATTACCCGCGAGAGAAATTTTAGCACACGAAGCAGAAGGCTGAGTGTGATAATTTTATCGAGTGTGAAGTATAACGTTTTATCCAACACCTCTTAATAAATGTAAAAGTTATTAAAGAAATATTATTTGACAGTGACATATGCTTTAAATATTTTAAATTAAAATGCCAATCGAAGTAGTTACCAAGGTGTTGTATGTTATTATTATTATTATAAATAAAAAATTACTCACTAGTGACTTTTCTCAAAATTATACCCAATAGTTGGTACATAATTTGTTACTTTCCTTGTTTAAAATTGCCACAGTTATAGAGCATTTATTGAGAGGTGTTGGATAAATAAATATATTATACGTTAAGCGAGAGAAGTGTACGATTTTTGCTCGCGGAGCCGTAGGCGAGGGCTGCAATACGACTTTTCTCCTGCAGTGTATATATAATTTTTTTTTACGACCCCATAATATTTATGATGGTTTTTATGTATTTCAAAATTATTTGAATTGTAATACAATTATTTATGATAGTTACCTTTGTCACATTATTTGAGCATTTTCCCTCACGATGGGAGAGAAAGTACACAAATCTCACGTATAAATAAAATGATTTTGTTTTTCTGTTCGCGAAAAAAATTATTACTCAAACTTACATAGCAGTTATAATTTAATAAAAATGGATTTATTTTATTAAGTCTTGATTATTTAGGTTACAAAAATATCTGCAATACATACTACTAAATTTTATTCAATACAACAATGAGATTTTTTTTATAAAAACTGTCTGATTTCTTTACCAAAATAAGGTCTATTGTGAATAAAACACAACAATACTTTCAATGACATAATATCTAAAACTTTCTATTTTACACTTCACTAGATATTTCTCACAAAAGGTTAAAACATTTTATGAATGAGATCAGTATGTTCTTTATACATTCTAATTCCTTGAAGATATAAAACTGCTAATGCCAGGTATGATATACGCCCACATAAATATAATAAAGCTACTTATGAATTACTGCTCTAATTCTATCAAGAACACTTTAAAACAAAAAGTATTTAAGTCTGCAATTAGTGCAGTTATTACTGGAATCAAAGAAAATTTCTTACATTGATGGGTAATTCAAAACGTACAGAAAATATTTTGACAAACATTCTTTTCAAAGTGCAACTTACATATTACAATTCGAACTCGTCTTTTGGTACACACAGCTGTACGAACTGTCTTCTTCATCGTCTTGAGAACACTAACAAACTCAGACTAACATCTTATAAAAATTTGATCGCAAAATACTGCTAATTGAATTAGACTCTAAATTCAATGGACATCAATTTGAAATAATTGAAAAATTGGTTGTTAATTTGCTAAATATACAAGGATAGTTATTTATGTATCAAGGCACTGAAGTTCAATTTTTTTTATCAGGAATATGGAATTTATTAAACCTGTAAGTGATAAAAAGGAACATCAGTGCCGAGGTACATATTAAGTTTTATTTGAAATTCGAGAAAACTGTAAAAAAATTACAGTATAGGTTAAGTGTCAGTTGTCAATTGAAACTGACAGTGTTGCAAACCTCAATCAGTACAATAACACTCAAAATTATGTGTTATTCAATTTCGTCATCGGAATTAATTAGTTAATTCTTCTTGCAAATTTTGTTTCATGTCCAAATTTACTATAGTACGTTAATTTATCTGCCAATTGTACAATAATTATTTAACGGTTGCCAACACTGCGTTGCTTAAAATCGTCGAATAATGGATTACTTTAGTGACGATTTCTGAGCTTTAATGACGATTTTTAAGCACTTTAGTGCCGATAAATAAACACAATTATTTATAATTCCTGTTGTTTAAAATCCACACGTCACAACATTTAAAAAAAATTATTGCGGACTAATGAATAACTATTAAGGATTTTTAAAATTGCAGATAGTCTTTAATTTATATAGAGTTTCATAAAAAAAATATGACGATATATTTTATTTATTCTAATAGGTATGTTAAATGTTATCTTGTTACATAATTTTCAGGACAAAAAATATTTGATGACAGAAGGTCGTCTAGTCTTAAAACTAATTATAAAATTATAAAACAATATTAAAAACATATATTTCATAGTTGTTTATTATAGTCATTTCGTTCATAAATGTTTTTGCGTAATGTAACTTAAAAATAATTGGTCAAAAATAAAAAAAAATAGCAAAAAACCTAACTGCAATTATGAAATTATCTAACACCTTTAGCACGCTTATAATTTGGCCGAATATTTCGTGAATGAATTTTAATTGAAAATAAACAAATAAATAAATACCTCACCTTGCTATATTATATACTATTGCAGATCACACATAAAAATATTATATGGTCAACACATAACTTTCTATACATTTTAACTTATATGAGCTAAACCCAAATGTATTCGTACCACCTTAAAAATATGTATATTTATTTTTTCACGCTGTATACAAGTCTAAATTAATACGTCATGTATGTATTACACTGTACTCTTAGGTCAATGATAATTTTTCGAAAGATATTTATAAGATTTACTGTCTTAATAGGATCACAATACTTTTTCGTAAATCTGTAGCTACGAACTTCCACAATAATGAAAATATTTTGTGTATTAATATTTCGGTAGTGAGTTTTCAGTTGATGAGCACGTTTTAGGTTCCCTAGCATACGATCTTAATAGTTTCCCGATGATGTCTGTCTGTCAGTCTGTGTGGATCTCTGGAGTTACGGTTTCTCAAAAACTATTGGTCCATAAATTGACCAAGTTTTCTTGTAAATTTAATTGAGTTTCATCGACTGTAAAAATAGTTAGAGCAAAAGTTCTGAGACCTGGTCAAAGTAGGTGAAATTTTAAAAAGTGCTACTGGATATCTTGGAAACTAGATGAGATATCACAAAACGGCCACCAGTTCTGAAATCCCCATGCCCCAATTACCCAAAAACCAAATTTTCATCCAATTCTGAGACTTTCGATTTTTTTCGTCAAAATTTTTTAAGGCCTTAGCCTTGAAAAATTAGCGTTTTTTAACTTTTCCCTATAAAATGTGAACCCATAAAGATATTTCAATGAAATTTGGCACACTTATGCAGCTCGACGAGCCCGATCCAACGGTGTGCTCTGCAACTTCGTATCTATTCCAGATTTTGAGTTATCGATAATCAAAAAATTTGGATTTTGGAAAATTTGCAAAAAAAAATTTTTTCAAAATTTTCTTGAAATTTGTTTATTGGGTAATTGGGGCGTGGTAAGTTCAATGCCGTTGAGAGCGATTCAATATCTCGCTTAGTTTTTGAGATACAGGCCGAGAAACTTTGAGTTTTTACAATTTTTTACCCAAATCACAATCACGAGTTACTGATATCAACTTTTCCATATGGGGGTTAAAATAATTAAATAAGTTAATATTGAAATTAATCAACATTATTTTACAGTTTATAAATCGCGATTTGACGCCTGGTAACCGCACTACATTCCCAAAATTGGGTAAACGCCATGAAGATATATTTATTTATTTCTCGTAGGTTTCTGATCAAACATCCGCCATCAAAACCAAATAGCATTTGTGACGTAACTCCCAAACGCTTCTAAGCAAGTCTAAGATTCAACTTCTTCGTGACTGACTACAACATTCTTAACAGCGGTAAAACAAGTTTACTTTTGAACTCCCGGAGTTCGAGGGCGGATCTAGGCGGCTTCGCCAGCTGCTGCAGCAGGCGAAGCCGGTGACCTTGAAGGACAAAATTATGTTCTACGCATACGCAACGCGAGGTCACACGAGACCGCTCAGGATACCTGTATGTGAACCCCGATTGACAGGTGAATTTATTTTTGACATTTCCATATTGGTTAATACGACATAACAGGGTAATAAAAATTGTGGTTCCTAACATTTTGAAATATATTTATATTTAGTAGAAAATAAATGGTAAGATTTCTTTTGGACATAGGTTCCTTCTTGCTGATTTAATTGATTTTACTTGTTGCTCACTTGTAATAGTATATTCTACAACAAGTAATGGAATGACACATATTCCACATGAGCAAAAAGTTTGTACGGTTTGCGAGTGTGGGATATGCCATTCCGTTACATGTTGTAGACTATACTTTCTATAAAAAGGTTTTGGAAATTATACAAAAATACAAATATAAAACTGTTGAAAATGTCAAACTCAAATAAATCAAATTAAAACAAACAGACGTAACCATAGTAACTGAATCAAGATACTTCATTAGTCGCGCTAATATGCGGCTCTGATTCGTCGAAAATATTCCATACGCCGCGTATGGAATGTTAATGATTCCATAACAATTTTTAGCAGTGGAGTGCTGTTTCTAAAACAGTGTTATAGAAACAGTATTTACCCAAGCCCTGTATTGGCTTTGAAAATGAATCTTTACAAGTTACTAATTGGCAGGTGCATTGTAAATATTTTACAAGTTAGTAAACAAGGTAAACAATGCACGTTGCCACAGTAATGCTTACAAGGCTTATGTGAAATCATTTCAAATAATTTTTGACAGAACAGTTGTGTGTAACTGACAGGACTTGGTTATAATTTTATTTTGATTTACAAATGAGTAACAAGTAAAATGTTGTATAATACACGGAAGTTAACTGTTTTACTGCTTCAAGAAGGTGACAGGCTCGCCGGTCATTTCCTCCATTCAGCAGTAAAAACTTTTTTACCTTGCTTGTAATGTAAATAACTATAAGAACATAAGTGTAAATACAAAAAAGTTTCAAATAAAAATTGTGGCCAATGTTATTCTACACTAAAAAAATTGTGACACGCACATTACCTCCCTAACATGCGTGCGAGAGGTAAAATTATATTGTAGATTTGTTTTACATAGAACTATATAAATATATAATTTTTTCACGACCGATAGAAAAACTCGGGTTCAAAATCATTACAGAAACAGCCAATTTTATATCTACGAAATATTTGTGCACTTTCTCTCCCGTCGTGAGGGAAAGTGCTCATATGAAAAATAAACAAATTAAACAAATCAAAGGTAAACATCATACATTATATTACTCGTACAAATAATTTTGAAATACATAAAACATCATAAATATTTTTTGAAATATTATTTTCACTTGTATTTTCACAAACATAAAAAAAACAATTGACGATCAAGTATTTGAAGGAAGCAATTTTTACCTCCCGCACAAATGTAAAGGTGGTAGGGTAACAAATAAAAATTATTGGTAGTGAGTTTTCACTCAAAATTTAATGAAGATATCACTATCGAATTTCGTATTTAAATTTTAGGTGTTCATGTTATTATCTGATTAAATTTTAGTAGCAATTTAATAACCGGAAGTGGTAGTTACTTGATGCCCTATTACTATTATACATTTTGCAATGTTTCAAAATTAAATTGGGTATTTTCTGTATTTATATTTTTGTTCTAAAGTGAACTATTGGTAAATAAAAACCTTGCAATTTATTTTTTACATAAGAATAAAAAAAAAGGAAAGTTAGTGACTGGAATATGTTTCAAAATGTAAATAAAATCAATTTGTTATCAATTTGTTTTAATATCTGAAGATTATTGGATTAATTAGAATAGTTTAAAAATAAATATTATGTCAGGCATTTTTTGGAGCTTTTTACATTCAAAAATTTAATATATTATATACAGTACTTAATTAAATAAAGTAGGTTTTATATCATAATACATGTTTGAGAACTTTTTAATAATAAAACAATTCACTACAATGAGTTTCTCACCAATTTATATAATGAGTTCATAATATAATTCTTTTGTAAAGAAATCCGTGTTCCTTTTAAGTAAGGAACAGTAATTAATAAAGTTCCGAATAAAAAACGGAAGTATTTATATCAGCTGATGTAGGTAAACGTACGAAACGCAAATAAAAATATTAATAAAATCTAATAGTACAGTTCTCAAGTCGAGTTGTGTATCACAAACAATTCTATGCACCTTGCCATAAATGTCAAAATCCCGCAAACAATCCGCGGAATGCGACTCCACCGCGATCCACAACCCAACTTAAAGAATCCGTCTCGAAGAATCAAACTTACTAACCTCTAACTAAAGTCAGAGAAGTCCCTTTTTCGTCACAAACACTGTCCGATGTCTTGTGTTATCCATGGCACACTTTATTCACACACCATATGCACAGCCTACATGTTTTCGCATGCGTTTTCTACTACGCTAACTTGACTGGAATGCCCACGTAGAACACGCCGGCGTGTTGCTCAGGCGTCTCGATAGCAACTGTCGGCTTGAGAGAAACAAGTGACGACGCTGCGCATGCGCGGCAGGTAGATTTCGCTGGATATGCCAGGTATTTGTGGAACAGATAAGATATGGAAGATTATGGATTATGTGTTTGAATATCTCTGTAAATCTAAAGGTAATCTTGGGAAATATTTTTTTATTAGCTCGCGCTTACCTATAGGTAAAGGAGGTATGTTTTTGGGCAACAAATGGGTAGTGAGCTTTGCGTATTTTTGTTTCTCATATTTATATTAAGTTTATATAAATTAGTCATGTTTACAAGCCTGTAACTCTAAAACTAAACGAGATATTAAAATGGGGTCTTCAGCATTGGAATCAGCGTTTCTTAGTTAATAAGTACCCATAATATTATTAATACAACAGTACTGTTATAATTTTGGCAAACAGTATTATGAAAATCTGTCAGAAATGATACAAATTAAAACTTATATTAGGTTTACAAGCTTGTAATGCAAAATCTCTTAGTAATATTGTGTTTTCAAGCACACCAATGAATACCCCATTCATCTTTTTCATAAATTTAGGTATTTTTGATACGATTTATTGACCCATAATTAATTGATAATAGGTTATGACAAAATAGATTCTAAGTCAAAAATTTTTTTCTTCAAAAATATTTGAAATTCCACACATAGTATCTACTCGTCATGAAACCTCCAAAATTTGAAAGTAGAGTTCTGCAGCTCATTTAGTTCCCGAGATATGACATTTCAAAAATAGGTCAAAAATGAGTATAAATAGGCCGGTATCTCAAAAAATAACAAAGATACAAAACTAGGGACTACTCCATTCGATTCTACGGAAAAAGTTACATAAATATGCAAACTTTCATTAAAATCGCTCTGCGGAAAAAAGTTTTAAAGCAAAAAGTTTGAAAATGGCCAAAAATCCGTTAAAACTCAAGGGGTATTGAAATTTTGCCAAAAATTTTCATGTCTCAGAATTTTGATTTAAATACCCTATCCCCCTATTTCCGACCCGAAACTTACAAAAAATTTAGTTTTAGCCATATCTGAGTCTTAGTTTTGAAAATATTTGCAAATTTATTGAGTGTGGAGTTGAGCGCAAAAGTGGCCCTAAAATATATGATGGGCGATATCTTGAAAACTAAAAGAGATAATTGAAATCTGATTTAACGAGCGTATTCAGCACACTTCACTCCTCTAGGATGTACATTTTTGTTATGATAACTCTTGAAATATATGTTTTATAAACAGTCAAAATTGATAGAAATTATATCGAAAAATTTCAATAATTGTCCAACTTTCATAACCAGTATCTTTACAACCACGAATGATATTTTAAATCGGATTCAAAATTTGAATTCCTTATACTTTAATTAGCTATGAGCCATAGTATCATTATAATATTTGTTTAAATTGTTACAAGTTAATGGCATTGTATTTACCACGATTTTTCGTATATTTCAATGTGTGAATTGCTACAAATGGAATAGCAAAAATATTGTAGCATCATTATCGTTGACCTTGGATGTTCAAAAATAAAATCTAAATATATATTTGCAACATACAGTCTTGCCAATATAATACGAACTGTGGCAGGTCAGGAAATATTTTGTATTTTTTGTGCTTTACAGTAATACTAGTGACCTCTGTAAAAACACCTACGAGGGCCGCAATTCACTTGGACGACCTGTACTATTTACTAATAAATAATAATAAATACAATTAAGTTTATTTCATTTATCAGTTTTGATCGTTTCCGTATGTGATAAGCTAAACCACATACAATCTATGGCAGTAGGTACCTATATCTACTATTTTTTATTATTATAAACATAATAACAAAATATTATTATTACCATATAAGATATTTAGCACAAATCCATATTTATAAATATTTATGTACTTAATAAACTAAATATTTATTCCTACAATTATGAGCAATAAAACCGATTATACGAATATATCTGTTGAATTTATTTTTATTTATAAAACATTAATTTTCTTTGAAGATAATATAAAAAGAAACTGCTTTTTTTTCATGACCGGAAGAAAAACTCGGTTTTTATGATAGCAAAATCACGAGAAAAACAGCCAGTTTTATATCTACGGGAGATTTGTGCACTTTCTCTCCCGTCGTGAGGGAAAGTACTCAAACGAAAAATTAAACAAATTAAAGGTGACTATCATAAATTATATTACAAGTCTAAATATTTTGAAATACATTAAAACCAACATAAATATACAGTCGGGAAATAATAGTCGTTTTGTAGCACTCGCCTACGGCTCGTGCGTTAATTCATACACTCCTCTTCCATAATGTATAATACACTATTCTCTAAACTTTTTACCTACCACACATAATGTATAAGGGAGGTATTGTGACTGGTCAAAATTTATAGCAATATAAAAAAATAGCATTCAAATTTCTATTTTTTTCTATCCAAAATCTGTCAATTTATTATCAATTCATTTTCACTCCCTTATTATATTATTAGTGAGTGTATCTTTATTTTTAATCAAAACCTAGTACAACGTAGTATTAAATTAGATTATCCATCTCAAATGAAACAGCTCATCAAAATGGCTTCCTAGCTTAAGGTATTCAAACTGAATACATGGTATTAATTAAAATAATAAAAAACAAGTACAATTTATGTGTATAGTTAGCTAAAAAAAGTTTCAATCAATAATTCGTGATGTCTAATAAAGGTATGAAAATAATTTTCGTTAGAACTGACGCCAAATATCAAACACGAAAACGTAAAACACTAAATATAGAAATAGAAACTCCAAGCTGGCGTTTAGGTTCATTATCGGATGACATACGTGTGAATATTAGCACTGACGTGATAAATAATGACATCATATTAAAAACAAGCTCGTTTGATTCTTTCTTCTTCAAATTCTACATAATTAATATTAATGAGATTGTGTTTTTCCTTTTTTGGAATAAATTATAATACATTATTGCTGTATTGATATTAGTTGCATAAATTAACAACAAAATTAACTTTATTTTAAATAATTTGTTGAATACCTGGAAGAATAATTCTCAAAGAAATATTTCTAATATTGTTTATATTTTTGGGCCTTTAAAAATTTCAAGAATCAATGTAAAATTGAAGAAAGAAAAAAAGAAAAAATATATACAGGCTGGTGAATTAATGATTTACCTAATTATTTTATATCAAAAAAAAAATAATAGTTTATTGTATTTTTTGTTTATTATTAATATTTATAATGTTACCCTACATCTGGAACCGGAAAAACACGAAAATGTTTATTGGTAATTTTCCTAAAATTATCAGTGATATGAAACAACAAAATATATATTTTTTTAATACATATTTGTCGAGCACTATTTTGGCCATAAAACAATTTCACTATATCTAATTATTTATTTTTTTCAAATTATACATTTCCCATCAAGACACTTGAAACCAAACACTGCTGCCAACACATGACAGATAAAACCAATAACTTTCAATTGCTACATTTTGAAGATTACCAGAAAATTACCAATAAATATTTCCGTCATTTTTCTGGTTCCAGGTAGAGTAAAATTATAAATATTAGTGTCAAAATATGTAGAAATTCTTCCTCTACAATAAACTATTTCACTTTTTTAATGTAAAATAATTATTAAAGCCAATAATTGAACATTTCAAAAATAGCATAGCAAACGCTATGGTGCGTTTTTCGACTTATCCTGTATATGTATTAAAATGGTAACAATTGAGCATCAACTGTTCATCATGCAACTTAACTATCTTCAACGCACAGCGTGTTGCATGAGCAACCACATGAGAGAAGTTACCAACTTTACAACAATTCTGATATTAGCAAATTACAAAATAATATTTTGTCCATAAAGTTATACTTTTAAATAAATATTAATAAGTGATAAATAATGCAGATGAAGTTTATAAGTAGAGAGCGGATAGGGGTAAATAGCTCCGTGGTAACGTGTCGGACTGTGAATCGTGAGATCCTCAGTTCGAATCCCACTGCCGACAGTTACAAATTTAAATTTACCCCTGTGGTTCCCCCTCCACTAACAACTTTGGGGGCTATGACTTGACGGCTGGTAACCGCATTTCATACGCAAAAATATATCACCTACCGAGATCTGCGTAAGCAGAGTGCCACACCCTTAATGGGTAAAAGGCGTGATGATATATTTATTTATTTATTTATTTAATTTTTGCATATTTTTAAATAAAATCAATTTTCTGGACGAATTACATTGATTAGAATAAATTAATGCTAATTACTAATTGCATATTTTGCATATTTAGGCATTCTTATGCATATTTTTACTAAAATAAAGCATATAATTGCATATTTCAATCATTTTAAGACCTTGTCTACTGATAAACATTCTGAAATTTCTGGTAATACACATTGATAATTCCCAAATATTGGAGGAGGCCGCAATAAATATGCAACGGAAACAGCAATAAACAATACAATAAACAAATACACAAACCAATAAACTGTAATATTTATAGAGAAATCCCTGTAACGGTAACGGTAGGTATTCATTGTATACACGAATGCTGGTAAAAGTGGGTACAATGAATATAAAACCCAGAATTCTCAGCTGGATATATCTTTTACTTGTTTCACTGTTTTTTAGAAAATTTTAATTAATTTGCTATCGTAATTATTTAAATATGTAATAATCTTATAATATCAAGTTTCTAGACTTAGTTTATATGTATATTAGTAGTATATTTGTTAATTGTGAATCAGGATTAAGACTGTATTGTGCAATAAATATCATAATGCATTTATTTATATTTTTAATATAATAATTTAATCTTTTTGTTGTCATATTTTGCTGCATATATTTGTGTATACATAGTGTATATTTCCCAAAGATTAGTGCATATATATGCACATATAATTCAGTTTTTTCGTGTATATATTTATAAGTTTGCAAGAATAAATAATACAGAACTTTTTGCCTTAACAACTTCTAAACAGTAATATATAGAAAGAAAAAAATTTTATTCGACATCTCAGAAAATATAATGTCAATTATAAAACTAGTTCTTTAATATACTATTAAGAAATGTCAAATATTTTTTGTTTAATTTTTCATGACTTCGTAACAATTTTCCTTTAAACATTAATTTTAATTTAATTGATATATCGTGAAATATTAATATTTAGGTAACCTAATGGACCTTATTGTATGCATTTTTTAATTCTAAACAATTATTATATTCACACTTTTGCTGTAAAGTGAATAGGTAAATATTTACATACATTTTTCTATTCCCTGTGTATTTTAATAAATAATTAACAATTGAAATAATTATGTCTCAATTATTTTCTTATTAACATACAGAACAATAGATTAACCTTCATTAATTTCCTGTTTAATAAATAATACCTTCTATTTGTCACAAAAACTAACAGCATTTTTTGCTTAAATAAATTTTCTATATATGACATTAATGTATCAAGTTTCTGCCGTTTTTGCAATGACTTGTATTTATCTGCGATTACAGAAACAACCGCGTAGTGTACAACAAAACCTACACAACTTTCTGGAAACAAATTTAAGATTATATTCGTCATTTATGAATGACATTTGCAGAAGCAGTACGTGCAGACAGATGACGTTGTATGATTAAGAATTTTACAATCAATGCGTAAGGAAAGGGTAAACAACTCTTGGAATCTAAAAATATACAGCCTTGGAAACTTACTGCTGATATATTGTTGTTATATAATGGATTTTTCACATTCATGATTAATAGAAATAATAATTGTATATCAAATGGATCATTCATTATGTTATCGGTGATAAATTGAACTCAATGAAAAATTTAAATTAGAAATGTTACTGCACCCAAATTGCACAAAATTAATTGTATTTGTACACATATTTGGCACATACATCAATTATTATAAATTATGATTAGCAATAATTCGTTTTCACTTAAAACAACTAACTAATGCTAAAGTTCACACCTACAAAATTAAGGGCTTTTGAAAAGTTTGCAAACGTCCAACTTTCCACTTCAATACTGGGATATTCCATGCTTTCTCTTTTCGGCTCGTCCTGTAACACCAGGAGTCCGGAAAGTTTACTTTTCCTATGTGGTATACACTATTTTTGTTCGATCGGTTTATATTCAATTAGTCAATAAATTAACCAAGTTTTCTTGTAAATTTAATTGAGTTTCATCGACTGTAAAAATAATTAGAGCAAAAGTTCTGAGACCTGGTCCAAGTAGGTGAAATTTTAAAAAGTGCTATTCGATATCTTGGGAACTAGATGAGATATCTCAAAACGGCCACCAGTTCTGAAATCTCATGCCCCAATTACCCAAAAACCAAATTTTCATACAATTCTGAGACTTTCGATTTTTTTCGTCAAAATTTTTTAAGGCCATAGCCTTGAAAAATTAGCGTTTTTTAACTTTTCCCCATAAAATGTAAACCTATAAAGATATTTCAATGAAATTTGGCACACTTATGCAGCTCGACGAGCCCGATCCAACGGTGTGCTCTGCAACTTCGTACCTATCCCAGATTTTGAGTTATCGATAATCCAAAATTTTGAATTTTGGAAAATTTGCAACCAAAATTTTTTTTTTAATTTTCTTAAAATTTGTTTGTAGGGTAATTGGGGCGTGGTAAGTTCAATGCCGTTGAGAAGGATTCAATATCTCGCTTAGTTTTTGAGATACAGGCCGGGGAACTTTGAGTTTTTACAATTTTTTACCCAAATCACATTTGGAGCCGTAAAATAATTTTGAGTACATAAAAATTAATTTAAAAAATATGAGATATAAAGAAAACTATGTTGAATACAACGGTGTGGTTCTCATTTTTTTATCTTTACTAGTTTTGGAGATAGGGCCCTTGAAATTTAGAAGTTTTTTCAATTATGATATTTAAATAATTACAATAACAAATTATTCAAAAAACAAAAGTAAAAGATATATCCAGCTGAGAATTCTCGGTCTTATATTCATTGTACCCACTTTTACCAGCATTCGTGTATACAATGAATACCTACCGTTACCGTTACAGGGATTTCCCTACAAATATTAGAGTTTATTGGTTTGTGTATTTGCTTATTGTATTGTTTATTGCTTTTTCCGTTGCATATTTATTGCGGCCTCCTCCAATATTTGGGAATTATCAATGTGCATTACCAGAAATTTTAGATTGTTTATCACTAGACAAGGTCTTAAAAATATTGAAATATGCAATTATATGCTTTACTTTTGTAAAAATATGCATAAAAATGACCAAATATGCAATATATACAATTAGTAAATAGCATTAATTAATTCTAATCAATGTATTTCATGCAGAAATTTTTGCATATAATCCGCTCTCTTATAATTAATAATATTTATTAAACTTGTATATATATATAGTACAATGTTTTTGGGTCTTGTCATAATATAAATAACTGATTAGCTTTTTTGTGACTCTAGAAAACGACCCATTGAATTAATTTAGTTTCGTGACTGAATTACTATACACACACACGTTCCTGAGGATTCAAAGCTCTAATCACACAAATTCTGTAAGTGTTACTCCCAATAAATTATGTTCTTCACATCGCAATACAATCACTTGCAATGCAAGTAGCAAAGTGAAATAAAACAGTAATACAGGTGTTAGATAAACTCCAGGTCAAAAGGTGAATGTCCGAGTGTGTGTATCATATAGTGCAAATACAGTTTAAATGTGTCCAATAACATGATCGTAGCAGCCGGGTTCATGATGTGAAACCATTTAAAAAGGTTTTTCTGACATACAACGGTATTATGGTTAATGGTTCATATTTTTTGCCTGCGGCTTCAAAAGTTGCTTGCTTCAATTTTAATTATATTTTGAAAATATTTATTTATATAAAAAGTACTAAACAGTTCTTTAATTTCTTTTATACTCTAGGAATCGAACCAAGCACAAAATAATAGACAATCCAAAATGTCCAATTAATGATAATATTAATAGGACTTCATTCCGTAAGTTAATTAATAATTATCAAGTGGAAATTTTAAAGAATTCCAAAAATGATTTGATTTAAGAAATATTTTCGGAAATTAATTCCGTAATTATATAAAACCAGTCGTAATACTGTGAAATTTATTTAATGATAAAGGAAGAATACACTATACAGACAGTTTATAGATATATAGTATTGACTTTGGGAAAAGCAACACAGCTGATTACCGTGTTGTGTAAAATAGGTAATTATCAAAACTTCAATTTGGTACAATACTTGAAAGAATTCTAATTATTATTATAAAACAATTCTGGATCGTTTAATAGTTATTTACTTTACAAGTGGGCAAAGTAAGAAATTACCCACGAGAGAAATTTTAGCACACTCGTGTGATAATTATATCGAGTGTGTAATTCCAATTTGCCCACGTGTGAAGTATAACGTTTTATCCAACACTTCTTAATAAATGAAAAATTTATTAAAGAAATATTATTTGACAGTGACATTTGCTTTAAATTGTCTAAATTAAAATGACAATCGAAGTAGTTACCAAGGTGTTGTGTGTTATTATTATTGTTATAAATAAAAAAATACTCACTAGAGACTTTCTTTAAAATTATACCCACTAGTGGGTAATCTATTACTTTGCTTGTTTAAAATCGCCATAGTTTTAGAGCATTTATTTTTTGACATTTTAATTTAATTTAGTCGTTGAGATTTTTAATTTGATACCAAAATCAATATGCTTTAAATAAGGTGTATAAAAAACAAGAGACGATCGTAAAGTATTAATTTTTTACCTTTAATTTGAAATCCAATATAGTTTAATAAGTATTTCGCGCTTACATTCAAAAACACTACATTGTCCAGAAACTGTTTGATTTCAAGCCTAGGCCGGCAAAATTTGGAACTTTTGTAAGATAAGGATTAGCATATACTCGAACTCGTAAAAGTGCTGTTTCTAAACTAGTGTTACAAATAACAATTGAAGTTAAATTTCCTTGTATTGTATTAGCAAATAGATGGTACAGTGTACCTATATTCATTCAGGTGTCAAGTCAACTACAAACAGCGCAAAGAGGACCCATGGGTCAACAAGTTGTCCAGAAAAACCTCGTCCAAACTACCGTTTTAAATTGTAACGTTTGTTCTTATTTTGTTGCGATTTTGTATTTTAGTATTCTCGAGACCTTCTTCAGGTTCAAGGCAACTTCAGTCAGTTGGCCACACTGCGCGATCGCTATTTGTTTTACGTATGCTAATCAGTTCGTAAATTATTGGTGAATAGTGAAATTGATCAATATTTAACGAAGACCCAAATAGAAACTGTGTTAATTATTAGAAATTAATTAACATATTTTTCTTGTTAACTGGTTTATAAGGTAAGTGGGTGTTATTATTATTTTAATTTATTAAAATTTTATTGAAAACTATACTATGTTATCCTGGATTAATTAACTGTAATGGGTCAAATATTATTTTTAATATGGATCTGATAATAATAACAAAAAATATAAACCGAAATATATAATCTTATAATTTTATAAAAGCGCAACCTTCCCATTATTGAGGAAGTTAATTTAAGTTAGTCATGTTTACAAGCCTGTAACTCTAAAACTAAACGAGATATTAAAATGGGGTCTTCAGCATTGGAATCAGCGTTTCTTATTTAATAAGTACCCGTAATATTATTAATACAACAGTACTGTTATAATTGTGGCAAACAGTATTATGAAAATCTGACAGAAATGATAAAAATTAAAACTTATTTTAGGTTTACAAGCTTGTAATGCAAAACCTGTTAGTAATATTGTGTTTTCAAGCACAACAATGAATACCCCATTCATCTTTTTCATAAATTTAGGTATTTTTGATACGATTTATTGGCCCATAATTAATTGATGATAGGTTATGACAAAATAGATTTTAAGTCAAATATTTTTTTTCTTCAAAAACATTTGAAATTCTACACATGGTATCTACTTGTCATGAAACCTCCAAAATTTGAAAGTAGAGTTCTGCAGCTCATTTAGTTCCCGAGATATGACATTTCAAAAATAGGTCAAAAATGAGTATAAATAGGCCTGTATCTCAAAAAATAATAAAGATACAAAACTGGGGACTACGCCATTCGATTCTACGGAAAAAGTTACATAAATATGCAAACTTTCATTAAAATCGCTCGGAGGAAAAAAGTTTTAGAGCAAAAAGTCTGAAAATGGCCAAAAATCCGAAAAAACTCAAGGGGTTAGTATTGAAATTTTGCCAAAAATTTTCATCTCTCAGAATTTTGATTTATATACCCTATCCCCCTATTTCCTACGAGAAACTTACAAAAAATTTAGTTTTAGCCATATCTGAGTCTTAGTTTTGAAAATATTTGCAATTTATTGAACGTGGAGTTGAGCGCAAAAGTGGCCATAAAATATATGATGCACGATATCTTGAAAACTAAAAGAGATAATTGAAATCTGATTTAACGAGCGTATTCAGCACACTTTACTCCTCTAGGATGTATATTTTTGTTATGATAACTCTTGAAATATATGTTTTATAAACAGTCAA
The DNA here is from genome assembly GCA_963942605.1 of Poecilus cupreus. Classification (NCBI taxonomy): domain Eukaryota; kingdom Metazoa; phylum Arthropoda; class Insecta; order Coleoptera; family Carabidae; genus Poecilus; species Poecilus cupreus. The sequence goes on along the minus strand of OZ012733.1, from coordinate 10,935,410 downwards.
ATTTGATAGAAATTATATCGAAAAAATTCAATAATTGTCCAACTTTCGTAACCTGTATCTTTACAACCACGAATGATATTTTAAATCGGATTCAAAATTTGAATTCCTCATACTTTAATACATAAATTTAATATGATTTTATATCATATTGGATATCGTACAAGAAACAATATGATATATTGAATCATGTACTACATGCATAACGATTTAAACAATTATTTAAATAATAATAATTGCTTAAATATTCTAACAAAACTACTTAGTATAATATCAGATGGTGCTCAAAAATGTCAGGAATTCCAAATAAATAAAGTAATTTAAATGCTGCGTTGTATAAGAAGTTATGACTTGACATTTCTATTAGAATAACACTTTAGATATCTTAAGAATTCAAATGTTGATAGGCCGTTGACATAATAATCCTAAGATGATGACATCATCAAAACAAAATTGCCAAAAAAGTCGAAATGGGCGCCAGGATATCTTCTGTTCGCCCACTTCACTTGTTTATTCACCACCCACTTCACTGGGAATATTTTGAACCAATCTAGTGATTTTATGAAATGTGATAGCGTGATAGGTGTATGAAAGTATGTAAGATTTTTTGCTTATATTTATAGTAGAGCTGTAGTTATATAGCCAAAATAATATGTAACGAAATAGTTTTTATAAAAATTGTTATTTGTCAGAACTGTATATGTGATAGTTATTTAGTTTACAAGTGAGCAAAGTAAGGAATTACCCACGAGAAAAATTTTAGCACACTCGTGTGATAATATTATCGAGAGGGTAATTCCATTTTGCCCACGTGTGAAGTATAACGTTTTATCCAACACCTCTTAATAAATGAAAAATTTATTACAGAAATATTATTTGACAGTGACATATGCTTTAAATTTTGAAATTAAAATGGCTATCGAAGTAGTTACCAAGGTGTTGTGTGTTATTATTATTGTTATATATAATAAAATACTCACTAGTGACTTTCCCCAAAATATACCCACTAGTGGGTAATCTGCTACTTTCCTTGTTATTTAAAATCGCCATAGTTATAGAGCATTTATTGAGAGGTGTTGGATAAAAATATTTTTCAATTTTGTTTAATTTTCCATACAATTTTTCTAATAAATAATAATTTTAATTTGACTGATGTAATAATAATAATAAAGATATTTATTTCCAAAGACACTTAAAACAGTGTATAGAAAGAGTCAAAAAAATACTAATATTTAAGTAACCAAATGGGCCTTATTTATAATTTTTTTTTTAAGTTTTGAACAATTTTTACTTTGAGAGTTTCCATATAAGTTTTTAGTTTAAAATTATACAAAATAAATAGTTACAATATTTTTATAAAATTTAATTTAATTTTTTCGCGATTTTTTAAAATTTTATATAAATCAATTCTATCATATCTTAAACATACCTCAAAATTTATTCAGAACGGTAGACGAACAAAAAAAAATTTTATTCAATTATTAAAAATTGATAGAACCAATAATTTTTATTATAATTTTGTTGGTTCCTTTGTTAAAAAATAATTTCTAATCTACAAACCTATAATTAAATGATTTATTATAGTAATATAAGTAGACCACAAAAATTTTAACCATTTAAAAATGTACAAACCTACAAATTCAAATAAAATAAACTGGAACTACCACATAAATAGTGTATATAATTTATAATACATGTTAACAACATATATTCATTTATGTTTTATCGACGAAACCTGATTCAAACCAATAAATTCGTACCGCATTCATTCGCCAAATATGAAATTTGCATTCTGTATTGCATAATACTAATTGACAACTAATTAAACATGACATACTATTTACTAGCATAAATTGTTTATAGCACATTCAACTGAAATTCTTAATTTATGCAGATAATTTTTAACAGTACTTATTGGTGAAATATATTACATGTGCTGTGCTTAATTAACATTTGCTTTATTAATAAATATATTAATTACAGGTACCGCCCACTAATAAGTTCTTAGAATTTGCTTTCTAAGAAAAGTTAATGAAATTTAATTAATGTTTGACTATAAACTCACTTTAAGAACAACATACGAGTACATAAAATATTTATAGTAATATTAATTTATTAATTTACTTACTCATTAATAAGTCCAGCAATTATGTAGTCGAAACTTACCTGTAACAAAAAACAAATTAGTTAATTAGTACGATAAATAAAAATAAATAATTTTCATGGCATTCCCCAATTTGGGTGCGGCACTCTGCTTTTGCAGATCTCTGCTGTCAATTTAGGCCCCCGAGATGTATAACAAATATTTTTAAATTTGAGTAATAAAATTCGTCATCCCCTAATTTATTTACTTATTTAGGGACTGTAATATATACATTAGACAAAAATACATCAATACTCTATAAGAAGCAAAGTGCCACACCTACATAATATCAATGACGTAATGAATAAATTGATGACATAAATATTTCAGTAAAAAAATTATTTTTTATGTCTGTTTCGCGATATATGTGATTGACATATTTGAAAATAATTCCTATGAATATAAATTTAACTCAGTTAACTTTAATAAATTTTCAGTTACCGTAGACGAACCCCCCCTCCCCCCCCATTCCATACATGTAGGGGGTAATAAAAATAAAATATAATAGTTAATATACTTTGTGTCAACATTTAAGAATATTTTTAGCTAGTACATTTCTTAAGGATTACTGTCCGATGCGCCATCTACTAGACAAAAGCAGAACTGCGTTGGTCGATAAAAACATTCACTAAACTGTACTTTCAGACAATCTGGTTCAAAGCTATACTAAACAACAACGTGTATTCCAACATTTCAGGATTTTGCACCAAATGAATCAAGTTGAAAATTTTATTGAGTAAATGAGAGTAAGAAAGGAGTATTCAGTGAAAAAATCGTGAGTGAAACATATTTACAAAATAAAGACAAAAACTTTAATTTTTTTTTAAGTAATGGTTAAAATTTATAAAAAAAATTATTGATAATTCTTGCTAAAAAAATCTTGTTAAAAAATCTTCAGTGGAATATTTCCAACAAAATAAAAACTGAAAAAAGTATTCTTTAATTATGTCGTAACTCTTTGGATTTAAAAGCTGAAATTTTCAGGAAAGTTTTTATTTTTAATTAGAATTCAATCAGCCATATGGATTTTTAAAAATTACTGTGGGCAGATTTTGTATGCTTTACATCAAAACTGTCAAATATTTTTTCAAACCTTTTTGACTGGCAATAGAGTACACGAAAGATTGGCGGAAGAAGTGGTGAAAAACAATTGAACCTAAGATTAATTCTTCCCACGCACTTCCTCTACACAGAACAATTTTTATTTCTATTTCTGTAGGTGCTATTCCGACGTACATCTATTATATGCTATTAGAAGCATTATCTCATTTCATTTTGCCAGGCTGCTATTATCTACTTACTACCTTCATTTTCGCTTCCTTTAAATATTGTATAATCTACTGAAATGACGTCCAAAATTTCAATATTTTTTTTTTATTAAAAAAAGTATAGTGTGTAAAGTTACACATTTCACGCCCGTGTGAAATACTTACACCTCGTGTGAAATAGATAGCATTCTGCACGCACTCCTTGATGAACAATATACTATTAATATTTAACAAATATTATAAGTTTAGGGTCACATTGAAATATATACTTTTGTTCCTGGTACACAATAAAATTTTTAGTCCCAGATTTGTTAGTAAATAATAAATTATTTTATCCAATACCTCTCAATAAATGCTCTATAACTATGGAGATTATAAACAAGGAAAGTAACAGATTACCCACTAGTGGGTATAATTTTGAAGAAAGTCACTAGTGAGTATTTTTTTATTTATAACAATAATAATAACACACAACACCTTGGTAACTACTTCGATTGACATTTTAATTTAAAAATTTAAAGCATATGTCACCGTCAAATAATATTTCTTTAATAAATTTTTTATTTATTAAGAGGTGTTGGATAAAACGTTATACTTCACACGTGGGCAAAGTGGAATTACCCACTCGATCAAATTATCACACGAGTGTGCTAAAATTTCTCTCGTGCGTAATTCCTAACTTTGCACACTTGTAAAGTAAATAACTATTTGTGTATTTCGCACCTAAATATATTTGTAAATATAGTAATTATTAACATTTATTTTTATGTGCTTTTGGCCAAATATTTTAGTAATTATATTGAAGCAGAACAATAAATCATAATTATTATTATAAATTAAGTTGTTACAAAGGATAGAAACATTTTTTAACAATTACAAATAAATAAGTTAGCTTAATTTACTTGTTATTTACGAGTCTAAAAATGGTCAAATCTCAAAGCCCGCTTTACAATGTACAACAAAAATATTCCTATTACTTAATAGTTTCAAAATTATTTACTCTATTATTTATGTATTGACATTTAAATTCTGAAATAATATAAATTTTGATAGTAATTATTAATGAAAATAAATATGAATTCAAGCTTATAGAATGTAGAAACAAGGTCATAATATACTGACAAATAAATTGAGTTGATTTTGGCGGCACGTGTACACGACACGTGTGTGAAACACTACGAAGTGAAATGCGAAATGAGAAATGTTTCAATTCAATTACCAACATCACGGAATGTAATCGTTAAATACAGAAATTCCAATAATTAACCTCAATAATTATCGCAGAAATTAACCCTGACATTGTATAACACAAATTTTAAAGATATAAACTGAATTGATTATATTTATACAACAAATTAAAACTTTTTTATTGAATGAATGTTTTTATAACATCAATGAATTTTATGTAAAATATAAAAGTTTGTAATGAAATTTAAAGAATTGTTATTTGATAACTGTTAGGATGATTTTATGATTATATTTTTATTGGCTTATCGAATTGGCATGTTATGTATGTATTTATTTGATGAATAAAGAATATAATATAATATAACAATATATAAATAATTTTTTTCATGACAGGTTTCTATGATATCAAAATCATGGCAGAAACCAACAATATTACATTTTGCTAATGTGCGTTATAAATTTATATTTTTTAAATCTTTATTTATATTTAATCACATAGTATTGTTCTAAATAAGTATTTGCGTCATTTCTAAGACATTACAAAAAGTAAAATACGACATTCTTCTTTCAAACAGTCTCATAGTTTATAGATACTTAACGTTGTAAATTTAATTACACGTTTTTATTAAACTTTATTCATTTCTGGGAACAAAATATAATAATATTGGAACGCTAACTGACTTAGAAAATGCGAGTCGAAAGAGACAGCTTGCTATTTGTCTTTGTTGTACAATACTTTTACAAATGTTTAATAAACAAGTGTTAGACAAAGAAAGGTGGCCTTATAATATCTATCTGTCTAAGGCTCGTTTTTTGCTTTCATAAAATTATACATATTAACGTTCCAGTATTATTATTATGTCAGTGGTTTTACCTCCCGCCACATCCTGTAAGGGAGGTATAGGAATCATGCTGAAAATTGGGTAGTGAGTTTTCAGTGGATGAGCACGTTTTAGGGTCCATAGAATACGATTTTAATAGTTTCGCAACGATGATGTATGTGTAAAGTCTAAAAATGTTGATATTGTGTATATATCAATTGTATCCCCTTTGGAAGAGTTGATTAGTTTTTGGTAATAATTCAATAACCGGTTCAATAAGTGGTAGTTTACTTGAAGCCCTATCAAGTTTTTTAAAATATCTCAATAAATTTTGGTTTAATGAAAATTTTGTTATCAATGTTTCAAATATTATTATCTATACAATTATTGTTTGAAACATTTTCCTCTTACTGTCACCATTTACGAATTAATTAATTAATTTTATTTTGATCGTAAAGTAACGTAATTTGACGATTGTAATTTAATTAACAATGAGACAGTAATTATTAAAAATAATTAATAATAATATTTCAGTAAATTGTCTATCTCTGTTTATAATGGTGTGTTAGTGCCGAATGTATGGTTCTGGAAGAGCTGATTAGTTTTCAGTGATAATCCAATAACATGAAAGGGTAATATTTCAGTAAATTATGGTTTAATAAATATTTTGTTATTAGAATAATGTTTCAAATATTATTATTGTTTGAAACATTTACTGTCAGCATTTACGAATTACACACGTTAAAGAAAAATTATATTTTGATATTTTCGTTTAAATCTGCTAACCTGTGTTTTTTTTTTAAAAACAAAACAACGTTTGAAAAATGTCATTTTTTGACATGTGTCATAATTTTTTGAAGGGATGAGCGTTTCTTGATCGTGGTGGTGCATTGTTCGATAAGAAATCTATGGCGGGAGGTATTGTGCTGCCCACAACAGATTTTTTAATGTGTTATACTGTGGTAATTACAATAGATTTCCTTGTGAAATATTTCACTATAAAACAACAACCCCCCGAAAATGTTAATGTAACAGAAAACCTCAAAGTATTTAAACAAATTTCAACAACATCATACAATTCTAATTTCCCGTCAACTCTTTAACACGTGCTTTCCTTCAATGAACAACTCAATAACTATTAAGATTAATGTGTTGGGTAAAGTGCTATGTACCTGGCTACTAACTATCTATGTGCTATGATGCTTGAAAGCTTAAAGTAGATAGTAACAAGTTATGGGATGGGCCAATGTCAGAGCAAAGCCTGCAGCTATTATCTAAATACAATACATGAAAGACAGGTGCAAAAAAACCTATTACTTATTCAAGTCACGTTGGATGAATTAGTGTCAATAACTTTTAGGATAAATTAAGTTATTAAATAATACGAGTATTTTATTTTAGTGTCTTATATTATGATAGTGTAAATAATTGTAAGATTTTGAGAACACATGAATTTTTATAGTATAATAATTTGTAAAAGGGAAATGATTGGAGTATTGGTGGACGTATAATGTCTGCGTTATCTTATGCAGATGATGTTGTTGTGTTGGTAAAACTGAGAAACAATTGAGAAGAATAATTGTGAGCATAAATGAAGTAAGAAAAGGTAATCTGTTATTGAATGTCGATAAATGTACAGTGTTGGTGTTTGACAAAAATTATTTGGTGTCTGTAATGTTTCAGTGAATGGTGTGAGACTGGAACAAGCAAATGAATTTGTATATATGTCTAGTATGTTCTCGAGGGATGGATGTATTGAGCGGGTGTCTGCAGGGTGCTAGGTAACTCTGGGTACATTTGCTCGAAACGTGAATGTATCTAGTCTTCTACAGTCTTCAAGAGGCTTCTAGAGTCTTCTAGAGATGCTCGATTGAGTGTATAATGGTGTGTTAGTGCCTGCAGGGTGCAAAGTAGCTCTGGGTACATTTGTTCGAAACGTGAATGTATCTAGAGTCTTCTAGAGTTTTCTAGAGGCTTCTAGAGTCTTCTAGAGTCTTCTAGAGATGCTCGATTGAGTGTTTATAATGGTGTGTTGGTGTCTAGTGGATGTTGTAGATAAAGAAGCATGAACGACGTATAACTGCTGTAGAAATGAGATATTTGAGAGGAGTAGGTATACGAGACGTGATCGTATACGTAATACATTGGTGTATGATAAGTGTGAGATTGAGAAGAATGTTGTTAAGAACGATTGTGTGGGGGTCCGAGGAATAACTGGTTGTGTATGATTGATGGTTTGTTGCACGAATGATGTGTGAATGTGGACGAGGCGAAAATGGTGTGCCAGGATATGAATTCAGAGTTCTTGCTACCCAACTGAGTGGGATATAGCGTGATGTTATGCATGTATATATAGAAAAGTCACATAGTAACCACTCTATGTTATAGAAATAACTGCAAAATTTGCGTAGGTAGTTTAAAATGACTAATGTTTCAAACAATAAAGTTTGAATAAGTATTAATCAAGTGTGAAGTATGCTTTATAACATAACCGATACCCAGTGGTAACCGCAAACCTGGTTGTGGTAGACCACATCAATATTAAGGTCAATTAAATATTAATTATACAATCAGGGGGTCGTGCAATGAAATAACAAATGAAAACTAGACCTCTCCACATTATCTCCCAGTCAACGTAACTAAGATAAATTGACTTGTTTTTGGAATAATTTATTTATTTTTTTTTTCAATATTAGATCATCAAAATAGCCATGATCTTATTCAGGAACAAATTCATGTTTATGTTAATTTGAAATATTTATACCTTTTATATAACGAAGCAAAAAATGTTACCAATTTACATATTCATTAGTTAGTCGAAGCCGTTTCCTTAGTTGTTAGTTATTTTTTTTTTGTTAGGTTGGTAACGGGCCTCTGCCTACACGAATTATATAAGAAAATGTGGGAACTAATTTCTATAAATTTATATTTTAGATATTTGAAAACTATACCTAACAAGGGTTTTCAATGTTATTTTTGAAATGTGCAATTATTGATTTCCTTAATTATTTTACATGAAACAAGTTAAATTGTTTATTATAGAGGAAAAATTACTGCATTTTTTGACATATATTTATAATTTTACTCTGCATTTTTGGTTAAATACTAGCAATAATATTGCGAGTAAATAGTTATTTATGTATCAAGGCACTGAAATTTAATTTTTTATCACGAATATGGAATTTATTAAACCATTTGAGTGATAAAAAGGAACTTCAGTGCCGAGGTACATATTAAGTTTTATTTGAAATCTAAACTGTAAAAAAATTACAATATAGGTTAACTTTATACATCTGTCAATTGTCAATTGAAACTGACAATCAGTGTTGCCAACCTCAAACAGTGAAGTTATCGTAACACTCAAAATTATATTTTTTACTCAACTTCGTCATCGGAATTAATTAGTTAATTCTTCTTGCAAATTTTGTTTCATGTTACGTCCAAATTTACTATAGTACGTCAATATATTCTAATTGTACAATAATTATTTAACGGTTGCCAACACTGTGTTGCTCAAAATCGTCGTATAATGGGTTACTTTAGTGACGATTTCTAAACTTTAATGACGATTTTTGAGCACTTTAGTACCGATTTCAAATAAAAGAAATTATTTGCATTATTCTGTATGTCAAATATGTATGAAGCATATATAAGAAAGTCATGTGGTGGCCACAGCAAATTTTTCTGCATATATAGGATTATGTATATCATTGATAAGATATTAATAATTGATTATCAACTTTAAAAGATTTGAATAGCAGTACTCGTAATACTATTTAGAAAACATTTAAAAAATAGATGATAATATTTATCAATTAAAATTAATACCTATTCTTTTCTAAATAACAATCTGATACATAGTTATAGCTTGGTATTCAATAACACTTTGATAATTAAAAGGAGCAAATATATTGATGATGCAATTATGTATCATTCATTTAAATGTGTATGAATCACACATACTCATATACACTTAAATATGTCATATATGTAATATGCAAGATCAGGGTTGGCAGATATATATCAAGTGATATATATCATGATATATATCTTGATATATATCCGATATTTATTGATTGATATATATCATGATATATATCACTTATTAATTTTTTACAAAATAAATACCCAGAGTGAAAAATTCTTGATATTTTAAATCAAAATACCGATAAAAAGCCAAAAGCTTGGTCTGGGTCTTCTCAAAAAGTGATGAAGTCGTGTTACGTGAAGATAATGATGATGATGATGATATTCCTTTGGCCCGGTTGTGCGAAACTTAAAAACATGTCAAACGACAAGTTATTTTGATATTTATGTAATATAAATATTTAGGAAAATGTTACTTAAATAAAAATATGAATATTTTATATCATATGTCAAACTACAATAGTATTTACTCATTTAGGTATTTACTATTTATATAATATATTTAGGAAAAATGTTATTTCTTGTTACTTAAATAATAATAATTTTTGTCTTGTTTTTTGTTATTTTAAACTAAAGTTTTATTTTTGTTGTTTACCAAAATAAAGGTATTTTACGTTTCATGTTTTTTTTGCATATAGCCTAAGAACGAAATTCCTGATATATATCGGATATATATCAGATATATATCCGATATATATCCGATATTATGATATTTTGATATTTATATAAATATCATGATATTTGCCAACCCTGTGCAAGATAATATATTTATATTCAATATCGGATATAAATCGAAGATATAGATCAACAAGCCGCTATTAAACTATACAGGCTGTGCAAAAAATAGAAGTGAATAATTTAAGAGTAAATAATAAATTTCAAAATCCACTCAAAATTATTTTAGGGCTCCAAATGTGATTTGGGTAAAAAATTGTAAAAACTAAAAGTTTCCCGGCCTGTATCTCAAAAACTAAGCGAGATATTGAATCGTTCTCAACGGCATTGAACTTACCACGCCCCAATTACCCTACAAACAAATTTTAAGAAAATTTTGAAAAAAATTTTTTTGCAAATTTTCCAAAATTCAAAATTTTTGAGTATCGATAACTCAAAATCTAATAGATACGAAGTTGCAGAGCACACCGTTGGATCGGGCTCGTCGAGCTGCATAAGTGTGCCAAATTTCATTGAAATATCTTTATGGGGTCACATTTTATGGTGAAAAGTTAAAAAACGCTAATTTTTCAAGGCTATGGCCTTAAAAAATTTTGACGAAAAAAATCGAAAGTCTCAGAATTGGATGTAAATTTGGTTTTTGGGTAATTGGGGCATGGGGATTTCAGAACTGGTGGCCGTTTTGAGATATCTCATCTAGTTCCCAAGATATCGAGTAGCACTTTTAAAATTTCACCTACTTTGACCAGGTCTCAGAACTTTTGCTCTATTTTTACAGTCGATGAAACTCAATTAAATTTTCAAGAAAACTTGGTCAATTTATTGTTGTTTATTACTAATTGCATATATTGCATATTTGGGCATTCTTATATATATTTTTGGATTATTTGAAGAGCCTATTGAAATCTGTAATATAGGGATTTCAATACAATTTTTTTGATATTGCTGTCAATTGCTGAACTTTTGCTCTTTTCAACAGTTTTGTAATTGTGTATTTTGTGTAATTTCAAAATCTTGTAATAGAAAGTATAGTCTGCAACATGTAACGGAATGGCATATTCCACACGAGCTAAAAGTTTGCGCTTTTAAAGTTCTGTACCTCTAAAAATACACCCGTTAATTTAATATTTGTTTATGTTTTTTTCTTTGTATATTTAAAAATATTCCTATATGTATTATTGTATTGTACATTTTACGACTGCTGAAAAGATTAAGTGTACGAAAAGAGTATGATGAATTTTGACCAGATAAAATTAAATTAAATTAGACACTTAAACGGTGCAGTTTGACTCTTTCGCGTTTCGTGCGTCCAGCGATTTCAATTCTCAACCTCTTTGCATATTATCTTTCACCTGTTGGTTCGCTCTGACGATCCAGGTAACCAAAGCAGTGGACCGTAGCAGTGGTTCCAACTCAGCGCTTCAAGAAGAGACGACGAAACCGCGAATGAAATCATTCAAGAGCTGCTAGACGTAGACTGTAGTTTCTCTAGACGTCTAGATATTGAACGTAGGACGAGGCGAACGTAAACACAACAGAAATACAACGCAAAAGCAACGCAAGGGACAGAAAAACAGTTCTTGTATAGGTGTTAAGTTTTTGATATATTTTTATTTGTTTCTTAAATCTGTAAATTCAAATTGAAAATAAACTTAGTATGTTACAGACGATCATATTTATAAATATACGAATTATTTTCATTACTGTAGTCGTTCATGGGAATGAGAGACACAGTATCAAAATTCTGAATTTAACCAACTAGACTTCAACGAATATTTTTTATTGTTTAATGTTTTAGCTATCCTTTTCATCCACATATATAAATACTAGAATGTTCAAAGACCTTACTGTAATAATTGTTTGGTTTTACGATAAAAAAAATTGTAAGAAATAAGTTATTCAAATTTGAATTTGGTATATTTTTATTTGTTTCTTAAAAACTGTAAATTCAAATTGAAAATAAACTTAGTATGTTATAGATGACCATATTTATAAATATACGAATTATTTTCATTACTGTAGTCGTTCATGGGAATGAGAAATACAGTATCAAAATTCTGAAGTTTTGACCAACTGGACTTCAACGAATATTTATTTATTGTTTAATGTTTTAGCTATCATTTTCATCCACATATATAAATACTAGAATGTTCAAAGACCTTACTGTAATAATTGTTTTGTTTTTCGATAAGAATAATTGTAAGAAATAATTTATTAAAATTTGAATGGGAGTGAAAGAACCCAACGAAAATATGTACTTCATCTGACATTGCAATGTATAGGTCACTGTAAAAATCCATGAAATTTTGGCGAAGGTTGTGGGACCAAAAAACATGAAAATAAATGAAGAATACAGAATTTTCTGTTTAAAAAAAATACAGGATTCGTTCTTTCGTTCCTCGGACGCCCACGCAATCGTTCACCCTCATATATTAGTTTCACCAACCTTTCATTCGAAATTATAAATAGTTGCTCAAAAAGAAACACCATTTTCAGTTTACTATTATCTTTACAAATTTCCTTTGCATCAAAATGATTGTTCCAAGCTTGTACTTACAAAAAGAAAACACAGAAATGTAATTAAGAAACTAATTTAGGAAATGAATATACAAGATACCAAACTGCTTTTTCTTTGTTTCCAAATAACAACTACTTAAAACGTCCTAAAATGAATTAATCACCCTGCTCTTTTTTTAAACAATGGATAACTCAAGAATACAATCAATTCTTATTAAAATTAAAGTTTTGGATATTTCAGGACGCCTCAAATTTCAAAATAGATAAGAATAAAAAATGCATTGTACCGTAGAAAGAGTCCAAGGCCTGTATGATAAAATTTATGTTAAAAACACGGATATAAATAGAAAACAAAAAGCAGAAAAGTAAACCTTGAATGTAATGTGCACGAAAGAATATTTTATTACATTTATAGCTACACTTATGTTATACATAGTGTAACTTACATAAAGTAATGTAACATAAACAGAAGAAAAGTGTGTTTTATATTCTGCACACAAAATATTATTATGAACAAAATAATGAAAAAAAATGAATCATATTTTTTTGTTTAGATTTTCGTGCGATGAATATTAAAATAATTTTTAGGTTGAATAAGATACATAGTACAGTGGTAACGTATTGGATTGTGAATCATGAGGTTCTTAGTTCGATTCCCGCAGCTGCAAATTAATCTACAAGTGATTAATCACAATACGTATTTACTTAAAGTATTTCTTAGATTTCAATTTATTACCACACTTGTTCGTATTACATTAATTAGACTCACCAAAATGTTAAAAAAAAATCTGATGTGGACAACACATGACTTCCTTGTACGCCTATTAAATTATGCATATTATTTGCAGCACTTTATTTAAACTTATTTCATTTGAAAGTGAGATTTATAGCTTCGACAGTATTCATTGACTGTAAATCTGGTATTTTGATGCCTAGTTAAACAAATAACTATTTTCTATTGCTGTATAAATTATCCCTATTATTTCATTTTTTTTTCCGATGAATTCTCGACCAATCACAGATCCACAAATCCATAATTCACAGTTATTTTAAAGACGTGATGTGGATCACCAAGCAACGGCCGTCTGACACTCTGACAGTTGACATGTAGTCAGTTGTCATTGTGTATTGACGTTTTTCAACGTGTGTTTTTAACGAATTTAGATAATTTTCAGAAGTGATTTCCCAATTTGCAGAAGTAGAAAAAGTACAGTATTATATTCAGGATTATGGTCATTATTCACTTGGATAATTGTATCCCTCGCCTTCGGCTCGGACTACAAACTTTTTACTCATGTGGAATATGTGCCATTCCATTACTTGTTTTAGAATATACTATTTTCTACTGCTGTATAAATTATATTTTCAATATTTAAATTTTTTTGATGAATTATAGTGCTCATAATTCACTCTTGTCGACCAATCACAGCGATCCATAATTCAAGATTATTTTAAAGATGTGGATCACCTAGTAACGGCCGTCTGACAGTTGACATGTAGTCAATTGTAATTGTATATTTTTATGTTGACGTTTTTCAACGAATTTATATAATTTTCAAAAGTGATTTCCAATTTTATAGAAGTAGAAAAAGTACAGTATTATATTCGGTCATTATTCACTTGGATAATTTGCGTCACTCGCCTACGGCTCGTGACACATACTTCATCTTCCTGAATAATGGCTATCATAATCCCTCATATAATAATATAATATATTTATATTTTCAATAAATAATTTAACGATTTAATAATAATAATAAATAATTTCCATATTTAGGTTATACTTTATTGCATTGATATATAAAATTGCATTGATATAACTAATTATTTAATAAATTAAATATCAATACTTTAAATTTTAATTCCTCTTCATAGGTATTTAAAAAAATATATTACATATGGTAACCTTTTACAAAACAGTTTTTATTTGGAAAATAAATAAAAAATAAATTGTCAAAATTCATCTTCGTGAATAATATTTATCATAATTCCTCATATAATAATAATATAGTATTTTACACCTACACCTAACGGTAAAGGGGTATTTGACTATATATACAGGGTGAGTCATCGAAATGCCCGTCTTCGATATCTCCCTTGTCGTTAGAAACACGGCATATATTTATTAACAAAATTTATTCGACAACTAAAGGAGCATAACGTAAAATTATTTTCACATATACAGGGTGTAACGTAACGGCTAGACGAGAATTGTTTGTCTTTTTTTAAATGGAACACCCTATATATTTTTATATATTTTGAATTGTATTTTATTCACCTATACGGACATATGAATTTTGTTTTAGTTTTCCGCGGCGTTGTCAAGTTTTTCCGTTTTTTCTCAAAAAAAGTCCGAATACACGCATTGCTTTGTGAAGGCGTACTGAAGTTATTTTAGTAGTAAAATTTAAGAATTTTTTTTTCTGCGCAACTGTAACTATACTCTATGTTTTGACATACTTTCAATTAAATGTAATTATACAGGGTGTTCAATAAAGCGAATCAAACTTACTCCACTTCAAATGTGTATAACTCGCCATTTTCAAATGGAACACCCTATATTTTATTATTCTGTTGTATGCCATTTTGTATTACCTTCATTTGATATTAAGGGTATTCTATGTCTAAAACCAATAATTTCGGAGATATTTGCCATTTTTCACTAAATTAATTTATTGAATTAAAATTAAATCTAGTATACCATGGAAATTATTTCCAATATAATTGCCATTCTTATGCAAACATATTTGCAGACAGTTTTTAAATGAGTAATTTACTCTTCGCAGTATATTTGCGTTGTCAGTTTCAAAAGAGTTACGAATTCGCTCCATCATATTTCTCTTGTAGTTGGTGCTGTCTGATAAACCGATAAACAAGAAATAATGTAAGTTTGCAAGATCCGAAAATCTTGCGGGCCAATTACTTGGACCACCTTGTCTAATCCATCTTTTAAGAAATTCTTCATTTAAATAATGCCTAACCTGAAGACTGTTGTGAGTTGGTGCACCATCGTGTTGAAACCACAATCTCCGGATAATATTGAGAGGTAAATTTTCTAAATCGTTTAGAGAATCAGTTTGTAAAAATTAACAATAATTTTGTCCGTTAATACTCGTATTATTATCAAAAAAGTATGATGCAAATCCGTAACTGATTTGGAATTGTCGACGCAAGCGAAGAGTAAATTACTCATTTATAAACTGTCTGCAATTATGTTTCCGTAAGAATTGCGGTTATATTGGAAGTATTTTGTAAATTAAAACAAAACAATAAATTAAAAAAAAACCATATCCATGGTATACTAGATATAATTTTTAATTGAATAAATTAATTTAGTGAAAAATGGTAAAAATCTCCGAAATTATTGGTTTTAGGCATAGGATACCCTTAATAACAATTGAAGGTAATACAAAATGGCACACAACAGAATAATAAAATATAGGGTGTTCCATTTGAAAATTGCGAGTTATAATCATTTGAAGTGGAGTAAGTTTGATTCGCTTTATTGAACACCCTGTATAATTACATTTAAAAAAAAGTATGTCAAAACATAGAGTATAGTTACAGTTGAGCAGAAAAAAAAAATCTTAAATTTTACTACTAAAATAACTTCAGTACGCCTTCACAAAGCAATGCGTGTATTCGGCCTTTTTTAGAGAAAAAACGGAAAAACTTGACAACGCCGCGGAAAACTAAAACAAAATTCATATGTCCGTATAGGTGAATAAAATACAATTCAAAATATATAAAAATATATAGGGTGTTCCATTTAAAAAAAGACAAACAATTCTCGTCTAGCCGTTACGTTACACCCTGTATATGTGAAAATAATTTTACGTTATGCTCCTTTAGTAGTCGAATAAATTTTGTTAATAAATATATGCCGTATTTCTAACGACAAGGGAGATATCGAAGACGGGCATTTCGATGACTCACCCTGTATATATATATATATATATATATATATATATATATATATATATATATATATAGTATTTTAAATTATTTGCTGGTAGAATAAATATAGCAACCGCTTAATTGAAAAATAATTGATCTTGTTCGAACCTAGAGTGCTGTGATGCTAGACAATTGGTTATTTGGTGTTTGACGTTTAAACTAACGTGCTGTTTTATTTTTAATATGTTGTTTTTAAACAAAATTTGTGGTGTAAAATAAAACAAATGCAGTACTTTGTTGACTAGTGCATTTAGATGCTGCAGCAACATTCCTGTCATATTATTTGGTTATATTTCGTGGAATAATCGTAGAATAATCGTAAGATAATCGTAAGAGTGCAGTGATAACAGTGATAAGTATAAAACAGCAGAGAATCAACGACTACATTAGATGGATAAGGTATGTATTAATTTTGTATAATTGTAAAAGAAAAAACTATCAATACAAATTTTATTGTTAACCTATTCCCAATATAAACATTCGTAACACTAAAATTATTGCAGTATATGTTTTTAAAATAGACAGTAGTTCAACCAAACTAAACAAATTTATTAAAACAGGTAATAGCAAAATATTTCAAATAAAATTTCAATGTATTATTTCGTGTATATTGTGTAGAATACTTGCAAAATCGCAGATCTAGTTTCAGCTAAAAATAGAATCCTCATTTCTCAGGATTTTTCAAGTTCAGCCGCACTTTCAATCATTGAAAATTTCGTCTGCTCCTAGATTTATATTCGAGTTTTATTATAAATTAACTGCATCGACTGCGCAAGTCACGAATTTGATTTTGGAGGGAAAAATTTTGGTTGGTTTAAAAATGTGCTGTTTCATTTGTAGTCATTCATGCTTTGAAATAAACAAAACAAAATGAAATAAACAAAACAAAATGAAATAAACAAAACAAAATGAAATAAACAAAACAAAATGAAATAAACAAAACAAAATGAAATAAACAAAACAAAAAATATTGTAGATATAATTCCATTAAATTGTGACAATTTTAATTAAACTATAGCTCATAAATAATTTAAATACAAGAAATAAGTACTGGTTTTTACCTAAATTTTTCCTGTCAATTTTGACTGTTTATAAAATTTGTATTTAACAAGACATTATAATCAAAATTTGCACATTTCAACATCAAAGTATGCTGAACATATCGGTGAAATGCAAAATAGCAAACATAAAAATATACTCAAGTATTTTGATGAAAAAAAAAAATATGTACCTACACCCATATTTTAGTAAATAACAAACATTTGATATACAGTAAATAAAACAACTAAATTATGTGTATTTTATAAGAAAAACACACATGATACAAGTATATAACCTACACTGACATCATCGTGATGACGTCACAAGCTCTACAAGACACACTGCAACTAAATAAGGTTCACCTTTTGAGTAAATCTTAGGTCACAACCTCACTTGAGAAATGAATGCAAGACGAAAACAAAGGAATGTCGTTTAGCATCCTCGCGATTTTGAACCCAAAATAAAAAATGTTTAACTTCAAATTTTTATCAGAAAATCTGCTGTGGCCAGCACGTAACCTCATAACCTTCATAATTCACTCAATTGTTACATAATTAATATGTCATGAACAATAAATAATTTATCAGTTTTTCATTTTTTTGTATAGAATCATATATTAAAAAATTTGATGTGATTACCGCCCGCCGTAATTTTTTTTTTTATTAAATTATACAATAAACATCTATCGACTGAAATGAAAATGCTGTATTTTATATTTTGTAATGTTCTATAAACTAGAATGAACATAAAAATATATTTAGAATATAATAATATGACATAAAAATAGACATAAAATGTGCAGTTAAATAAATAAAGATATAAATTTTGTGGGACATCATTATAGATTTCTTATCAAACAATACACCAAGAAACATCTATTCCTTTTTAAAATGCACTTTTCAATTATGATACACGTCTAAAATTAGTTATTTGTATATCAAGGCACTGAAGTATTTATTACGCACAAACCATATGAGTAATAAAAAATACTTTACTGCCGAGGTATACATTATATTTTTTCCGAAATCGGTAAATTATTAATTAAAAACATAAATAAATAGCATTAAGTATACGTAAAACGTCAGTTAGCTGTCAAAGTGTCAAATTTGGTTATAATTTTCATTATTTTGTAATATATTTTGAGACGTATTCTACATGTGATCTATATTAAATCCAATAAATTATTATCAAAGGTAAATAATAAATATATTCACCAATAGTATTACAGAATAATTTGTTTGTTATTTTAGGTGTGTTATTTAAGTTTGACATAAGAGTCTGTAAAATTTAACTTTGCCTCGTTAATAATACGGCAGCCTCTGTTGTAAATCTGGTATTTTGATGCCTAGTTAAACAAATAACTATTTTCAAACGTTGTTTGGTTTGATTTCCAAACGCACGAATATTTGGTATTGTAATTCGTAAATGAATAGTAAAAAAAATGTTTTAAACAGAAATTGTAGATAATAACATTTGAAATATTATTTTAATAAACTGCCAATTCTGGTCATTGAATTATTACCAAAAACTAATCAGCTCTTTCAAAGGGTATACAAATATAAAATACAAAATATAAATATTTTTAGTCAGACAGACAGATACACACACAGACATCATCGTTGCGAAACTATTAAAATTATATTCTACGGACCCTAAAACATGCTTATTTATTTAAAACTCCCTGTCGAATCGATCAACAATTGTAGATAATAATATTTGAAATATTAATAACAAAAATTGTCATTTAACAATAATTACTGAGATATTTCAAAATAACTTGATAGGCCTTCAAGTAAACTACCACTTCCGGTTATTGCATTATCACCAAAAACTAATCAGCCCTTTCCAAGTTGATACAATTGATATATACAAAATATCAAAATTTTCAGTTTAGTAGTTTTTGAGAAACTCCAGAGATTCACACACACATTCAGACAGACACACACACAGACTAGTAAAATGATATTCTGCGGACCCTAAAACATGCCTATCCATTGAAAACTATCTTCCAAATGTTTAGTATGATTCCTATACTTCCCTTACAGGATGTATTTGTAAGAAAAATACAAATTTATTCACAGACCGGTGTCAAAATAAACAAAATCCCCAACCAGCACGTCCCGAAGAATACGTTAACAGCTGTTGGTGATGCACAGCCTGGGTCTGTGACCCTAACTGCTTGCTTCTCTTTGTACTTGACTTCAAACTTAAAGCGAAACAGCAAAGTTTTCTTCAGAACACGCGATTTGGTCGTTGTGCAAAAAAACTTGAAAAGATTAGTGAATGAATTTTTTGTGGAAATGTTTACATTTTGTCTAGAAAGGTCGCTTGGATTTTTGACCTGTCTTGGTATGAAAGTCGGTGCAATCAAAAGAATTATTTGATGGCTTTATTGATGGTGTAATTGGTGAGATAAAAATAAGAATATGTTACGCAAATTTTTCGCAATTATACATAGTTGAAGAAATTAAATTTAATATCGTTTTTAGGTTGAGGCAATTGCTCTAATTTTACTTGTGATATACTGATATTGTTTTGCCTGTTTTACACGACAGAATCGGGTATTTGATTTGTATTGTAATATAATTAATGAAAGTTATCTTTGAATTATTTAATTTTGCTCATTTTTCATAACAAATATAATTAGTTAAGTATTTTCTCTCCCGATGAGAGAGAAAGTGCACAAATCTCCCGTTGATATGAAATTAGGTTAGGTTGTTTCTCTCCCGGTCGTGAAAAATATCTGATGTGTCCAGCACATAACCTCCCGCCCTCTACTCTTAAACGATACAAAATAATACAGAAACATATCTTCTTATTTATTTATTTTCTATTTATATTTGTAAAATTTAATTTAATTTGGTATATTTATTTAATTTTTTGACATATATTTCAATAAGAAAACAGCTTCACAATCAAAATGACATGTGTCACATTTCGTAAAAAATTGAAAATTTTTAAGTGTATCCATTTATTAAATCCAATTTCTTTATAATTTATTATCTCTAAATCCAATGCAAATTAATAAAAATAATGTAATCAAAACACATGTAAAATTAAATATTCTGCAACTTTCAAAATAACATAAATTGTTGAAAAAGGAAATTTAATCGCGTTTTTCAAGAAAAACTGTTAAGGGCTTCAAGTAAACTGCTACTTCCGGTTGACCAATTTTATCCAAAATCTAATCAGCTATTCATTTTAATATAAGAATCAAAAATTTGCAAAATTGTTTCTTCAAAAGTGATTTCCAAATTTACAGGAGTAGAAAAAGTACAGTTTTATATTCAGGTTTATGGTCATTATTCACTCAGATAATTTACATCACTCGCCTACGGCTTCATTTCGTATATACCCTTAAGGTTTCTCTAGTAAAATTGTATACATCATATATAACAATGAAAAATATAGCCAAAACTTAAACTTAAGTTTGACTGACAATGCTTAAAATCCCCCAGAATTTTCTAAAGAATAATCGAAAAATAAATTGGCCAATTTATTGAGGAAGAAATAAGTGACGCGAAATTTCGTATTACACACAACAATAAATTGACATGAAAACTTAAACAATTTTCTGACCTAGAAATTTCGTCGTGTAAAACAAACATTACAACACCTAAAAATAAAACAGAATTCGTGTTAGCAACCCTTACATCTATTTTGTAATGAATGCAATAATTAACAAAATTAGTTCAATAAAATAACTTTGCAATGTTCACACGTTTTCAAATGTTCTTAATTAATCTGGAAAACAGAAATTTAGCACTAATTTTCATTACACACGCGAGTGAAAATGGCTGCAATTTATCGGAGTAAATATTGCCTAGCTTCATGTTTGTAAATGTAAACATAAACAGAAATGGGTCAAGGATAATTACAAAGTATCAACTTTGTATTTTCCCTAATCGTTAATAATATTTGTCGCTTCGTTTAATTAAAAATAATTATAAATCTCATAAAAATTTTACGACTTCTCAATTAATGTGGCTATTAATTAATAAAACTATTTCGCAATTGAATAATTTATTTATTTTTTAACTATATTTGTAGTGACAAAATCTTAGGTATATTGTGCAACCAGTACAAAAAGTAATCTATTACGCTTCTGGGGTAGTTATTTGCGTTTAAAAAAAATACTATTTTGTGAATTTTTGCTTCTTATATTTAAATGAAGAGCTGATTAGATTTTGGATAAAATTGGTCAACCGGAAGTAGCAGTTTACTTGAAGCCCGTGAAAAACACGGTTAAATTTCCTTTTTCAACAATATATGTTATTTTGAAAGTTGCAGAATATTTAATTTTACATGTGTTTTGATTACACTAATTTTATTAATTTTATTTAGATTTAGAGATAATAAAATATAAAGAAATTAGATTTCATAAATCTTGTATACATTTAAAATGTATCAATTTTTTACGAAATGTGACACATGTCATTGTGATTGAGAAGCTGTTTTCATAGTGAAATGTCAAAAAAATAAATAAATACGAAATAAAATTAAATTTCTCAAATATAAACAGAAAATAAACAAATAAGAAGGTATGTTTCTGAATCATCAAATACTATTTTGTATCAATCAAATTAAATTAAATATTTATTAGAAAAATTGTACACGGCCATAGAAAATAAAAACGAAAATTATTTGACATTTCATAGCAGGATAAAATTTATTTAATTATTTATTTAACAGAAAAAAACCTAAATTTGTTTTCTGAAGTGTCAAATATATTTAATTTTTGTTTAATTTTCCATGGCCGTATTTCATATTTTCCAATAAATATTAATTTTTATTTGATTAGTATATCGTGAATTACTAATATGTCTTATTGCATGCATTTTTCAATTCTAAACAACTTTTGTATTTACACTTTTGCTCTAAAGTGAAAGTGAATAGGTAAAATTTTGAGCGGGAAGTATTGCTTAATTATTGTAACACCCTGTATATGGGAGACAAAAGAATTTCGTTTTGTTAGTGCCAATTTTTTCACAACAATTTATGTATATTTTATTTTTCCATCAACGTTATTATAATATAATTTGTGATTAATAAATATTTAGCAATAAATATCATAAAATATACATATTTTCAACTATAAAACATTTAAAAAAATAAATAAATGTGTGTCATAATTCAATAGTGTATTAATTATGTTTGAAACATAATTATATTATATAAATTTATATATTCATAGTTTCTCACAATCTTAATAAATAAATTATTTTATAACACATAATTTATTTTGCAATATACAATTTTATTCGAAAGATGCATCTGAATTTTCAATGTTATTTTTGAATTTGTTCAATTTTTGGCTTCCCTTATTATTTTACATAAAAAAAAATAACAGTTTATTGAGTATAATGTTAAATATTTTATTTTGCACGCAGTGTCAAATTTTTATTTGTATATCTGTGATTGTAAAACAATGTTTCAATTAAACAAACTGTTGTAAAATGTTGAGAAACACTGAAAACAGTATAATACACGCACTGATGAACTAACTAGATATAACGTTTCTTTGCTGCCAAGGCCAAGGAAAACAGAAAGGTTAAGGGCACCCAGTGCTGTAAAATGTATTTAAGGTATGCAAGAAAAGAGTTTATATTTCAAAACGATGCATATTATTTTTATACTGGGTGTATGTAGATTTAAAATGTGGAATAGGAATTTCAATGCTTTTATATTGCTGTAAATTTTTATCTATTCACTTTACAGCAAAAGTGTAAACATAAAAGTTGTCCAGAATTTAAATATGCATGCAATAAGGCCCATTTGGTTACCTAAACATTAGTATTGCACGATGTACCAATCAAATTAAAATTTTGAATAATTTGTTGTTGTAATTATTTAAATGTCAAAATTGAAAAAAACTTCTAAATTTCAAGGGCCCTATCTCCAAAACTAGTACAGATAACAAAATGAGGACCACACCGTTGTATTCAGCATAGTTTTCTTTGTACCTCATATTTTTTAAATTAACTTTTATGTACTCAAAATTATTTTACGGCTCCAAATGTGATTTGGGTAAAAAAATGTAAAAACTCAAAGTTTCCCGGCCTGTATCTCAAAAACTAAGCGAGATATTGTATTGCTCGCAACGGCATTGCACTTACCACACCCCAATGACCCCACAAACAAATTTTAAAAAAATTTTGAAAAAATTTTTTTGCAAATTTTCCAAAATTCAAAATTTTGGATTATCAATAACTCAAAATCAGGGATAGATACGAAGTTGCAGAGCACACCGTTGGATCGGGCTCGTCGAGCTGCATAAGTGTGCCAAAATTCATTGAAATATCTTTATGGGGTCATATTTTATGGGGAAAAGTTAAAAAACGCTATTTTTTCAAGGCTAAGGCCTTAAAAAATGTTGACGAAAGAAATCGAAAGTCTCAGAATTGGATGAAAATTTGGTTTTTGGGTAATTGGGGCATGGGGATTTCAGAACTGGCGGCCGTTTTGAGATATCTCATCTAGTTCCCAAGATATCGAGTAGCACTTTTTACAATTTCACCTACTTTGACCAGGTCTCAGAATTTTTGCTCTAACTATTTTTACTGTCGATGAAACTCAATTAAATTTACAAGAAAACTTGGTCAATTTATTATTGTTTATTACTAATTGCATATATTGCATATTTGGGCATTCTTATGTATATTTTTACAAAAGTTACATCATATAATTGCAACTTGTACATAAAATAACACCTGTACGTTTATGTATCTTTAATTATTTTAAGAAATATTGAACCGATTGAAAAGAAATCATCTGTATATCATTAAGCATATTCCACACTACTTTATAGAATGTTGAAATATTACCCTTTGCAAACAAAATGGCGGCCCGACATCTCAGAAACCACTTGAATAAATATCCAAATTTGTATCAATTAAATATGTCTCATAAATACCCATGAAATCATGACTTGAATTAAATGTACGTGTTTTATTGATTTATGAGGAATAAATAATAATAGACCATTTAAACTGTTTGTGAGTAGAGAAAGTTGGCCATGACGTAACTAGATTTTGTTTTGTTCGCGGAAACTGTGTATTACGATCCTTGGACGTGAATAAATGATGACAACAGTACCGCGCCCTGGCGATATGCAAATGAACTATTGAGACATAATTTGTTTCGTTTTTATGTAATGTCGAGATCTAGCGATTGGTCAAATGATCTCTATGAAATGTAGCCTCATAAATTATGTACTTTTAGACGCTGAATTCGAATTCGAGGTCAAAAAAATTGTACAACTCAAAATCAAACCCTAGTGCTATAAAACCTTAACAGGGTACAAATTTCTTAACTAATCAAATTAAATATAAATATTCAAGTATATAACGTATAAACAAATTAAAAATCACCCCTATGAGAGTGTGAAAACTACCCCTCATACAACAGGAAACTTAAAAAAATGAAAAAGCTTACGATGCTCAGTTTTTACCTCCCGCCTACCTCTAGGTAAGGGAGGTATTGTTTTTGGTCAATAAATTATGTAGTGAGTTTTCAATGAATAAGTATGTATGTATGTATGTGGGTGAAATAACTCAAATACTATAGTACCAAAAAATACAATTTTGGGTCTTTTTGCTTCTTATATTTAAATGAAGAGCTGATTAGATTTTGGATAAAATTGGTCAACCGGAAGTAGCAGTTTACTTGAAGCCCTTAACAGTTTTTCGTGAAAAACACGGTTAAATTTCCTTTTTCAACAATTTATGTTATTTTGAAAGTTGAAGAATATTTAATTTTATATGTTTTTTGATTGCACTAATTTTATTAATTTTCATTAGATTTAGAATAAAATATAAAGAAATTAGATTTTATAAATATTGCATTCCTTGTACACCAAGGAAACATTTAAATATTTTCAATTTTTTACGAAATGTGACACATGTCATTGTGATTGTGAAGCTGTTTTCTTAGTGAAATATATGTCAAAAAATTAAATAAATATACGACAGAAAATTAAATTTCACAAATATAAATAGAAAATAAACAAATAAGAAGGCATGTTTCTGTATCATCAAATACTATTTTGTATCGTTTAAGAGTAGTATTAGGCGGGAGGTTATGTGCTTGGCACATCAGATTTTTACTGTGTAATTACGTATGTGCCACCAAAATGAACTATACACCATAAATATTTAAATTAGAAATGAATTAAACATTACTCTATTTCATTAAATTATTTTCAACAACAATAATGATTTCTAATATTATTTCTAGTATGTTAGAAGTTAGTAGACGCATATGTCAAGAAATTAAATAAATATACGAAAGAAAATTAAATTTCTCAAATATAAATAGAAATAAACAAATAAGAAGGTATGTTTCTGTATCATCAAAAACTATTTTGCATCGTTTAAGAGTAGTATTGGGCGGGAAGTTATGTGCTGGCCACATCAGATTTTTAGCGTCAGTGATTGATTTTTGGGGCGTACGATAAAGTTACAACAATATATTAATTTTAAATATAGGTATTAAAAATTTGCAAGACATATAAAAGGCACGCGACGGTTTCTAGTTTCTCTCAAATAAGGAAATTGCTGAAATGTCCCTGAAGCAAAACTATATATTGCTAAATAAAATGAAAACGGACAATAATAATAATAATAATAATAACACTATCTAATAGACCAACTATTTATAATAATTATCATTTCCTTTCATAACAAAAAATTGTGGTTACAGAAAATGGTACAGTTACATAATTAATTATGTTCAATGAGATGTCAAATCATTTGTAAAATGCCACAGCTACCAACATACAAATTTAATACAGGCTGGTCAGGTGAAATAATATTTTTAGATTAGAAATAATATTTTTAGATTTTATTTCATTTCATTTCATTTTTTAAATATTTAAATTTCCCGCTGTGTATTCTGCTACCCTATGTTATAAATTATATATTAGATAATAAATATCTATTGAGATCTACGTATAATTGAAATGACTAATCGATTACTATTAATTGTTTTGCGTGGGCTTTCAAACACGACTATAAATTAATTAGTACAAAAAAACCAATAAATTCCAAAAAACCTAAAATTAAATGTTTGATAAACAGCAGTAATCTAGAAGCAAAATAAGTAGGGTACTAAATTAATGTGAACATGCAATTAACGTATTGTGATTTCTCCTATAACATTTTGCAAAAACTGTACAATAAAGAACAATTGCAATTTTATGATTTATTTTTATTTTATTGCCAACAATCAAATAGTTCGGAATAAATTTGTTTTTATTGAATTACAACGCGTGGATTTTAAATAAAAGGTTTTATTTTCATTTTAAAATATCAAACGTATTAAATAATTGTTTGTTTGTTCTTAATAAATTAATTATTTTATCCAACACCTCTCAATAAATGCTCTATAACTATGGCGATTTTTAACAAGCAAATTAACAGATTACCCACTAGTGGGTATAATTTTGAGGAATCACTAGTGAGTATTTTATTATTTATAACAATAATAATAACACACAACACCTTGGTAACTACTTCGATTGACATTTTAATTTAAACCATATGTCACTATCAAATAATATTTCTTTAATAAATTTTTCATTTATTAAGAGGTGTTGGATAAAACGTTATACTTCACTCGATAAAATTATCACACGAGTGTGCTAAAATTTCTCTCGTGGGTAATTCCTTACTTTGCCCACTTGTAAAGTAAATAACTATTATTTCTAACTGCTTTCAAGACTATAATAATATATTATTATATGAGGGATTATATCAGTTTTATTCACGAAGATGTAGCCAATAATCCGAGTGATTAATGACCATAATCCTGAATATAATACTGTACTTTTTCTACTCTTGTAAATTTGGAATTAACTTTTGAAAATAATCGAAATTAGTTTAATATCAATATAAAATACACAATGACAACTGACTACATGTCAACTGTCAAATGGCCATTGCTTGGTGATCCACATCACGTCTTTAAAGTACAGTGAATTATGGATTTTTGCCTCTGTGATTAGTCGAGTTATGAATTATAATTCACTGTCGTGTATACTCATCGAAAAAATTTAAATAATGGGGATACATTTATTTATAAAGGAGTTATTATAAATATTTGATGAATCAGATTAGCGTATTCAATATTTTTGCAAGCAATTGCTACTGTTTTGTTTAGCTGATGACATTTCTTTGGTAAAATTGTGAGCAACTCGCATTCTTACATTGTTGAATCAGAAACTTGGTATGTCCGTTGACAAGATAATGTGTCACATGTTCTGATTTTAGCCCATTAAATTTTGGTACAGCCATCTAAAGATATAAGGGGGAATTTACTATTTAAAGTTCGTACGCAAAAGTTAAAGAAATGCTCCAAATTAAAATATATTTGGAAATCAAATATAGTATCCTATACATAGTACACTAATCATGAAAAAAATCGTTTACAAATTTTCTCTGATTTTATTTTGACCACCACGTCTGTGTGGATGGATGGGCGTGTGTCCGTATACCTAAACATCTTTTTGAATAAAAATAGCAACGTTTAGACAAACTAAATAGGTAATCAGTTAATTTGAACGCAACTGAAGAATTCAGTCAAAATAACTGAAAACTTTAGTAATTTTGATCAAATTTAATAAATATTAAAAATCTGAATATGAAATTTAAAGATGATATCATTATTACTATTTTAGTTATTTTGAACGAAAAAATGCTAACACAGAAATTCATGAAAATAGTGAAATCCTAATCTGTTGAAAACTCACTAGCAAATATTTTGAGTACTACAGTACCTCCCTTAAATTTATTTGCGAAGATAATAAAATACTATTTTTACGACCGGGAGAAAAACTTGGTTTCTATGATAGCAAAATCATAACAGAAACAGCCAATTTTATATCTACAAGAGATTTGTGTACTTTCTCTCCCGTTTGAGGGAAACTGCTCAAATAAAGGTAACTGTCATAAATTATATTACAATTCAAATAATTTTGAAATATATAAAAACCATCATAAATATTGAGGTCGCTAAAACGAAGAGAGAAGTGTTGTATTGTAGCCCTCGCCTACGCCTCGTGCTTCAATTTACTCCACGGGAAAAAATGATACACTTCTCTCCCTTAATGTACAATATACTAATTTTGTGATTAAATATAAACTCGAGGAAAAAAAAAAGCAGCACTTGAAAATTCACAAAAAATGAAAACATTTCAAAGTTTCTAAAACTCAAAGAATCATCCAATTTCAACTGAATACAACCGAGTTATGGCATTTTGAAATTTAGCCATATTTGCTGCATTTTCAAGTGCTATGTTTTTTTTTTTTTCATCGAGTTTACATCAATTTCCGAAAGCATTACGTAAGGTCTGCTCAAATTTGTATATCACATGAGTTCGTGACTATAAAAATGAGTCGAATATTAAAATGTACAATACGTCTATTGTATATGTAAGAACATGGCCGGAAACCTTCTGCGTTTCGCTTATTTACTTTCATAATTACCTCATTCCAGGCAATTATTTTATTATTGCTGGTTAATAAACAACAACTAAATATTTCAAAAATGTTACTTTGTATCATATTTTCCCTCAACCACAAGAATTTGAATTATATTTGACAATTCAGAGAACAGAATTAAGAATTATTTATTACAGTGTTGTATTTTTTTTTCTGTAGAAATGTCATAGAAGATTGTAATGAAATAATGGGGAATTTAAGAGTTTACAGCTTTCCATTTTTGTTTTTTAGTAAATAAATACATAACCCTAAACTGTTTTATGAAACATATTTCGTTTTTGTTAAATTTTCTTTGGTAGAATTTTTCTAATAAATATTGATTTTAATTTGATTGATTTATTGTGAAATATTTAGGTAACTAAATGGGCTCTATTGCATGCAACTTTATATTTATACAACATTTGTATTTGCACTTTTTCTGTAAAGTAAATAGGTAAAAATTGACAGCAATATCAAAAAAATTGTATTGAAATCCCTATATTACAGATTTCAATAGGCTCTTCAAATAATCCAAAAATATACATAAAAATGCCCAAATATGCAATATATACAATTAGTAATAAACAACAATAAATTGAGCAAGTTTTCTTGTAAATTTAATTGAGTTTCATCGACTGTAAAAATAGTTAGAGCAAAGTTCTGAGACCTGGTCAAAGTAGGTGAAATTGTAAAAAGTGCTACTGGATATCTTGGAAACTAGATGAGATATCTCAAAACGGCCACCAGTTCTGAAATCCTCATGCCCCAATTACCCAAAAACCAAATTTTCATCCAATTCTGAGACTTGCGATTTTTTTCGCCAAAATTTTTTAAGGCCATAGCCTTGAAAAATATCGTTTTTTAACTTTTCCCCATAAAATGTGACCCCATAAAAATATTTCAATGAAATTTTGCACACTTATGCAGCTCGACGAGCCCGATCCAACGGTGTGCTCTGCAACTTCGTATCTATTCCAGATTTTGAGTTATCGATAATCCAAAATTTTGAATTTTGGAAAATTAGCAAAAAAAATTTTTTTTCAAAATTTTCTTAAAATTTGTTTATGGGGTAATTGAGGCGTGGTAAGTTCAATGCCGTTGAGAGCGATTCAATATCTCGTTTCGTTTTTGAGATACAGGCCGGGAAACTTTGAGTTTTTACAATTTTTTACCCAAATCACATTTGGAGCCGTAAAATAATTTTGAGTACATAAAAATTAATTTAAAAAATATGAGGTACAAAAAAAACTATGCTGAATACAACGGTGTGGTCCTTATTTTTTTATCTTTACTAGTTTCGGAGATAGGGCCCTTGAAATTTAGAAGTTTTTCCAATTATGACATTTAAATAATTACAATAACAAATTATTCAAAATTTTCTAAAAAATAAGTGAAACATAAGTAAGATATATTCAGCAGACTCTTACATTCATTGTACCCACTTTTACCAGCATTCGTGTATACAATGAATAGCTACCGTTACCGTTACAGGGATTTCCCTAGAAATATTAGAGTTTATTGGTTTGTGTATTTGCTTATTGTATTGTTTATTACTTTTTCCGTTGCATATTTATTGCGGCCTCCTCCAATATTTGGGAATTATCAATGTGCATTACCAGAAATTTTAGAATGTTTATCACTAGACAAGCTCTTAAAATGATTGAAATATGCAATTATATTATAGATAATGTAAGTGTAGAATCAGCTCTCTTCCTATCACTGTTCTGGAAGAAACTGCGCGGAACTTCAGACAGATAAAAATGTGAATGTTAAGACGTGTTATGCATTTTTGTGTGATGATTATTTCATCTTAGATGGTGATGCATTCAGATGCATCACGAGGTGTCAAATGACGAGATGCACTCTTTATCATTACTTAGCACGTTTAACAGAGACAAGCGTGAGAAACAGCAGCCAAATGTTGGAATAATATCCACCGATATTTTGTTGAAGAAAAAATAATATATTTTATCCAACACCTCTCAATAAATGCTCTATAACTATAGCGATTTTAAACAAACAAAGTAACAGATTACCCACTAGTGGGTATAATTTTGAGGAAAGTCACTAGTGAGTATTGTTTTATTTATAACAATAATAATAACACACAACATTTTGTAACTGCTTCGATTGACATTTTAATTTAAAAATTTAAAGCATATGTCACTGTCAAATAATATTTCTTTAATACATTTTTCATTTATTAAGAGGTGTTGGATAAAACGTTATACTTCACACGTGGGCAAAATGGAATTACCCACTCAATAAAATTATCACACGAGTGTGCTAAACTTTCTCTCGTGTGTAATTTCCTACTTTGCCCACTTGTAAAGTAAATAACTATTGTTAACAATTTTTTGTGAAATTTATTTTTATAATCATTTAAATTTCGTTCATTTATTACTATTATTTTTGGTGTTTCGCCAATTATTATAACCCTCAAAATTTTAACTCATCTTGATTACTAAATAAATCAGTAGAAAACTTTAAATAAGCATGACACCATTAAGTAATAACTTCAATTATAATTCCAGTTTTAAATTTTTAAATAACCAAAGGAAGACCGAAATTACTAAAAATTCTTTGGGTGGGTCGTTGATATAATTATTCGTAAACTATATAATCTCTTTTTGTATTTTACTCAACATATAACTAAAGTGACCTTCGTATTATACGATGTCAAACGATATATCATACGTTGTACGGATACAAAACAAAAAAATATAAACAAAAACACTGGCACTTTCTCAATTATTCTTTTATTATCTGGGATTTTTTCCCAGCAATCGTAACTGTTTTGTAGAGGCTACGAAGTGTCGACAAAGGAAGAGAATTCTAGATATTACTAGCACTTCCGGTGAAGAAATAAACCTCAGGATTTATGCTACGCTGCAAAATCTAACTGTTACTCTTTCTGCAGCTGCATTATGCAGTTTAACTCAATATTTATAACAACATAATATTTTATTAATTTTTGATGCAATGCCAGTACAGTTTTTCTATTAAATATGTGGCATACTTATTTAATTTATTATTATTTTTTTTAATATCAAAGAGTTTATGCCACATTTATTTTTTCTGCTTTTAATTTGTTTTGCATTGTTGTTAAGTTCCTTGGTGATGTTATTTTATTGACAATTATATTTTTCTGCCTTGAAATAAAAACATTTATACACTGCTCAAAAATAAAATCGAGCCACTTGGCCGAAACAAGGAAATGACTGTTTTTAAAATGTGGGGCATTTCTTTCAGGGACATGTTAACCAAAATCTGGAAATTCTCTCTGGAGATACATTCCTCCTCTACGTTCTCCAAAAATCCCGAAGAGATTCGCTCCCCCCGACCCCCTGAAAAATCGCTTTGTGTGATGTCATGTCTGAGCAATGAAAAATCTCAAAGTTTGAAGGCGTTTTGAACACACTATACAACAAATTTAATATGAATAAAGGTAATGGAATATATTATTTATTTATAAAAAATTCGTTAGAGTGCAATGACCTATTATCGTATACAATATCGTCATACCTCATATGATAATAAGTTACTCAAATTATATTGTTAGTACAACACGTGTTGTTAGTATTTCTGAGAGTGTCGTTAACCTAAGTAGTTGACAAATAACATAATAATTTTTAACAACTAAATATTAATGTATGGGTCGCCATTTTGGTGACGTCACGTATCGTATACGTGCTCACGCAGTATTGCAAACTGCTCAACTAAAAAATGCAATATTAAAAGATACATACAGGATGTTTCATAAGCTATACGCATAAATATTAGCAATGATAGCTTATGATAGGTATATGAAAAAAAAAAGGAAAAAATAATTTAATGCTCTATAACTATGGCGATTTTAAACAAAGCAAAGTAATAGATTACCCACTAGTGGGTATAATTTTGAGGAAAGTGACTAGTGAGTAATTTTTTATTTATAACAATAATAATAACACACAACACCTTGGTAACTACTTCGATTGACATTTTAATTTAAAAATTTAAAGCATATGTCACTGTAAAATAATATTTATTTAATAAATTTTGCATTTATTAGGAGGTGTTGGATAAAACGTTATATTTCACACGGGGCAAAGTAGAATTACCCACTCGATAAAATTATCACACGAGTGTGCTAAGATTTCTCTCGTGGGTAATTCCTTACTTTGTCCACTTGTAAAGTAAATAACTATTAATTACAGTGATAACGAATATAGTTTAAAATTATTTTACCTGATAAAATAACAATAAACTAATAAAAATTAATTAAATAAGGTGCTGTGCATTAGTATCATAGCAACTGTTCGAAATTATTCTATTTTGTTCGTTATTCAACCTAATATAATCACAGATACAGCGAAATATCTCGAAATAAGAACAGAAACGATTGAAAATAATGTAGTTTTGTTAATGAATTTTTTATTAGTTTATTGCTACTCTATCAGGTAAAATAATTTCATACTTTATTAGTTATATCCGTAATTAAAAAACTTTTACTATTTTTTATTTTTCATTATCTGTCATAATTAACATTCCTCATATTTATGCGTATAACTTAAGAAATACCCTGTATATAGTGTAAAAAAGAGTCACAGAACAAAAATATTTTTCTACGCCACTGAAATGGTTAGGCAGTACATTTTTGATTTGAAACATTTTTCTCAATAAACGATTGTTTAGAAGTAATTATTTAAAAATAAAAATCAACAAAAATAAATTTTATCCAACACCTCTCAATAAATGCTCTATAACTATGGCGATTTTAAACAAGTAACAGATTACGCACTAGTGGGTATAATTTTGAGAAAAATCACTAGTGAGTATTTTTTTATTTATTACAATAATAATAACACACAACACCTTGGTAACTACTTCGATAGACATTTTAATTTAAAAATTTAAAGCATATGTCCCTGTCAAATAATATGCTTTAATAAATTTTTCATTTATTAAGAGGTGTTGGATAAAACGTTATACTTCACACTCAATAAAATTATCACACTCAGCCTTCGACTTCGTGTGCTAAAATTTCTCTCGTGGGTAATTCCTTACTTTGCCCACTTGTAAAGTAAATAACTGTTTTTGTCAATAAGTGATCTATGTATTTTTATTTTATTATGTATATATTATGTTTATGTTACGAATTGATTAGATTTTGGGAACAATTCATCTGCAGTAAAAGCTAGATTATTTGAAGGCCTATCAGGATTTTTGGACGTTAAATAAACGGAAATTGGAATCAAAATGATGTGAAACCTATAATTTTGTATTTAAAATTTTTTTGTATATTTTGTTGTCATTCTAAAACATAGTGTTCAATACCTTTGGGCCAAATGAAATCATTATTTTTGTTAATTTGTTATAATTTCAGTTGCTATTATTCCTTAAAATATTCTTAAAAGTAACAGAATTCAAGACACAAATATTTTTTTCTTTTGTAAGATTCGAACACTCTTTTAACATTATTATAAAAGTCTAAATAATTGTTTGTAGCGTGAAAACTTTTGTGTAATTTAACCAAAGTCACATCTGTTATAATTCTCGAAATCTCAACGATAAATTAGTATAAAAATATTAAATATATTTGGTACTAACCAGCTATACGAAGCACGGCTCGATCTGCAGGATCCAGCGCAAGTATGGTCAATGGTTGCTCTCGAGCCCATTCCTTCAAACTTGGGTCCTTCTCGAACTCCATTCTGGGTTCCTGAAAGAATTAAAACCATTGTGGAATAAACCATTTTATGATTTATCCAAATGGAATATTAAAAACATCAGCAACGTTTGCTGTGTTGAAATTTCCTGGCTTGAAATCAACAATCCTACTAATTTTCAAATGTCAAATTAAGTAACTTTGATGCTATAGATACTTGTTTGTTTATATATAGCAAAAACAAACAAATAAAATGTTACTTTTAATTTCATTTAAGTATCACACTTTCCTTTTAATGTCACTAGTTTTAGTTTTATTTATTTATCTGTCAAGTAACCTCAAATTGCGTTTTAAAGATATAAATTGTTATTGATCGATTTAAAACTAAAATAAAAATAAGTCTAAGGAAAATGTATCAGTTTAAAACCGGTATTCATCAACTAGAAAGGTCAGACAGTATCAAATAATATTCAGAGGTACAAGGACACTTATTGGACAAAATGCAATTTACAATTTACGTAACATGGGGCAAGGAGCACAAATTGGCACTTTGAGTTTCAGCGTAAAATGTTTTGTTATTTGGGTATCACTCAAGTAAAAAACCTCCTCGATCACTCACCTATTTAGCCTGAGGAGACAAGCATTGTACTATCTCCTTAAAAAACACTTGATCCGTCAAATTATCACACACTATCATCACGAACGACAAAAACTTGTAAACATCTTGATGCACTCACAAGTTCACAATATGATCCACCCCACAAACTCAAATCAAACTGTCACAAACACATAAATTTAGTTTCAAAAAAGAGTAGAACACGAATGTTTATTCATTTCCTGCTGGTAATAGCTTTTTAAATCGCCAATCATGCAAAAATAACTAAAACTAGCCGTTGTGGGGATTTACGATGACAAACGTTTTCGTTGACTAGAACAAGAATTGAGAAAACACGTAGACACTCGCCCGCAAATTATTAAAATTTAATTTTAAATTACAGTTCCCAGATAACTAAACAACGTATGCCCAACAAAGAGTTTGGTTAGAAAAAACTAAATCAATACTACACTGTTCAATTCGCCTGACACAATTTTCTAACCTCAAACCGGCAGATAAAATATATGAAACAGGAAGTGTTTTATTCACTGGTTAAATGTTTCTGCACTTAAAAAACTACCACACTTTTCTTTGCTCACTAGTTTTCACTACTAAAATTTTGTTAGTGAATTCACTATCGTCGCGTCGCTCTTGCTGCACACAGCCAGACTGAAGTATTCGCCGGGTCCTTCAAGCTACGGATATAGTCCCACCATACCAATAAAATCGTGCTCGTGTCTCTTATCAATAAACTGTTTCAAGCTTCTAATTTATTACTTTGAAATCTAATTAAGCAATCATATAAATGATATATTATAAAGGAATATGCTACGATAATATAAATAATTTATTGGTTTACTTAAAACAATCAGAAATATGATTCATATTTGAAAACTCACTAACTCTTTATTTTTTTATGTTTTGATCATCAACACAGCTTTTACTGCTAATTATAAAGTAACTTCATTTAAATACATGACAATCTGGGAAGAACGTGTAATGAAAATACGTCACAGCTGCTATAGAGTGTACGATTCATTTCAATGAAATTTATTTACATTTTATATTAATAAAAATGTCTTAATTGTTATTCATTAAGCCACAATGATTTTTATAAATGTTGTGACGTCAAAGTTGTCGTGTGTTGTGTATCTCAAATAGTAGAGATTGTAAATATTTGCAATCACATAAATGTTCTATTTTATTGTTCAGTAAAATTATTTAAAAAGAATTAAAATATCTTTTCATGGCAAATAATTAAAATATACATGAATTACATTTATTTATTCCAGAAACATGAATAAACTGTAAGATTATTTTAGTCAATTGTTTTATTACCACTGGCAGTGAGTATACATATATTGTGTATTCAGTGCCACTGGTAAATTTTGCTAACCTATGTCATTCAACACGTCTTTAATTTTGTTGAGTCGACCTAAAGTAATATTTATTAGTTAGAAATAACAAATAATATGTTTTGTATATATTTAAAATATATGCTCACGAATTCAAAGTCAAACAAATAAACTTTTAAATTAATTGACAATTATTTTGAAACTTCGATAATGTGACAGTTCAATAATAAGAGAAGTCCAAAGAATTTAGAATAGAATAGATATGTGAGAGAGAAGCTAATACTTTGACGTTAGAATTGCTATTTTTAAAACTCAAATATCTGAATAATTAATAATATTTATTTGAAATCGGCGCTAAAGTGCTCAAAAATCGTCATTAAAAACTCAGAAATCGTCACTAAAGTAACCCATTATACCACGATTTTGAGCAACGCAGTGTTGGCAACCGTTAAATAATTATTGTACAATTAGGATAATTAACGTACTATAGTAAATTTGGACATAACATGAAACAAAATTTGCAAGAATAATTAACTAATTAATTCCGATGACGAAATTGAGCACAAAACATAATTTTGAGTGTTATTTACTTCGAGGTTGGCAACACTGACTGTCAGTTTCAATTGACAACTGACAGATATATAAACTTAACCTATATTGTAATATTTTACAGTTTTTTCGAATTTTAGATTTCAAATAAAACTTAATATGTACCTCGGCACTGAAGTTCCTTTTTATCACTCACATGGTTTATACTAAATTCGTGATAAAAAAATTGAACTTCAGTGCCTTGATACATACATAACTATTAAACTCGTATTATGTCTAATACGATGTATATAGATCTAGTTATAACATAAATAACTTATTTACTATTTTGTGACTCTATAACTATAACAGTTTGTGTAAACGATGTATTTTTATGCGACAAATATTCGGAAATCATGTCAAATGATAACTTTTTAAATTTACAATTAATTATGTCAAGTTCAACTGCGAAACAAGTATCGTCAATGTACTAAATTACAAATTCAAATGACAGCAATCTCATAACGAGATGTGTATTACTTAGTAATTTATTTCTGACGTATGATATGATGGATAGGTCATGACATAAAGAATACAAACATTTCCGGATTCTATTTGACGCATATGACGCATGCGCGTCTGTCTGTAACAATTTTAGCTTTACCGTTACAACGTAGTTGACTGTATGACGAATCGGGAAATTATTTTGAATGTACTTCGACGAAACGATTTGAATTTCTCAGAGGTGTGTTTTAAAGGGCGCTAGTGTCGCTTGTACATTCAGTGACATAAATAAATTGCGGTTTATTTAAATAGTGCTTTAGACTCATTTTGGTTTGTCAAGCTATATATAGGTACGCGCAAAAAATAAAAAAATAATTTATAGTTTTTTCTTAAACTTTATATTTATCATATTTCACATATACAGTAATTTGACAATATCGCTATTGTGTGACGTAACGGAAATATTTTTGTTAATATAATTATAATTATTGTTATATTTATATTACAAATTCAATGAAATTAGTTGACTTCAGTACATATTTAATATAGGTTACATTTTAACATTCCGAAATACATTGAAATGTGAAACTGTAATATTTTAAAAACAATTATTGTTATTATAAATGAATAGTGTGAAAAGGTCCTTTCTTCGTTATATTGAGGGTATGTTTGAAAAGCTATTTCTGTTAAATATATATCTTAGATTTTTTTTATATTGCTGTATTTTTTTACCTATTCACTTTACAGCACTAGTGTAAATACAAAAGTGGTACAGAAATTAAAATGCATGAAATTTGGCATATTTGGTTAATTAAATGTTAATATTTCACAATATATCAATCAAATTATAATTATTAATATTTATTAAAATAATTGTAACACAAACATTAAAAAAAATTAAATTAAATAAATAACGAATTTTTTTTTATTATTTCAGAAAACATATTTAGATTTATTTATTACAGTGCTGTATTATTTTCTGTAAAAATTTCGTAGAAAATTGTAATAATTTAATACCAAATTTGAGAATTCATTTCTTTATTTGAAATCGGCACTAAAGTGCTCAAAAATCGTCATTAAAAGCTCAGAAATCGTCACTAAAGTAACCCATTATACGACGATTTTGAGCAACCCAGTGTTGGCAACCGTTAAATAATTATTGTACAAGTAGGATAATTTTTGCAGATATATTAACGTACTATAGTAAATTTGGACGTAACATTAAACATAATGTGCAAGAAGAATTAACTAATTAATTCCGATGACGAAATTGAGGACAAAACACATAATTTTGAGTGTTACGATAACTTCACTGTTCGAGGTTGGCAACACTGACTGTCAGTTTCAATTGACATCTGACAGGTGTATAAACTTAACCTATATTGTAATGTTTTTACAGTTTTTTCGAATTTTATGTTTAAATAAAACTTAATATGTACCTCGGCACTGAAGTTCCTTTTTATCACTCACATGGTTTATTTTCATGATAAAAAAGGAAACTTCAGTGCCTTGATACATAAATTCTTTTAAATAAACAAACCTAAAATTGTTTTATGAAATGTCAAATATTTTTGGTTTAGTTTTCCATGGACGTGTTACAATATTTCTAATAAATATTAATTTTATGGACATATTGTGAAATACTAAAATTTAGGTAATCAAATGAGCCTTATTGCAAACATTTTTTAATTTTGAGCAACTTTTTATTTTACTTTTGCTGTAAATTTAATAGCATTGTCATTCTTATACACTACAATTAAATAATACATTCGGTGTGTAATGTAATTGATTATAAAATAATATTAAAGTATGTAGAACTATTTGACATAAAACATAAAATGAAAATACGTAAATGTTACAGTAAATTAATAGATATATTATTATATATCATAACCATAAATTTAGTTTAATTTGGACAACCGTACAAAAGTTAAAAAAATGAAATAAGCGAATAAATGATTATCAAAATATCTTGTTCTACAATGTGGAACAAAAATAGGATAAATTTGTTTATTGAATTTGTAAAAAACGTATTATTACACAGCAAAATCAATTCATATGTGTTATGTAAGTTGAGAGTTCCATGTATGTTTTTATCGGAAAGTAGAAAATTAGGTTTGTGCTGCCATCTCTTATATGATTACAAAACTAGTTGCAGTACTTGAAATATTGGAGATAAACATATAATATTTCAAGAGCAGAGTGGCGCAGTGGAAGCGTGCTGGGCCCATAACCCAGAGGTCCGTAGATCGAAACTACGCTCTGCTAATTTTTTTTATTTTTTTTTTTAGTACTGTCATATTATGTGGTGTATTTCAAAAAATTTTAAACCATGAAATATGTGTATTAAAACGAAAGTATTGACAGTAAAAATTAATACATAAATTAAGAAATAATACTAGTTGTTCGGAAAAGTGTTGATAAGTTTTAGATAAAACGATTCTTTGATTAATTCTGATTCTATAATACTAATGTTTAAAATTTGTACGGCTCTTAGTAAACCATAAATATGTTCTAGATTAAATACGGAAGAAAATTTTATTATTAATCTTATTTTAGCATCTATATTACATTCGTTATTCAATACAGGTAGTAAATTAACTGAAGTAATTATTAACTTGTTAATTAGAAGTATTTGTTTATAGTTCCAGACATTAAATGGTTAATATTAATATTTATTTGCCAAGCAATTTATAATTTAAATTAACTAGAATTTGCATAACCTTTCTTACATAGGAATGTATAAATTTATAAATTTTACTTTCAAATGTACTTTCTGATTTAATATTAAGGAAAATTCCTCAGAAAAATTATAAAATTTTAAATTAAAATTAGTTTGAAATTACAATACAAAAAAATCAAGTTTATTTGTAGTCGAATTAAAGTCAAATATGCAATAAACAAACAAATACAATATATTCAATCAATATATTTATTTACAAGGTGTACACTGTAGAATTGAAATGTGGAATATAGGGATTTCAATGTTTGTTTTACCTTTATGTGTATAATGTAGTAGTTGGTAACATTGAATTTGAACAATTTTGATTTAAGTATTTTATCCAACACCTCTCAATAAATTCTGTATAATTATAGCGATTTTAAACAAGGAAAGTAACAAATTAACCACTAGTGGGTATAATTTTGAGAAAAGTTACTAGTGAGCAATTTTCTATTTATAACAATAATAATAACACAACACTTTGATAACTACTTCGATTACAATTTTAATTTAGAAAATTTAAAGCATATGTTACTGTCATATATAATTCTTTAATATTTTTTGTATTATTAA
This sequence comes from Poecilus cupreus, assembly GCA_963942605.1. Classification (NCBI taxonomy): domain Eukaryota; kingdom Metazoa; phylum Arthropoda; class Insecta; order Coleoptera; family Carabidae; genus Poecilus; species Poecilus cupreus. The sequence continues at coordinate 10,894,472 of OZ012733.1, read as the reverse complement.
GGGATGTTGTATAATAGTATATTATTCAATGAGCATGTAATGTATTCTATTACTCATAAGAATAAAGAAGAGTGAAATAAATCATTCGAATGAGTAATAGCCATTACATGCGAGTAGAATACTATGCTTTATCCACAACATTTCGTCAAATATTTGTTTTAAGTTTTATTTGAAATCTAAACTGTAAAAAAATTACAATATAGGTTAAGTTAATACATCTGTTAGTTGTCAATTGAAACTGACAGCCAGTGTTGCCAACCTCGAACAGTGAAGTTATCGTAACACTCAAAATTATGTTTTGTCCTCAATTTCGTCTTCGGAATTAATTAGTTAATTCTTCTTGCAAATTTTGTTTCATGTTACGTCCAAATTTACTATAGTACGTCAATATATCCTAATTGTACAATAATTATTTAACGGTTGCCAACACTGGATTGCTCAATATCGTCGTATAATGGGATACTTAAGTGACGATTTCTGAGCTTTTAATGACGATTTTTGAGCACTGCCGATTTCAAATAAATATTTCTTTTATAATATTTCAAACGACACATATTTTTATATATATTATTTTTATAACTATTTATAGAAGTGCTATTATTAAACTGAGTTGATTTAGGGAAATTAATATGTGTATTGTGGTAGTTTTGGATAAATATTTATTTGAAAATTCGGGACAATTTTAATTTATTTAAGTATTTTAAATATAAAAAGTTAATCTGATACCTCAAGTATAACTTTATATAAATAAATAAAAAAATGATACGTTCCTAAGTAGATAAGGATTAAAATATGTAATTCGAAATAATAATAAAATAATTATACTAATAAATATAATCAGTTATTTTACATTTAACGGGACAGGTTTCTATTAATAAATACAGTTATTGAAATACAATTTAAAATATTTTATTACTAACATTTATTAATATTTATATGCATATAATTTACGTATAACAAACGATTTGTACATTATAAATAATATCTTGATTATAAAATGACTAGATTTCCATCTTTGCTATATTTTTATAACTTCATGTATACAATAAATATCAGGAATGTATGATCTAAAAATATATATTTATGATAAATGCATGTGTTTTTCTCGATATAATAAAATCGAAGCAGATGGATTGGCAGAATTCTGCTCCATCAATCTCGCAATATATTCGTCTTTAACTTGTATTTCTTGTAGTAGTTTTTCTACTTCCGTTTCGTGGTCTCTGCGCATGCTCTCCATACTTGAATCTTGTTCTTGTATGCGTTGTTCTACAGATGCTAATTGTTGAAATGCATCTTTTTGCACAGTCTTAAAAATAAATTAACAATGTGTGTGATGATTTGTATCTTGATTCATTTTTAATAATTAAGTGTGTGATCTTAAAATTTTATTTTGAAATGAGGTTAGGTATGAATGTACAGCGATTGTCCACCTGGCGGAATATTTTGAAAGTTTCAATACAGTTCTAAATACATTGAAAACTGAATTTAGTTTTGTTTCATCAAAGAAATGTCGTTAGTTTCAACTGTATTATAATCACTTGTTTATGATAATGTTTAGCAGTCATAAAATGGTTCATTATGGACTAGTCCAAAACGAGCAAAATAAATAAATCTATTGTAATCAAAATAGGTAATGTTTATATTAATTACACAATTTTATGCTATTTGAATGATTTCTTCAATAATAACAGCTCAGAATGATTGAAATATGAAATGACAGCTTGCACACTTTTTTAAAACAAGCAAAAAACGGAAAAAATCACATTTCGAAACTGAGATTTTTTTGGGTGTTTCCTTTAAAATAACCAGCACTATTTTGGCCAAACTAATGACTTTAGAGAAAAATGTTATATACAAAAAATGACCAGGAAAAAGGGCCCTATTTAATAAAAACAACAAACAGAAAATTAAACCAGTGGTTCTCAAACATTACAATAAAATTATATATTTTTAAATAGTAATCTAAATAAATTTTGAGTCCATTAGATAGAGATTTTTTTTCTGATTTCAATAATATAAATTTGATATAAGGTTGTATAACAATTATTTTGAGTAAAATGCTATTAAAACTCAGAAATAATTTTGCAATATTGAAATATGCTATGCAATAAACAACTATTAATACCATTATTGCCTAGGCCGCAACCTAGTTACATCTAAAATAACGTGTTTTATTATTTATTTATTCTCGTGCATAAAACCCTAAATTATAAACCTGGTACAAAATATCTATTATACAATGGGGTCATACACTTAAAAAAAGTTGTGTTTTTTTTTTACAAATTATAAAAATTTAGTTCATTTCAGTCACATATTATTCAATATTTCTTATAATTTTGTTAACGTTTCATTTATAATTTCCTTTATGAGATTTCGCAGTTGCAAAATCGTGACGTCATCTTGTAATAGCATATACAGCATGGCAAAGCAAGAGGTGTTGATTACAAATAATAATTTGCTTTTCAGGTTTGTAATAATTACTTATTATTATTAAATGAACACTCCGATAAATTAAATTAGGTATTCGTTAATTATAACGTTTTTAGATAAAGAGTTTAGGACGTGTTAAAATAAAATGCTTTGATGTACTATATTTTGTCGCTTGTCGGTAATGTCGATAGTCTCATTATCACACCTGTCATCTCAAGTTGCAGTTAACAACGATTTTTAAATTAAACGTATGTTTATTATATTTGTTATATTATTTTGCCCAGCTAATAATATATTTGTAAAAACCTCTCAGTAAATAACAATGACACATAACAGTCAATTTGACAGTTGTAGTTCCTCGCTCTCCGCAAGAGCGTGTTTCGTACAATTACAAAATGACGTCACAAGCGAAACATTTTAAATGGGATTCCAATTTAAAAAAAATTGTACCTTAATAAATAAATGCCTTTTAATATTAAAAATAGTATCTATATTTATAATTTTATTCAAACTTACTGAAAAAAATAAATAAATAAAATAAAATGAAAAAAAGTGTATGACCTCATTATTAGTGTATAAACTGCAGTTTCTCACTCAATATTTTGTACTTACTTTGAGTTGAGTTTTGAGTATATCCATTCGATTTACAATATTGCTTCCAATTTGTTTGACAGCTTTGTTCTCTTTATGACGAGATGACAGTTGCTGTAGCAATGACTCTTGTTCTGTTACTAACTCTCTACCAAATTCTATAGCTTTTCCCAACTGCCTCTTACAGGCATCTCTTGAAATTTGAGTGTGAGTTAATAAGCTTTGAGTTTCTGCTAGTTTATGCTCTAATTTCCTTTGAAAATACAAAATATATTTATTGTAAATTTAAGAAGATTTTAAACTGATTATTGTAGATTTGTAATATACACTTTATTGGGTTAACAAATAGGTGCATAAACTATAAACGAAGTATGACAAATTTATATCAAAATCGTGTAACATCATCAAATAATATTTTGTATCGTTTAAGAGTAGTATTGGACGGGAGGTTATGTGCTGTCCACATTAGATTTTTTCGTTAAAAATGGCGGAAAATCCTCGAGTGCTCTCAATACAAAGTCATGTTGTTTCTGTACATGTTGGAAATAAAAGCGCAACCTTCCCATTATTGAGGAAGTTTATTTAAATTAGTCATGTTTACAAGCCTGTAACTCTAAAACTAAACGAGATATTAAAATGGGGTCTTCAGCATTGGAATCAGCGTTTCTTAGTTAATAAGTACCCGTAATATTATTAATACAACAGTACTGTTATAATTGTGGCAAACAGTATTATGAAAATCTGTCAGAAATGATAAAAATTGAAACTAATTTTAGGTTTACAAGCTTGTAATGCAAAATCTGTTAGTAATATTGTGTTTTCAAGCACACCAATGAATACCCCATTCATCTTATACATAAATTTAGGTATTTTTGATACAATTTATTGACCCATAATTAATTGATGATAGGTTATGACAAAATAGATTTTAAGTCAAATATTTTTTTTCTTCTAAAACATTTGAAATTCCACACATGGCATCTACTCGTCATGAAACCTCCAAAATTTGAAAGTAGAGTTCTGCAGCTCATTTAGTTCCCGAGATATGACATTTCAAAAATAGGTCAAAAATGAGTATAAATAGGCTTGTATCTCAAAAAATAACAAAGATACAAAACTGGGGACTACGCCATTCGATTCTACGGAAAAAGTTACATAAATATGCAAACTTTCATTAAAATCGCTCTGCGGAAAAAAGTTTTAGAGCAAAAAGTCTGAAAATGGCCAAAAATCCGAAAAAACTCAAGGGGTTAGTATTGAAATTTGCCAAAAATTTTCATCTCTCAGAATTTTGATTTATATACCCTATCCCCCTATTTCCGACCCGAAACTTACAAAAAATGTAGTTTTTGCCATATCTGAGTCTTAGTTTTGAAAATATTTGCAATTTATTGAACGTGGAGTTGAGCGCAAAAGTGGCCATAAAATATATGATGGGCGATATCTTGAAAACTAAAAGAGATAATTGAAATCTAATTTCACGAGCGTATTCAGCACACTTTACTTCTCTAGGATGTAAAGTTTTGTTTTGATAACTCTTGAAATATATGTTTTATAAACAGTCAAACTTGATAGCAATTATATCGAAAAAATTGAATAATTATCCAACTTTCGTAACCTGTATCTTTACAACCACGAATGATATTTTAAATCGGATTCAAAATTTGAATTCCTCACACTTTAATTAGCTATGAGCCATAGTATCATTATAATATTTTTTAAATTGTTACAAGTTAATGTCATTGTGTTTACGACGATTTTTCGTATATTTCAATGTGTGAATTGCTACAAATGGAACAGCATATATTCAAATTAACAACATATTTCCCACCAAAATAAAATTCGTGACACACATCCATCCATCCATCCATCCATCCATCCATCTATCCATCCATCCTCACACACAGACATCATTAAGAAATTGGTCTTAACGGATTCAGCGGACGTCAAAATATGTATTTCCGCAAAAATCTCGTCAACGATTTTTTTCGTGATTCCAATACTTCCTTATACTTTGTATAAGAAAGTAAAAACAGAAAGAATTACCTACTTTAAATGTTTGTCGGCAGCTTTAGTTTTAACTATCAACTCTCGCTTTTCTGCTCCAACTTCCACAACTTTTGATTCTAGATCAGCAACTTGCTGTTCCAAAAGTTTGATTTGGTTTAGAAGCTTTGTTCTTTCGATGTCATACTGATTTCGCAGCTCTTCAAACAACCTGCAACATTAATCTATAGTTTTTAAATGATACAGGGTATTTCATAACGTACAGAAAAGATTAGAAGTGTTGCACAAAATAATGGTTTTGTTTTTAGGTGTTTTAAGAGCAGAGAGCTCGGTTTTAGCTCTGTACAATGTTTAAAATTATTTTATAAAAAAATGTTTCAAATAGAAGTTACAGAGAAATGTATTATCTACCACTTTTATTTGAAGCATTTTTTTATAAAATAATTGTACAGAGCTAAAACTGAGCTTAAAACACTGCTCTTAAAACACCCAAAAACAGAGCAACAATAATTCAAAAATTGCAGCAAATTAAAGTTGAATTAATTAATAAACAGTCGATAAAAATTACAGCAGGTATTTATGTTTCAAAAAGAAATTGGGAACACTTTAAAGTTTAGTTAAAAAAAAGTTAATAGTAACATTTTGATTATTGAGTTTTTGTCAAAAGTTTAATAAGACACAAATATTATTTTAGGATCTTTCTATAGAAACACTTTCAAACTATTCCGTACGTTATGAATAACCCTGTACACTAACAAATGTTAAAACTTTGACGTAAATAATATTTAGTTACCGTTTGCATTCATTGACACTGGCAGTATGTACAGAAAGTGGAATAACATTTTCTTTATCAGATTTTAAAGAATCGTTAACATCTGCTAAAGATTGATATTTTCCTTGAAGACTACTCAACTCGACCCGCGTCTTGTGGTACTGGTCTTGAAGTACCTCGTAATCCCGTCGCATGCTGTCAACTGAGAATAATTATTTTATTAGAAAATTATTAATTAGTTATACTTTGTTTCAATATTTACAAAGTACACAGTAAGAACTAATCAAGTCACATATATTACTTTATTTATAAATAAATTAATAAAAATACAAATAAAATATAAAAGATGAAGTTCATTCTATATATCGGGTAGTCCATAGGTGTGTATTTATTATTATTATTTTAAATTCCACAGAAAATTTTTTTAAACAATAGTTATGTATGCATCAAGGCACTGAAGTTCAATTTTTATCACGAATAAGGAATTTAGTAATAAACCATGTGAGTGATAAAAAGGAACTTCAGTGCCGAGGTACATATTAAGTTTTATTTGAAATATAAACTGTAAAAATATTACAATATAGGTTAAGTACACCTGTCAGTTGTCAATTGAAACTGACAGTCAATGTTGCCAACCACGAACATTGAAGTTATCGTAACACTCAAAATAATTATTTATAATAATAACAATAACTACTTCGATTGACATTTTAATTTAGAAAATTTAAAGCATATGTCACTGTCAAATATAATTCTTTACTAATTTTTTTTATTATTAAGGGATGTTGTATAATAGTATATTATTCAATGGGCATGTAATTTATTTTATCCAACACCTCTCAATAAATGCTCTAAAACTATGGCGATTTTAAACAAGCAAAGTAACAGATTATCCACTAGTGGGTATAATTTTGAGAAAATCCACTAGTGAGTATTTTTTTATTTATAACAATAATAATAACACACAACACCTTGGTGACCACTTCGATTGACAGTTTAATTTAAAAATTTAAAGCATATGTCATTGTCAAATAATATTTCTTTTATAAATTTTACATTTATTAAGAAGTGTTGGATAAAACGTTATACTTCACACGTGGGCAAAGTGGAATTACCCACTCGATAAAATTATCACACTCAGCCTTCGGCTTCGTGTGCTAAAATTTCTCTCGTGGGTAATTCCTTACTTTGCCCACTTGTAAAGTAAATAACTATTATTACTCAGGAGAATAAAGAAGCGTGAAGTAAATCATTCTAATGAGTAATAGCCATTACATGCGTGTAGAATACTATACTCTATCCGCAACATTTCTTAAAATATTTGTATTAAGTTTTATTTGAAATCTAAACTGTAAAAAAATTACAATATAGGTTAAGTTTATACATCTGTCAGTTGTCAATTGAAACAGACAGTCAGTGTTGCCAACCTCGAACAGTGAAGTTATCGTAACACTCAAAATTATGTGTTTTGTCCTCAATTTCGTCATCGGAATTAATTAGTTAATTCTTCTAGCAAATTTTGTTTCATGTTACGTCCAAATTTACTACAGTACGTTAATATATCAGCCAAAATTATCCTAATTGTACAATAATTATTTAACGGTTGCCAACACTGCGTTGCTTAAAATCGTCGTACAATGGGTTACTTAGTGACGATTTCTGAGCTTTTATGACGATTTTTGAGCACTGCCGATTTCAAATAAATACTGCTTTTATAATATTTCAAACGACACAGATTTTTAATACTATATTATTTGACATATAGATGTTAAAAATGATTTGATTATTGCAATATATTAGTATAGTTCTCATATATTATAATATGAGGTATTATTATTAGTGATTAATGACCATAATCCCGAATACAATTCGGTATTTTTTCTACTCCTGTAAATATGGAAATCACTTTAGAAAATGATCAAAATTCGTTGGAAACACACGTTGAAAAACGTCAACATAAATATATACAATGACAGCTGACTACATATCAAATGTCAAACTTATTTATCGTATATTATGTAGTAGCAAAATATAAATATTATAATTTGCTTGAAAAAAAAAGTATTTGTATTTTAATTCATAATACCAGAGATAAGTAAATTTAATATATTTATTGTCTTTTACAATACAAACAAATAAAAAAAATTATACTGTGTTGAATGTAACAAGCCTATACTTACTTTTATGGTCGTAAACTTTGCAAATTTCCTGTAGCTTGTCATGTTTCAAAGCGCATTTTTTAATCAACAAATCATTTTGCTCCCGAAATATTTTCAATTCCTTTCTATTCGCCTCCAATTCCGAAATATTCCTTTGTAGTATTTCAGTTTCCTGGCCACTTTTCCTATGCAAAACTTCGTTTTCCTCAATGACACCTTTCAGTTTCTTGGTAAAATTAACAAACTCAAATTCGTATCTCGAAATTATGTCTTCCTTTTCTTTAATAGTGTCTTGGTATGCGTCTAAAAGAGGGCCTAACGTATGAGTGTTGACGTTTCCCCAAGAAATAGGCGTGTGAAGGTGATCATTGTGTGTTTCATTATTTTGAGAGATGATGTTAGTTTGAGCATTTGGCCCCAAATTGTCAATTTCTGGGTCTGTAATTGTGTTTAAACTTTTGGTAGATGAAGATAAGGCGTTTGGATGTTGAAGTTTTTGTTGGTATCTTTCCAACTGTACATTTAACCTAAAAATTTAAAAATTATTGTAATCATAAAAAGTTTTCTATTTTTACCTCCCGCCATGTTCTGTAAGGGAGGTATATGAATCATGCTAAAAATTGGGTAGTAAGTTTTCAGTGGATGAGCACGTTTTACGGTCTCTAGTTTCGCGATGATGTCTGTGTGTGTGTCTGTCTGTTTGTCAGTCTGTGTGGATGTCTGGAGCTACGATTTCTCAAAAACTTCTACACCGAAAATTTTGATATTTTGTTTATATCAATTGTATTTCCTTTGGAAGAGCTGAATAGTTTTTGGTGATAATCCAATAACCGGAAGTGGTAGTTTACTTGAAGCCCTATCAAGTTATTTTAAAAATCTCAGTAAATTATAGAATATATAATGTTTCATAATCTACAATTATTGTTTGAAACATTTTCCTCTTACTGTCACCATTTACGAATTACAACACGTTAAAGAAAAATTATATTTTGATATTTTCGTTTAAATCTACTAACCTGTTTTTTGATAAACAAAACAACAATAAGAAATCTATGGCGGGAGGTATTGTGCTAACCATAGCAGATTTTTTTTTAGTCCAGCACTAGAATATTTTTGTGTTACAATATCAAACTTATGAATCGGAATGTATAGACTCATTTTCTTATAGCACTTTGTTTCATATAAAGTTTATTTTGATATTTCATATGCGTATAAGAAGCTCAAAAATTATTTATTCTGCAGCAGATATATTTGAAATATAATGGATGTAGTTTCAGTGATATCTACTCGTATACAGGATGTCCCCTTTTTAGATAATACAGTTTATGTTATACTTGACAGTTACAATAAAATATAGTTACATTTCCAATTCAAATACAAAATACAAACATACAAAAGATGCTACTAGTGTAGATAATGCGCATTTCTATCGGGAACGCATCTCGGTTTGTCCACCTATTATTAATAACTTTTTTTTTATATTATATCTTGACTCTAAAATCATTTAATGAACATTTGTCTATTGTTTATTATTAAACTATTTGAGCTAAAATTGTCTAGTTTAAAATTCTCGTCTCTAGATTAATTATAGACACATTTGTTAAATATTATTGTTAATTAAGACGACGCTATAAAAATGTTAATTTATCCATCATTTCGAACATTTTTCTATTATTGTTTATTCTTATATTATTTGACAAGCTATTTGAGCTAAAATCACTGAAATGTAATAATACTGGAACGCGTACTAGAAGTGTATATGCGAGTCGAGAGAAAAAGCGACCCCAAATATCTTTATCCTTGTCGTACAGTATATTTAAAAAGTTTGTGTCGTAGCATTCAATATTTATAGGAAAACTGTAATTCAAATGACAGAAAGAAATAATTCCATTGTTTCTCAATAGTTATATCACGAGTGCTAAGAATTTAATCGATTAAATTTGACATGTGTAGCTTATGCAAAAAATTTTGCTTAAAAAGTGTTTGAGTACATAATAATTTGAAAAAATCCCGAGACCTCAGTTCGAGGGATTTTATCTTAAATTATTATGTACGATAACACTTTTTTTAAAGCAAAATTTTTAAAATAAGCTAGACATCAAATTTAATCGATTCAATTCTTTAGAACGAGGGGTATATGTCAAGATTATTTCATGAATTCATAGCATAAACTTTAATATTTGCCGAAGAAATTGAACTAAAACGTTGATTTTGACACATTTTCACATAAATAAATCGGTACACTCATAAACAAAAAGCACCATAAAATTATGTTGTTATAGTGTAACTATGGCAAATTGATTGTTTTTCTTTTTATTTGTCAAATAAATGTCAAAAATTTGTAAATAAAAATAGCTTGAATTGAATAATTCAGCATGTTTAAAGACATGGAATACCAGTAAAGGTAAAAAATATGTAAGTATCTTGCTTCTGCAACTAATTATCCGGCTAAATATGCCTTCAAAATGTTCAAAATTTGCATATAAAAGCTAGCTTCAATTTAATCGCGAATAAACAACATCTAAAATGCACAACAATGGAAAATGAGACATTCTGATTGGTCAAATTTGTAATGAGCGAAATAATCATTGTCAAACTATCTCTCTCGGCTCGCTTTTCCTATTCAGGAAGAGCATAGCAGTGCGCGTTCCAGTATTACTACATTTCAGTGGCTAAAATAGTCTAGTCTCAAATTCTCAACTCTCAACTCTAAATTAATTATAAATTTGTTTTAATTAAATATTTCACGGTGTACTAATTTATAAAACGTCACTTAAAATAGGTCTGTGAACCGTGAGGTTCTCAGTTCGACTCTCACCTGTAAATAACATTTTTCAGCATATTCAAATCTTCCATAAGATCTTTATTATTAATCTTGGATACTTCTAAATCTCTCGCTTGTCGTTTCAAAATCTCTTTTAATTCTTCACACGTTTTACACTTAATTTTAATTTTCATTTGAGTTTTAAACTCTTCTAAATTCACTAAAATATCTTCATACTGCGTTTTAATTATATTATTTTCTTTAGCTAATTCGTCGCTTTGTGTCTGCACCAGCATCACTTTTTCTTTCAGTTTAAATATCTGCGATTCCCTTTTAGCCAACACATTTTGTGTTGTCAATAACTGTTCTGACAGATTTTGATTTTCCTGTAATATTCGTTCATTTTCTTTAACTAATTGTTTGCGGCGTATTTTAACTTTAACTTCATCCACTGCACTTTCACTCTGGTAAAGTTCTTTTTCATGCTTGTGTTTATGTTTGTGAGGATGAAAATTCGCCCCAAATGTCTTGTGAATTGGCAGGTTGTCATTTGAAGGATCAGCGTTTTGTGATTTGTGCACTGGTACATCCGGTTTTTTTGTTTTCCTTTTTTGTTTTTGTTGCATGTCTGTTTTGTTGAACATAGCTGGCACTGAACTATTAGATTGTATTATTTGAAATAACACATTTTATAACACAACTACGATTGTAGTCACAAAATATTTGTTTTAACCTAGTTTTCATTTTAATGAAATCAATATTCCGGGTAACCTAGTGACTCACAAACACTTCTATTTATTTACAAACATTTTTTAAACAAATCAATATTTAGTAGGTTACATTGACTAACTTTGAAATTATTTTGTAACTATAAACACTTTATTGTCGCCATTTGTAAACAAGTAAATGGCATGACATACAGTGGCGTAGTGGTTAGGGGTGCAAAGGGGGCTATTATGCCCCAAGCGCCACTCGCAGAGGGGTGCCAAATTGTTTTCAAGTCAAACAAAATTTCCCGGAAAATTACAATTTTAATTTTGGTCAGTTTTGGGGTAGCAATATTTGAGTTGCTGGAATTTTGTTTGTTTTAAAATACCTAGTTATTTATATATCAAGGCAGTAAAGTATAATTTTTCATCGCCTCGAGGAATAAAATATTTTTGTGTCGAAAACATTAAATTATTAATTAAAAACATAAATAAACAGCATTATGTATTTGTAAAACGTCAGATAGCTGTGATAACAAAACTATTGTTAAAGTGTCAAATTTGTTTATAATTTTCATTATTTTTTTATATATTCTTAGACGTGTTTTGCATGTGATCTGCATTAAATCCGATAAATTATTATCAAAGGTAAATAATAAATAAATTCGCCAATACTATTATAGAATAATTTGTTTATTATTTTAGGTTGTAATTCAAGTTTGACATAATAGACTGTAAAGTTTAACTTTCGTAACTGTTTTGGCTAACTTCGCATATTAATATATATATATTTTAAATAACCTAATAATTATTGTAATATAATTATTATTTATTTTCTTGATTTGTCTGATAATAGTTATTTACTTTACAAGTGGGCAAAGTAAGGAATTACCCAATAGAGATTTTAGCACACTCGTGTGATAATTTTATCGAGTGTGTAATTCCACTTTGCCCACGTGTGAAGTATAACGTTTTATCCAACATCTCTTGATAAATGCAAAATTTATTAAAGAAATATTATTTGACAGTGACATATGCTTTAAATTTTCTAAATTAAAATGTCAATCGAAGTGGTTACCAAGGTGTTGTGTTTTATTATTATTGTTATAAATAGAAAATTACCCACTAGTGACTTTTCTAAAAATTATACCCACTAGTAGGTAATCTGTTACTTTACTTGTTTAAATTCGCATTTATTGAGAGATGTTGGATATATTATATAAAATATCCTCTTATTTATTTTTTAACCCGATTTTTACCTCTCGCCACATCTTGTAAGGGAGGTATAGGAATCATGCATTAATTCGGTAGTGAGTTTTCAGTGGATGAGCACGTTTTATGGTCCCTAGAAAACGATTTTAATAGTTTTGCGACGATGTCTGTGTGTGTGTGTCTGTATGACTGTGTGGATCTCAAGATTTACGGTTTCTCAAAAACTACTAAACTTTGAATATATCAATTGTATATACTTGGAAAGAGTAGTAGCAACGTGATAAAAGTGATTTATTGTTACTACTATAACCCTACCTGTCAAAATATCATTCAACATTTTTTAGTATTTGCTAATAATACACTAGGTACTTGGTAGATTGCAGATAAAATTTTGTATGATATATTATTGTTTTTGGATTTAATATTTATATTTTATTCTCTTTTAACTTTTTCTTACGCGTTTCTATCAAATTTTAGTGAAGTTACTCTCTTAAATGTCATTGTAAATATTATATATTGTTATATTGATGTAACTAGCATGAAGCTAAATAAATAAATATATTATTATTATTATTACTTGTTAAAAGTAGTGACTTATTTAGTTAGTGGGGTTGTTTCACTCGGCTTCGCCTCGTTTCACAACTTCCCCACTTACTCATAAAATGTCACTTTTAACTCTAATATTATAAATAACTGTTAAAGATTATTTTTTGAAAAAATTCCTTATGGGATAGAGGTGCCAAAAATGTATCGTACCCTAGGCGAAAATTATGCTTGTTACGCCACTGACAACATCTGCTAATAAAACATCCGGTAGAAAACAGATGGCATTGTCATTGGTGCATGAACTGCATTTTAACTTCAAATAATAATCGTTATATTATGGGGGCAAAATACCTAAAAACCACAAGTCGAATGGAATATTCCACCAATAAATATCCCCTATGTTCTTACCTGATATAACAAAACCAACGTCTACCTGTGAACGGGTTTGAATAGCGGTCTTTGTCAGGGTGGTATTAGGAAAATTTAAGAGGGGTGTTTAAAATACACCTAGCCATATTTTTAAAATTTATACCTTCCGCTACGCCCTGAGTGAGTTTTCAGTGGATGAACACGTTGCGCTTTAGAGTCCCTAGAATACGATTTTAATAGTTTCGCAACGATGATGTCTGTGTGTGTGTCTGTGTGTCTGTCTGTCTGACTGTCTGTCTGTCTGTCAGTCTGGAGTAACAGTTTCTCAAAAACTGATAAACTGAAAACATTGATATTTTGTATATATCAATTGTATGCTCTTTGGAAGAGCTGATTAGTTTTTGGTGATATTCCAATAACCGGAAGTGGTAGTTTACTTGAAGACCTATCAAGTTATTTTATAATATCTCAGTAAATTATGATTTAATGACAAGTTTCAAATATTATTATCTACAATTATTGTTTGAAACATTTTCCTCTTACTGTCACCATTTACGAATTACAACTCGTTAAAAAAATATATTTTGACATTTTTGATTAAATCAGCTATGCTTTTTGATAAAAACAAAACAACGGTCATCTTTTGACATGTGTCATAATTTAAAACTCTTTTTTTTTTTAAGAGATGAGCGTTTCTTGATAGTGGTTGTCCATATTCCTGCATTGTTCGATAAGAAATCTATGGCGGGAGGTATTGTGCTGCCCACAGCAGATTTTTCAGTTTGGTTACTTGTTACTTGTATATTGAATATTGTTTTTACTTTATTGGAATAGTCTATAAAGAATCACTTTATGGATGCAAACAATATCATAAACAAATGATTATAGTACAGTTGAACATAAATATTTGTATTTACAATCAGCTAGTAATATATCAATTTCTTAATTCAACAAAAATAGAAAGTTATTAATAAAAATAGCAGATTTTTGGAGACGAGAGACACAGTAAAATTCCTCAGGAAACATCAACTTTGCATTGACAAATGCAAGCAGTAAAGACAATTTTCTAAAGCAGTTATCGGAAAATAAATTGTAAATATATTTTATCCAACACCTCTCAATAAATGCTCTATAACTATGGCGATTTTAAACAAGGAAAGTAACAGATTATCCACTAGTGGGTATAATTTTGAGGAAAGCCACTAGTGAGTATTTTTTTATTTATAACAATAATAATAACACACAACACCTTGGTAACTACTTCGATTGACATTTTAATTTAGAAAATTTAAAGCATATGCCACTGTCAAATAATATTTCTTTAATAAATTTTGCATTTATTAAAAGGTGTTGGATAAAACGTTATACTTCACACGTGGGCAAAATAAAATTACCCACTCGATAAAATTATCACACGAGTTTTCTAAAATTTCTCTCGTGGGTAATTTCTTACTTTGACCACTTGTAAAGTAAATAACTATTAATTCTTTCACAAAATATGTTTTCATTATTACTGAACTTTCTTGTTATAAGTATAATAAACAATTGTTGAAGTACTGTTTACTGCAAATTTAATTATAAAATATGTTAAACAAATGATTTTAATGATATTCGATGCTCTAACTCCATCTGTTGCAATGAACAATAAACTATACTATTACGTTTCATAATATTGACATTTGATCATCAAAATGGCTGTGTTAATTGCTGAATTTGTTGCAGTTTTATAACATTTCAAGAGTTTTTGATACCTTTCTATAAGATTGATATTGAAATTTTGCTTCATTGTTGTACAAGGATCTCCAGGAATTACCAGAAAATAAAGCAGATGTTTAAATATTGTAAGTAATTTTACAGCAGTTATTGTTATGTCATTTGGACTTTATTAACACATTATTGAATCAATGTTTACAATATATACTGCAATTTGTTTGGTACAATTAGTAGGTTAATTTCAATAATTAATATTTACGTTTCAGGGTTTCTAGCATATAGTGTAGCTACTAGTTTTCAAATTGCAAAGCTCTGAAAAAAATACAAGAATGTTTTGTAATTAGAATTGAATTCATGAATCCAAATAATTTAAACTGTCAAAATATTTATTCAACGAATCTGGGCGTCTGTCAAAATACGAAAGGACGTAGGTAAATATAATTTAATTACTCATTACATACTGATGCAAATATAGTTTAATTTTCTGTATTTATTTTTCAAATGATTGCATTATGCGCTGCCAGTTGCATCTTCTGAGGAACTGAACCATTTTGAAGATCTTATAACATTGATCTTCTCTACAAGGGCTTGGAATCTTCGGCAATAACATCGATGAACTTCGGATGCTGTTTTGAAGATTCTTAACACTTCAAATATTGTAATTATTGTTATTACAATATTTATTAATAAAGGTTAGTAGATTTAAACTGAAATATCAAAATATACTTTATCTTCATCGTGTTGTAATTCGTAAATGGTGACAGTAAGAGAAAAATGTTTCAAACAACTATTGTAGATAATATTTGAAACATTATTCTGATAACAGAGATATTTTAAAATAACTTAATAGGGCTTCAAGTAAACTACCACTTCCGGTTATTGGATTATCACCAAAAACTAATCAGCTCTTTCCAAATGGACACAATTGATATATACAAAATATTGATATACATAAAACATCAAAATTTTCTGTTTAGCAATTTTTGAGAAACCGTAATTCAGTACATCGTCCCAATAATTTTATTTTACCAACCGTAGAATTGTGTCCCACTCCTGGCTGTATAAGATTGTGTATTTATAGTTTTCTAAATTTATTTATTAACCAGCAAAATTTATTGGTTTTTTTAAAAAATTCATCCTGTTTAATTGTCTGTACGAATAAAATTTGGGAATTAAATAATTGTTTTAAAGGGAAACTAAAGATCTACAAAATTTTGCTAAAATATGAAGATACATACATACATACATACATAACAACACGCTATATCCCACTCAGTGGGGTAGCACGAACCCAGAAACACAATCAACAATCAATTTCCACTTTCGCCTCGTCCACATTCATACATCATTCGTTCACGCAACAAACCAGCAATCACACCCAACCAGTTATTCCTCGGACGCCCACGCAATCATTATTAGTTCCACCAACCTTTCGAGATGTCCAAACCACCTCCCACTTTCTTAACAACATTCTTCTCAATCTCACACTCATCATACACCAATGTATTCCGTATACGATCACGTCTCGTATACCCACACACTCCTCTCAAATATCTCATTTCTACAGCAGTTATACGTCGTTCATGCTTCTTCATCCACACCCAACATCCACTAGGCACCAACACACCATTATAAACACTCAATCGAGCATCTTTAGAAGACTCTAGAAGACTCTAGAAGACTCTAGAAGACTCTAGATACATTCACGTTTCAAGCAAATGTACCTAGAGCACCTAATACAAATATACAGATATATTTTTGCACAAAAATTAAACATCTATAGAAAAACTTATTTTGTAGATATGTGCATATTTTAATTTAAAATAAACTGTAAACATTGGTGTATAAAAATAAAGCAAAAGATATGTTTTATAAGAAAAGATTTATTATTTTAAACTCGTGTGTTCTACTCAACGCTACAAATTCAATTGTCGAGCCTTGGCCCGTAATATAATAACAGATCCCTTACATGTAATACCTATAAACATATAACACCCTTAACTGCTAGTTATGCTACTTTTTTTGACTAATTTATTATAAAATCATTAGCGTAACTCGACACCTTTTTGGATGTTCACAAAACTATGTATGAAAACAAATTTCAATAATATTTAAAATAATTGAAAAACAATTTATTAGGTTTGTTCCAAGTGGTTATTTCTGACAAGTTTGTGACATGTTTGTGACAAATTTCACTGCGCTTGCGATAAATGTAAACAAGTTAAGTTTGAAACATAAGTTTCATTTCCTTTTTTGTAGCGAAAAATGTATGAATTTCTTTATTTATATGTATATTTAAGGTTAGCTGTCAAAACAAAAAATAAGTATGCACATGCGCTTCACTCGCCGTTCCAGTCTATGTTTCAAACTTAACTTGTTTACATTTATCACAGGCGCACTGAAATTTGTCACAAACATGTCAGAAACATGTCACAAACATGTCAGAAATGACCACTTGGAACAAACCTATTAATTTATGAACATGTACTTTATTATGCAAAATATTTTGAATGTATTAAATATTATTTCTGCTATGTTTTATATGACTTCAATATTATATTTGAACCTTTGTATATTTAAATTTAAAAAACCTATTCAATATTCTCAACTATTTTATAACAAAACACATATATAAACACTAATATTGATGTCTGAAAAATATTTATCAAAATATTGTTTTTTAAATTGATGAATAACAATCAAATATAATATGAAATAAACTTAATTCAGTTGAAAATATATTATTTGTAGAAGCAAAAATATCAACATTAATTAAAATATAATTCATACTTTTCAGGTTTTATTGTTGCGTTCTTCAGGGCTCTGGCGAGATCTGCAACCTGGGATCATCTTCAACATCAAAGTAAGACATTGCATTGTTTTAATAGTTATTTACTTTACAAGTGGGCAAAGTAAAAAATTACTCACGAGAGAAATTTTAGCACACGAAGTCGAAGGCTGACTGTGATAATTTTATCGAGTGTGAAGTATAACGTTTTATCCAACACCTCTTAATAAATGAAAAATTTATTAAAAAAATATTATTTGACAGTGACATATGCTTTAAATTTTTAAATTAAAATGTCAATCGAAGTAGTTACCAAGGTGTTGTGTGTTATTATTATTGTTATAAATAAAAAAATACTCACTAGTGGCTTTCCTCAAAATTATATCCACTAGTGGGTAATCTGTTACTTTCCTTGTTTAAAATCGCCATAGTTATAGAGCATTTATTGAGAGGTGTTGGATAAAATATATTTACAATTTATAATTTAACAATTTTTAAATGACAACAATTAAATTATTAGTTCATTGTTGCTAATTTTTTGTTTCGTTTGTACAGCTGCAGATGCTGAGAATTGATCACCTACAGCACTAGGTGTACACCAGTTTTCTTCGTGGAAATCATCCCCTAGAAGAATTGGACGAATTGTTTATTCTTAAAATATATAAAATAAAATTTTGTAGACTCAAATTTTCAGCTGTAGTTTAATTATAGAGTTGGGAAATGTCTCATTTGTTAATTTATTATTGTTAATTAAGAAGATACAAGCGATATAAAAATGTTCATCTATCTGTCATGGCGGATATTTTTCTCTTGTTGTTTATTCTTAAAATATATAATATAAAATTATGTAGAGACAAGTTTTAAGCTCTAGTTTAATTGTAGAGTTGGAAAATGTCTCATTTGTTAATTTATTATTGTTAGTTAATAAGTTATTGACAAATTAAAAATGATCACGGTATACATTTTATATTGTTTATGATATTTATTGTTATGTGTATATTTTGTACATATTATTTAATTTATTGCAATAAACTAATTAAAACTATACTTGTGTTTATAATATTTATCATTCTCTTTGCTTTTTTTGTTTAATTTAGATTGAGGGATGAAATTTTGCCTTGCCGAGAAAATGACGTCATGTTAAGGGTCCGTAATATATATTTTTAGTCCGTAATATATATATATTTTTTGCATATATTTATTTGTCTCTGCTCTATTTAATTTTCTAAGGGCTGTATCTCTGAAACGGTAAGAGATATCGCGGATTTGAATAAATTGGCCCGAGATACAGCCCTCTTCTATCTGATCAGCGAGAAAAATCACTCAAAAACTTGATAATAGGGTGAATATTTGAGGGTTCTATTTAATTTTCTAAGGGTTGTATCTTTGAAACGGTAAGAGATATTTCGGATCTAAAAAAAATGTACCGAGATACAGCCCTGTTCTATTAGATCAGCGAGAAAAAACCCCCAAAAACTTGATAATAGGGTAGATCTGTCATTGCTCTATTTAATTTTCTGAGGGTTGTAACTTTGAAACGGAAAGAGATATTAAAAATCTGAAAAAATTGGTCTTTTAAAATGCCCTGTTCTATCTGATCAGCGAGAAAAAACACCCAGAAAGTTGATAATAGGGTGGATATTTTAGGGGATGCGGATAAAATCTTTAAACCATCATATCTCGGAAACGGTAAGAGATATCGCAAAAATAAGGGCAGTGGGGGCCCCCCTGCCGGAGTACACCCCTGCTTGTAGCGCCGTCCTTTATAACATACTAGAAGGACAAGGGCGTAGGGCATACCCTTATCAATTAGTGATTTTAATAATTAGTGATTTTGGTTTTCAAAAGTGAGCAAATCGACTAATTGATTTCTTCACATCCGATAGTGCTGCCATCTCTTAGTGAATTTGTGAACCATTATTTATGCATCCGTTCATAATATATAAATTTTTTCGTATTATTTATTCATTGGTTCAATTTTTTTCGTATTATTTATTCATTGGTTCATAATATATAAATTTTTTCCGTAATATTTATTTGTCACTGCTCTATTTAATTTTCTAAGGGCTGTATCTCTGAAAGGGTAAGAGATATCGCGGATTTGAAAAAACTGGCCCGAGATACAGCCCTCTTCTATCTGATCAGCGAGAAAAATCACTCAAAAACTTGATAATAGGGTGGATATTTTAGGGTTCTATTAAATTTTCTAAGGGTTGTATCTTTGAAACGGTAAGAGATATTTTGGATCTAAAAAAAATGTACCGATATACAGCCCTGTTCTATCTGATCAGCGAGAAAAAACCCCCAAAAACTTGATAATAGGGTAGATCTGTCATTGCTCTATTTAATTTTCTAAGGGTTGTAACTTTGAAACGGAAAGAGATATTGAAAATCTGAAAAAATTGGACTTTTAAAATGCCCTGTTCTATCTGATCAGCGAGAAAAAACACCAAAAAAGTTGATAATAGGGTGGATATTTTTGGGGATGCGGTTAAAATCTTTAAACCCTCATATCTCGGAAACGGTTAGAGATATCGCAAAAATAAGGGCAGTGGGGGCCCCCCTGCCGGGGTACACCCCTGCTTGTAGCGCCGCCCTTTATAACATACTAGAAGGACAAGGGCGTAGGGCATACCCTTATCAATTAGTGATTTTAATAATTAGTGATTTTGTTTTTCAAAAGTGAGCAAATCGACTAATTGATTTCTTCACATCCGATAGTGCTGCCATCTCTTAGTGAATTTTTGAACTATTTTGAAGGAATGTATTCATGAGCAAAAACATCGACAATTTTTTCAGTTTTGGGAACCTGTAGTTATGAAATAATATAAGAGATGGCAGTAGTGGTATTAAAAATTCAATAACGCTTTATTCATTTTAAATTGAAGATATTTTCAAGGGGTAGTGAATTTTTATAGTTTAAGAACCTGTATTTCTAAAATAAAATAAGGGATGTCAGCACTAGGATAATAATTTTTAAATCGAATAAATATTTTCTCTTGAAAAAAAAAACCCTTATTATTTTTTAACTTAGTAGAGCATGGGGTAGATTTTGATTAAAAGACATGTCATTTTAACAATAATTATTTATTTTATCATTTATTATTTTACATACATATTTATTTGTTGTTAAATTATTTAAATATACAGATATATTTATTTATTGATACATAAATGAACACATTGATCCAGGGGTCAAGACGCTGGAAACACGAAGTCTCTGCACAGCCTGAAGTAGGGGTGGGTCTCGTCGCCATAGCAACTGGAACCTGGAACACACAAAAACAAATTAACAACAAATACACACATGAAAATATAATTAGAATTAGAACAATCCCAAGCAAAAGAAGAAATAAATTTTACTAATTATTTTCGTTAGAAAAATATTTTAATATTTTTCTGTGAACTAAGACTTTAATTGTTGCAATTATAAATAATATTCTCAAGCGACAATAATAATTTTCTTACATGTAACAGCCTCTGGTGAAGTTGCCCACGATGATACGGGGTTTGGCGTGACTGGTCAGAATACCAGCAGCTCCACGATGATGATGCAGAAGCAGAAGATGATTCCAGGTCCATGGAGGTCCTATATAAACATACAAATAAAGTATCAATATAAATGTATTACTGTAAAATTAATTCACGTACGATTTCGTTGTAAATAATGTACTTCAAAGCTGATATCGGCTTCGAAGACACTGTTGAAGGTGATCAAGGCTCCGGTGATGTTGTCCACGTGTCGCTATAAACATAAGAACAATGTATTAGATAAAAGAATAACTGAAAGTCTGAAAAAAACATACAAGTTATGTTTAGGAAATATTTGTTGAAAGTAATGGCCGCTTTTAAACGCACTACCACAGCACAGCTGGGTAACATTTGACCTGCTTTACTTAAAGTAAAGCTAGGCGCGGACGAAAGCTCCGGTGACGTTGTCCACGAGTCCCTATAAACATAAAAACAATGTATTAGATACAAGAATAGCTGTCAACCTGAAAAAAACATACATGGTAAGGCTAGAAGGAAATATATGTTGATGTTCACGAGATCTGAAACATAAACTCAAAATACAAGGCAGTAAAATGGTACAAGAGAACAAGTTATGGTCATCATTCATTCCACAACACACCAGTCATCCCACAGCACACCCCACATCGTTGGCTTCAATGATGGTTTCGTTTCTTGACTTCTTTCTTGCCTGTAACCCTACCTAAGTGGTGTAGCTAACTTATAACTAAGGCGCAATGACTCTAATGACAAACAACCGGTGTTGTTGTTGTCAAATTAGCAAAAACGTTCGACATATGCCGTGTCGACGACCCACTCCGGGAGCTCCTAGTTACGCGAGCGAGATCTGAAGGTTTCACGCCTACCCGTCAGGTTGACGAGGGGATCAGACCTCCCCTGGACTCCAGGGCCCACAATTGGTGGGGACTCCCCCCGATCCCCCAAAAGGTGAAGGCCTACACGCTAACACAGACTCGCTTCCCCAAATGGGGCCCGAGACCCGGTTCTCCATCGCGAATAAGCGCTAAAAATCGGCCGCACTACGTTGGTCCCGGTGGACAGCGCTTCGACGATCGCCCGAGTTCGCGGTACCCACCCCCACGGAACGATAGCACCGAATTTACTTATGTTGGCCCACCTAGTGTGGACGTAGAGAACGTACGCGGAGCAGATGTCTAGCACACCCGCACGACGGAATGATGGCGGCCGACTGACTGACATTGACCTAGAAATTTTTACAGCTGCGCAGTAACAACTACGCTGCGACGTACGTGCCACAAACCAAGCCTATGCTTACAATGTACAAAAATACCAGTGAACGTACAGCGTAGCTAGTCACACACGAATATATTCATTACCTTTTAAAACTGATTCCAGATGGATCTGGCTTGTCTGATCCAGGTTTTGATTGCTGAGGAATTTATTCATTAGCTGCCTTCTGAATATAAAATAAAAACAATTATATTTGCAGTTCATATATTACAATTTCAATACCATGCGAAATTACAACATAAGTCGAGATATAAAATACAGTTAAAGATATGCAAAGATTATTGCTGATTGGATGAATCTAATTTACTGACCAGCAAAAAAAGCTGTTGACTGCGCTGTAAAAATTATGCTATGAGCTTAAAACTTAATACTGTAGTCTCTCATGACCTAATACACCCCGCAACAAATTATGAGGAACGTAGACTTCTCCAGAGAGGTACTTTACTCTCGTGATTTTATATAAAAGCTTGCTGTCTGGGCACTCAGAGTACCCCGATTAGCACAAAAATTCATATCCCAGTTCAACATAACCTGGTACAATACATTGTAACGTATGAACATCGTACACTTATCCAAAGAGGTACTTTACTCTGGAGATTTATTTTAAATTACAAGAGTAAAGTACCTCTCCGGAGAAGGCTACGACATTCATACGTTACAGTGTGATGTACTAGGTTATGTTGAACCGAGATATAAATTTTGAAGCTAATCGGTCTAAGCTAAGTACTAAGTTTGCCAGTTTTTATATAAAATTACTAGAGTAAAGTACCTCTCCGGAGAAGGCTACGACATTCATACGTAACAGTGTGATGTACCAAATTGCGTTGAACTGAGATATAAAGTTTGAAACTGATCGGTCTACGAAGTTCAATTATTTGCCATGAAATATCCATTCATCCATTCATACACACAGATGGGATTCAGAAAATGGTCCATAAAAATCTCCCAATAGATTATTTTCATAATTCTATACATTTTTATACTACGTAGAAGAGAGTAAAAATACAGTATAAGAATTCACACAGTAGTGACTATAAATATTTCATGATGATTCAGGAGCTGTATGGGGATATTCTATTTGACGGATAGTGGTGATATTTAATGTATTTGTTAGGCTTGACTTATTGGCTAAAAACTTAAATTTTTAATTTTGTATCAGGGCAGCAGAGACTGGCAGAGCCCTCAGATAAGAAAATTAATTGTTTATATTTGCTATCGTTAACAACAAAAGAGTGCTCTTTCAATCTTTGCTGCCCTGGTACGAAATTCGATTTTCGCCCGAGTTCTTCTGCCAGTTCCGGGTCTGTGTGACAAACATTTTCAAGGGTTATTCATGCATCGGTTTAAGATATCACAGGTTTCAAAAATGCATATCCCAGTTCAACATAACCTGGTATAACTCACTGAACGCCAGAGACGTACTTTACTATTGTGATTTTACATAAAAGCATGCTGATTGGGTACTTAGCGTACACTGATCAACCCGAAAATTCATATTCCAGTTCAGCATGATATGCTACATCTCATAGTAAACTATGAACATGGTACACTTCTCCAGAGAGGCACTTTACTCTAGTGATTTTATATAAAAGAGTGCTTTTTGGGTACATAGCGCCAACTGATCAACCCAAAAATTCATATTCCAATTCAACATGATCTGCTACATCTCATAGTAAACTATGAACATTGTACACTTCTCCAGAGAGGCACTTTACTCTAGTGATTTTATATAAAAGCGTGCTTTTTGGGTACATAGTGCAGACCGATCAGCTCGAAAATTCATATTCCATTTCAGCATGTCCTGGTACATCTCATAGTAAACTATGAACATGGTACACTTCTCCAAAGAGGCACTTTACTCTAGTGATTTTATATAAAATCGTGCTTTTTTGATACATAGCGCCAACTGATCAACCCAAAAATTCATATTCCAATTCAACATGATCTGCTACATCTCATAGTAAACTATGAACATTGTACACTTCTCCAGAGAGGCACTTTACTCTAGTGATTTTATATAAAAGCGTGCTTTTTGGGTACATAGTGCAGACCGATCAGCTCGAAAATTCATATTCCATTTCAGCATGTCCTGGTACATCTTATAGTAAACTATGAACATGGTACACTTCTCCAAAGAGGCACTTTACTCTAGTGATTTTATATAAAATCGTGCTTTTTTGGTACATAGCGCCAACTGATCAACCCAAAAATTCATATTCCAATTCAACATGATCTGCTACATCTCATAGTAAACTATGAACATTGTACACTTCTCCAGAGAGGCACTTTACTCTAGTGATTTTATATAAAAGCGTGCTTTTTGGGTACATAGTGCAGACCGATCAGCTCGAAAATTCATATTCCATTTCAGCATTATTTGTTACATCTCATAGTAAGCTATGAACATGGTACACTTCTCCAGAGAGGCACTTTACTCTAGTGATTTTATATAAAATCGTGCTTTTTCGGTACATAGCGAACACCGATCAGCCCGAAAATTCATATTCCAGTTCAACATGACCTGTTACATCTTATTTTAAACTATGAACATCGTACACTTCTCCAGAGAGGTACTTTACTCTTGTGATTTTATATAAAATAACAAGAGTAAAGTGCCACTCCGGAAAAGGCTACGACATTTGTACGTTACAGTATGATGTACTAGGTTATGTTGAACTGAGATATAAATTTTGAAGCTGATCGGTTTACGCTAAGTACTAAGTTTGCCTGATTTTATAAAAAATCACTAGAGTAAAGTGCCTCTCCGGAGAAGGCTACGACATTCGTACGTTACAGTATGATGTACTAGGTTATTCTGAACCGAGATATTAATTTTGAAGCTGATCGGTCTACGCTAAGTACTAAGTTTGCCTGATTTTATAAAAAATCACTAGAGTAAAATGCCTCTCCGGAGAAGGCTACGACATTCATACGTTACAATTTGATGTACCAGGTTATGTTGAACCGAGATATAAATTTTGAAGCTGATCGGTTTACGCTAAGTACTAAGTTTGCCTGATTTTATAAAAAATCACTAGAGTAAAGTGCCTCTCCGGAGAAGGCTACGACACTCATACGATACAGTATGATGTACTAGGTTATGTTGAACCGAGATATAAATTTTGAAGCTGATCGGTCTACGCTAAGTACTAAGTTTGCTTGATTTTATAAAAAATCACTTGAGTAAAGTGCCTCTCCGGAGAAGGCTACAACATTCATACATTACAGTATGATGTACTAGGTTATGTTGAACTGAGATATAAATTTTGAAGCTGATTGGTTTACGCTAAGTACTAAGTTTGCCTGATTTTATAAAAAATCACTAGAGTAAAGTGCCTCTCCGGAGAAGGCTACAACATTCATACGTTACAGCATGATGTACTAGGTTATGTTGAAACGAGATATTAATTTTGAAGCTGATCGGTCTACGCTAAGTACTAAGTTTGCCTGATTTTATAAAAAATCACTAGAGTAAAGTGCCTCTCCGGAGAAGGCTACGACATTCATACGTTACAATGTGATGTACTAAGTTATGTTGAACCAAAATGTAAATTTTGAAGCTGATCGGTTTACGCTAAGTACTAAGTTTGCCTGATTTTATAAAAAATCACTAGAGTAAAGTGCCTCTCCGGAGAAGGCTACGACATTCGTACGTTACAGTATGATGTACTAGGTTATTCTGAACCGAGATATTAATTTTGAAGCTGATCGGTCTACGCTAAGTACTAAGTTTGCCTGATTTTATAAAAAATCACTAGAGTAAAGTGCCTCTCCGGAGAAGGCTACGACATTCATACGTTACAATTTGATGTACCAGGTTATGTTGAACCGAGATATAAATTTTGAAGCTGATCGGTTTACGCTAAGTACTAAGTTTGCCTGATTTTATAAAAAATCACTAGAGTAAAGTGCCTCTCAGGAGAAGGCTACGACATTCTTTCGTTACAGTATGATGTATCAGGTTATGCTGAACCGAAATATTAATTTTGAAGCTGATCGGTCTACGCTAAGTACTAAGTTTGCCTGATTTTATAAAAAATCACTAGAGTAAAGTGCCCCTCCGGAGAAGGCTACGACATTCATACGTTACAATGTGATGTACCAGGTTATGTTGAACCGAGATATAAATTTTGAAGCTGATCGGTTTACGCTAAGTACTAAGTTTGCCTGATCTTATATAAAATCACTAGAGTAAAGTGCATCTCCGGAGAAGGCTACGATATTCATACGTTACAGTAAGTTGTAACAACTTCTAACAAAACAAATAAAAATAATGTTTCTGTTTCTAAACATTGAAGTTCAATTATTTGTCATGAAATATCTATTCATCCATTCATACACACAGATGTCATTTTATACTACGTATAAAACAGTAAAAATACAGTATATGAAAGAAATAAAATTAATGTTTGTGTTTCTAAACACTGAAGTTCAATTATTTATCATGAAATATCCATTCATCCATTCATACACATAGATGGGATTCAGAAAATGGTCAATGAAAATCTCCCAATAGATTATTTTCATAATTCTATACATTTTTGTAATACGTAGAAGAGAGTAAAAATTCAGTATAAGAATTCACACAATAGTGACTCTAAATATTTCATGATTCAGGAGCTGTATGGGGGTTTGACGGATAGTGGTGATATTTAATGTACTTGTTAGGCTTGACTTATTGGCTAAAAACTTAAATTTTTTATTTTGTATTAGGGCAGCAGAGACTGACAGAGCCCTCAGATAAGAAAATTAGTTTGTATATTTTTGCTATCGTTGTCAACAAAAGAGTGCTCTTTCAATCTTTGCTGCCCTGGTACGAAATTCGATTTTCGCCCGAGTTCTTCTGCCAGTTCCGGGTCTGTGCGACAAACATTTTCAAGGGTTATTCATGCAACGGTTTAAAATATCACAGGTTTCAAAAATGCATATCCCAGTTCAACATAACCTGGTATAACTCACTGAACGCCAGAGACGTACTTTACTATTGTGATTTTACATAAAAGCATGCTGATTGGGTACTTAGCGTAGACTCATCAACCCGAAAATTCATATTCCAGTTCAGCATGACATTCTACATCTTACTGTAAATTATGAATGTCGTAGCCTTCTCCAGAGAGGCACTTTAGTCTAGTGATTTTATATAAAAACTGGCAAACTTAGTACTAAGCGTAAACCGATCAGCTTCAAAATTTATATCTCGGTTCAACATATCCTGGTACATCATACTGTGCCGTATAAATGTCGTAGCCTTCTCCAGAGAGGCACTTTACTCTAGTGATTTTATATAAAAACTGGCAAAGTTAGTACTAAGCATAGACCGAACAGCTTCAAAATCTATATCTCGGTTCAGCATAATCTGGTACATCACACTGTAGCGTATGAATATCGTAGCCTTCTCCAGAGAGGCACTTTACTCTAGTGATTTTATATAAAAACTGGCAAACTTAGTACTAAGGGTAGACCGATCAGCTTCAAAATTTATATCTCGGTTCAACATAACCTGGTACATCACACTGTAACGTATGAATGTCGTACCCTTCTCCAGAGAGGCACTTTACTCTAGTGATTTTATATAAAAACTTGCAAACTTAGTACTAAGCGTAGACCGATCAGCTTCAAAATTTATATCTCAGTTCAACATAACCTGGTACATCACACAGTAACGTATGAATGTCGTAGCCTTCTCCAGAGAGGTACTTTACTCTAGTGATTTTATATAAAAACTGGCAAACTTAGTACTAAGCGTAGACCGACTAGCTTCAAAATTAATATCTCGGTTCAACATAATCTGGTACATCACACTGTGACGTATGAATATCGTAGCCTTCTCCAGAGAGGCAATTTACTCTAGTGATTTTATATAAAAACTTGCAAACTTAGTACTAAGCGTAGACCGATCAGCCTCAAAATTTATATCTCGGTTCAACATAACCAGGTACATAATACTGTGACGTATGAATGTCGTAGCCTTCTCCGGAGAGGCACTTTACTCTAGTGATTTTATATAAAAATTGGCAAACGTAGTACTTAGCGTAGACCGATCAGCTTCAAAATTTATATCTCGGTTCAACATAACCTGGTACATCACATTGTAGCGTATGAATGTCGTAGCCTTCTCCAGAGAGGCACTTTACTCTAGTGATTTTATATAAAAACTAGCAAACTTAGTACTAAGCGTAGACCGCTCAGCTTCAAAATAAATATCTCAGTTCAACATAACCTGGTACATCACACAGTAACGTATGAATGTCGTAGCCTTCTCCAGAGAGGCACTTTACTCTAGTGATTTTATATAAAAATTGGCAAACGTAGTACTTATCGTAGACCGATCAGCTTCAAAATTTATATCTCGGTTCAACATAACCTGGTACATCACATTGTAGCGTATGAATGTCGTAGCCTTCTCCAGAGAGGCACTTTACTCTAGTGATTTTATATAAAAACTAGCAAACTTAGTACTAAGCGTAGACCGCTCAGCTTCAAAATAAATATCTCAGTTCAACATAACCTGGTACATCACACAGTAACGTATGAATGTCGTAGCCTTCTCCAGAGAGGCACTTTACTCTAGTGATTTTATAAAAAAACTGGCAAACTTAGTACTTAGCGTAGACCGCTCAGCTTCAAAATAAATATCTCGGTTCAACATAACCTGGTACATCGCACTGTAACGTATGAATGTCGTAGCCTTCTCCAGAGAGGTACTTTACTCTAGTGATTTTATATAAAAACTGGCAAACTTAGTACTAAGCGTAGACCGACCAGCTTCAAAATTTATATCTCGGTTCAACATAACCTGGTACATCACACTGTAGCGTATGAATGTCGTAGCCTTCTCCGGAGAGGTACATTACTCTAGTGATTTTATATAAAAACTGGCAAACTTAGTACTAAGCGTAGACCGATTAGCTTCAAAATTTATATCTCGGTTCAAAATAATCTGGTACATTACACCGTATCGTATGAATGTCGTAGCCTTCTCCAGAGAGGCACTTTACTCTAGGTATTTTATATAAAAATTGGCAAACCTGGTACTTAGCGTAGACCGATCAGCTTCAAAATTTATATCTCTGCTCAACATAACCTGGTACATCACACTGAAGCGTATGAATGTCGTAGCCTTCTCCAGAGAGGTACTTTACTCTTGTGATTTTATAAATAATCACTAGAGTAAAGTACCTCTCCGGAGAAGGCTACGACATTCATACGTTACATTGTGGTGTACCAAGTTATGTTGAACTGAGATATAAATTTTAAAGCTGATCGATCTACGTTGAGTACCCAGTTAGCCAGCAGTTATATAAAATCACTAGAGTAAAGTACCTCTACGGAGAAGGCTACGATATTCATACGTTACAGAGTGTTGTACCAGGAGCACTTCTGCTTGTTGAATACAAATACATAACAACATACATTCATGATGTTTAAAGAAAAACACTATGTTCGAACTGTTCGATGAATCAGATACAAGAAAAATGCATTTATTTATTTGAAACCTTTTTTCGCAGCTGTTTCCACATTTTAATAACATGAAACATTTTTTTTTATCCTATAAATATCCACCTGTATCTGACCAGCTTTGGGAAAAATCATAAAACATTCCTTACTCTATTTCCTTTTTCATAAATTATTTTAAATGTTATATGAAAGTATTTTTATAAAACTAATTTTAAGTAGAAATTGGTTTGTGACATGTTGCAAGTATGATAAGGTTGCAATTTCAATTTTAACTAAGTAATTTGAAAGAATAAATTGCACCAACTAGCAAGTATAATGATGATGATTTTCGTGATCAATTTCTATTGATTTCTATTGGTTTATATTTTAAAACCGATAAATAAAGCAATTTCTTATATTTTAATAACACGCAAACTGTTTTAATGTTTAATTTTTACGTTATTTAAAAAAATGATAAGAAATAATTAAATGATAAGCAAGTGATAAACCATTGTTGTCTTACCCAGCTAGTATAAGTACGTATCATTTACATTCCATGTTTTCAAAAGTAGTCTAGTGTCCTTAGAACAGGTATTCAAAATGGGAAACCAGAAGATATTAGGTTTGTGGCTATTCTTGAATTTTTTGCAAATATTAGGTAACTTTGGCATGAATCAAAATGATTTTTTATGTTTGTTTTTGTCAAATATATTTAATTTTATCCTGCTAAAGAAACTTGTGAAAGTAGGTATCCGTTTTACTTTCTATACAATTTGTACAAATAATAATTACACTTTGTACAAGAACAAGTAATAAAAGTAGGTATATTATAAATTGTAAATTTAAGTAATTGTTATATAATTAATTATTTATAAACGTACGCAAATCTTATCTTAAATCTCAGATCATATTGTTATTATCATTTGAAGAGAGTTTCTTATCGTATTTACTTTTTTCGTAGAAAATTTTCTGTGAAAATATTTATATTAATTATATTATAAAAAACATTTTATTTGAAATCTGCACTGAAGTGCTCAAAAATCGTCATTAAAAGCTCAGAAATCGTCACTAAAGTAACCCATTATACGACGATTTTGAGCAACCCAGTGTTGGCAACCGTTAAATAATTATTGTACAATTAGGATAATATTGACGTACTATAGTAAGTTTGGACGTAACATGAAACAAAATTTGCAAGAAGAATTAACTAATTAATTTCGATGACGAAATTGAGCACAAAATACATAATTTTGAGTGATACGATAATTTCAATGTTCGAGGTTGGCAACACTGACTGTCAGTTTCAATTGACAACTGACAGATGTATAAACTTAACCTATATAGTAATTTTTTACAGTTTTTTCGTATTTAAGATTTCAAATAAAACTTAATATGTTCCTTGGCACTGAAGTTCATTTTTATCACTCACATGGTTTATTTTCCTCGGCAACTAAATTCCATATTCGTGATAAAAAATTAAACTTCAGTGCCTTGATACATAAATAACTGTTACCTTAACAAATTGGGCAAAAGGCGAGAGGATACATTTATTCAGTTTTATTGTTATTTAGCAATACCCAATTATTTTAAACTTTGAACGAATTGTCTAACCCTGACGATACAACTCGTAACTTTCCTAATAATTTTGACCTAGGTTTTTGATAAAAAATAATTGTTTTAGAAAATGAGCTTATTAACATTTTGTTTTTGACAGACACGCAAATATACGAAGAAATAATTATGATAACATTCAAATAATTACAGCTATTTTGATTATAAAGTACTTGAACGTTTATAATAATTGGGTAAACAAAGTTGCAAATTTATTATTTTTTTTAATTTTATAGATTGTCTGAAGGTATAGTGACTTGATGGTGGAAGCAGAAGTTTTATTGTAACGCTTCTACTCTTAACAAAATAAATACAATTAATTTATTATATTACAACTAGGTATTAGAATATTTTGAATAATTTGTTATTGTAATTATTTAAATGAAATAATCGAAAAAATTTATAAATTTCAAGGGCCCTATCTCCAAAACTAGTAAAGATAAGTAAATGAGGACCTCACCGTTGTATTCAGCATAGTTTTCTTTGTACCTCATATTTTTTAAATTAATTTTTATGTACTCAAAATTATTTTACGGCTCCAAATGTGATTTGGGTAAAAAATTGTAAAATCTCAAAGTTTCCCGGCCTGTATCTCAAAAACTAAGCGAGATATTGAATCGCTCTCAACGGCATTGAACTTACCACGCCCCAATTACCCCACAAACAATTAAAAAAAAAAATTTTTTTGAAAATTTTTTTGAAAATTTTTAAAATTTTAAAATTTTGAATTATCGATATCTCAAAATCAGGAATAGATACGAAGTTGCAGAGCACACCGTTGAATCGGGCTCGTCGAGCTGCATAAGTGCGCCAAATTTCATTGAAATATCTTTATGGGGTCACATTTTATGGGGAAAAGTTAAAAAACACTAATTTTCCAAGGTTATGGCCTGAAAAAATTTTGACAAAAAAAATCGAAAGTCTCAGAATTGGATGAAAATTTGGTTTTTGGGTAATTGGGGCATGGGGATTTCAGAACTGGCGGCCGTTTTGAGATATCTCATCTAGTTTCCAAGATATCGAGTAGCACTTTTAAAAATGTCACCTACTTTGACCAGGTCTCAGAACTTTTGCTCTAACTATTTTTACAGTCGATGAAACTCAATTAAATTTACAAGAAAACTTGGTCAATTTACTGACCAATAGTTTTTGAGAAACCGTAACTCCAGAGATCCACACAGACTGACAGACAGACAAACATCATCGTTGCGAAACTATTAAAATCGTATGCTAAGGACCCTAAAACGTGCTCATTCACTGAAAACTCACTACCTAATTTTTAGCATGATTTCTATACGTCCTTTTTATTTATTTTGAATAATTTGTTATTATAGTTATGTAAATATGTCATAATCTTATAACATCAAGTTTCTAGACTTAATTTATATGTATATTAGTAGTATATTTGTTAATTGTGAATCAGGATTAAGACTGTATTGTACAATAAAATTATTATACAGGTTATCAAATAATTTACGATTTTTTTTTTGCATATTTTGCTGCATATATTTGTGCATATACAGTGCATATTTCCCAAAAAAATCAGTGCATATATG
Source organism: Poecilus cupreus (assembly GCA_963942605.1). Taxonomy (NCBI): domain Eukaryota; kingdom Metazoa; phylum Arthropoda; class Insecta; order Coleoptera; family Carabidae; genus Poecilus; species Poecilus cupreus. The sequence continues at coordinate 10,861,025 of OZ012733.1, read as the reverse complement.
CGCATATAATTAAGTTTTTTCGTGCATATAATCTGCTCTCTACTGATGACTATAAATAATCTTCATCTTGTTGATTTTGTTTTAGGATCAGGGCTGATGATTCTGTCACAGCTACTGTCGTTTGTTTTCCCAGCAGTGTTTGCTGTTGATCCTGATTGCAACTACTACCAGAAAATAGAAATAGGCCCAACGTATTATGTATATAATCCGGAGTATCCGTCGTTCTATGGCCCAAACCGAAATTGTTTATGGACCGCCGTGGCTCCTGATGGATACGCGGTAGAAGCCAAATGTCAGTTGGAAATGCCAAGTGTAAGTTTAACATTTCTTTAGAAGAAGACTGTTGTTGTTTAATAATTACATTTCACAAATACCTGATCTCCCTAACTTAAAATATTGGATTTTAAAGTTACAAAAAGGACTATAAATAACTTTTAAAATATTGGAATAATGAATAAATATTTATTAAAATAAATTGTAAAAATGTTAAATGTTAAATAATTATTGTTCAATTAGGATAATATTGACGTACTATAGTAAATTTGGACGTAACATGAAACAAAATTTGCAAGAAGAATTAACTAATTAATTCCGATGACGAAATTGAGGACAAAACACTTAATTTTGAGTGTTATTTACGATAACTTCACTTCTCGAGGTTGGCAACACTGACTGTCAGTTTCAATTGACAATTGACAGATGTATAAACTTAACCTATATTGTAATTTTTTTACAGTTTTTTCGAATTTTAGATTTGAAATAAAACTTAATAGTTACCACGGCACTGAAGTTCCTTTTTATCACTCACATGGTTTATTTACTAAATTCCATATTCGTGATAAAAAATTGAACTTCAGTGCCTTGATACATAAAAAACTATTTCTTTAACGTGTTGTAATTTATAAATGGTAATAATAAGACAAAAATGTTTCAAACAATAATAATTGTAGATAATAATATTTGAAACATTATTCCAATAACAAAAATTGTCACTAAACCATAGTATACTTAGATATTTCAAAATAATTTGATAGAGCTTCAAGTAAACTACCTCTTCCGGTTTTGGATTATCACCAGAAACTAATCAGCTCTTCCAAAGGGGATACAATTGCTTATATACAAAATATCAAAATTTTCAGTTGAGTAGTTTTTGAGAAACCGAACTCCAGAGATCCACACACACAGACATCGTCGCGAAACTGTTAAAATCGTATTCTAGGGATTCTAAAACGTGCTCATCCACTGAAAACACCACTGAATTTTCAGTAGGATTCCTGTACCTCCCTTACAGAATGTGATGGGAAGAAAAATTAGAATAAGCATTATAGTCAATCTACATCTCTTGCCAAAATATTATTTTTGTCAAATGTTTTATTATTGTTCTAATTTCAGTCCCAAGATTGCGTTGATGACCGAGTGTTAATATCCACAAGTGGCCAACCAAATTTGGAGAATGCCCATGTGTATTGCGGATACGGAAATCAAACTGTAATGTCAGAGTCTACCAAGATGACCATAGGTTTGTAAAAGTTTTTCGAGTAACAGTATTACCAATAAACTAATATTAAATCTAAATTAAGGTTGTCAAATTTTGATTTAATCTAGAAAGAATATAAGACATGTAAGATAGTTTAAAGTACGTACATGACAAAAAAGAGGATTTTCAATAAAATTCGAAATTTATTTATAATTTTTGCAATATATTTTTCCTATTTCACGTACACAAAGTCAATTTTGTGACACTGTTTTTTTCAAAAACAATGCTACAAAATTGAATTTTGTGCAACTGTTTCTGGGGAATTTATTATTTGTAAAATTAACAGTCTGTCAAACTTGGGGCTGTCATTGCTCACGTAAAATTATTGAAGCGGTTGCGGTCTGGAACCCAATTGGCCCCGCGGGCAAAGTCCCTCTGTGACCAGTGGTGCAGTGGTATATTAAACATGCTGTACAATTTTATTTTATTGAATTCATGAACGTGAAATAGGAAAAGTAGTATGAACAACTCTTGTTAGTATACCTAATTGTAACTCTAATTGTTCAATATACTATTTTGTAAATAACATTTATATTGGTAACACTTCTACATTTTCATCTCTAGAGAGGAAAAACATTTTTCTCCTATTTCAGGAGAAGAAAGGTGGGGTTTCCTGACTTGTTATGAAAGAACATATTATAACATGTATACAGGGTGTAACATAAACAAGTACATTAAATTTAACCAGTGATAGAACTCATCGAAAACAACAATTTTTCTTAATAACTTTTTTTCTAAATCCCATTTTTTTAGCATTTTTACCACCCCATAATTTGACGAGTCGTTTAGGTATATTCATAATTTGGTCCAATAGCAGTATACATGGCAATAGTAATGAAATTATTGAACTTGTCAACGTTTTCAAATAAATTTTGACAATATCAAATAAATCAACTAATACATAATTATTATAAAAGTAATAATATGTAAAAGTGCCTGATTTTCCGAACAGCCAGTTCACAAACATTCTGCTGAAATTCAAGGTACCGCTGCAACATCCTGTCAAATTTGTTTGGGGCGTTTCGCAAATCATCATCTTATGAATGTTCGCACTGTTATACATGTTGTTCGGCTTATTCGAGATCATGAATCTTTTAAGTCAGTTCAATTCTACACCGGTGTATTAAAATTTCCTTACATCCTGAAAAGCGTGTTTGCTTATTTTAATTTTGAGATTAAAATTAAATGAATTTGTAGGTCTACAAAGTTCATATAAGTCAACAGGAGGGCGCTTTTTATGCTCTCTACAAGCTAAAGTGTCTTTTCCACCCCCATGTGACTGTGGCTGGAAAAACATGGTATGTTTAACACAAAAATAATAGAGTACTGGAAAAATATGATTGTGTTTATTATCTGTTCTTTCCAGCGTCGTATTGTTGGCGGTGTGGAGACAAAGATAAATGAGTATCCTATGATGGCAGCACTGATTGATTTTCAGCAAAGAGATTTATTTTGTGGCTCTACTATCATTGCCACTACCTATGTTGCAACTGCTGCTCATTGCCTGAATAGAAAGACCCCTGCTATTGTTGGAGTGCTAGTTGGCGATCATAATATAACATCTGGTATGCGAGAATAACTAAAAAATTTTATTTGTCGAAAATGAGAAGTTGTCCGAGATATGTTTATGCATACTATAATGATTTATGATTTCAGGTGCTGAAACCAACATGGCCGTTTTGTTATATACAACCAGGTTTATTATACATCCACAGTACGATTCTAGCAATACTAATTCTGGATACGATATTGCTGTTGTTCAAACAGATCGGCCAATTCAGTATAACTGGGCTGTTGGGCCTGTGTGCTTACCATTTGCCTATTACCAATACAATTTTGCCTATCAAACTGTGAACGCTTTAGGTTAGCAAATATTATTTTAATTGATTATTTATTAAGAAACTTGTTCGTATTTCAGAGCAGCACATTCACATTCTAACACAAGTGACATAAAATGATACACACTCTTTGCTGAATTTAATAGTATATTCTGCAAGAAGTAATGGAATGGCACATATTCCACTCGAGCAAAAAGTTTGTTTGGAGGAGATTGATTGTTGGATGACTGTGTTTCTGGGTTCGTGCTACCCCACTAAGTGGGATATAGCGTGATGTTATGTATGTATATATGTTAAAAGTTTGTAGCCCGAGCCAAAGGCGAGTGTAGGATATGCCATTCCATTACATGTTGTAGACTATACTTTCTATAACAAGATTTTGGAAATTATACAAAAAAATACAAATGTAAAACTGTTGAAAACGTCAAACTCAAATAAATCAAATTAAAACAAACAGACGTAACCATAGTAACTGAATCAAGATACTTCATATATCGCGCTAATATGCGGTACTGATTCGTTGAATTTATTCCATACGCGGCGTATGAAATGATAGATGTTCCAATACAGTTTTTAGTTGTAGAATGTGTAGTTTCCAAAACAGTGTTATAAAAAATTATATTGTACAACAAGCATGGAATGGTACTCATTTCCTACGAGTATGAAAGTTTGTATACGAGTTTGAAATGGACATTCCATGCGAGTTGTACACTATAATTTTTCTACGACCACGATATTATTTCCTAATTCATTTAATATAAATTAAAAAGTTGTCTCGCTTTCATCATTCCAATATTTGACAATTCTAAATAAGTATCCTAGCAATGGCACCTGTACTGAAATGAGGTGACCTGTATTGAAATACTCACAAAACAAGTTCATTTCGCACGATGCTTGCAATGTATCTCATATCCCTAGCAACAACAAATATACAATGAGCAGATTTCTCAGTGGTCGTAGAAAAAAGTATATTGCACAACGAGTATGGAATGGTACTCATTCCCTACGGCTCATGCTGCAAATCATACGAGTATGAAATGGACATTCCATGCGATGATATTATGTCGCTTTCACCATTCCAATATTTGACAATTCTAAATAAGTATCCTAGCAATGGCACCTGTACTAAAATGAGATGACCTGTATTGAAATACTCACAAAACAAGTTCATTTCGCACGATGCTTGCAATGTACCTCATATCCCTAGCAACAACAAACATACAACGAGCAGATTTCTAAGTGGTCGTAGAAAATAGTAATTTATTTAACTAGGTACCAAAATACCAGATTTACAGCAGAGGCTGCCGTTTTATATTAAACCTAAATTACATACTTTTTACAAACATATTTATATTTTATATTTGTTTATATTTATTGCTCAGGTTGGGGTACTACTGAATTCACAGGACCCTCGTCTGAAGTGTTACTTGAGACAAATCTAGATGTTCTCGATTATCCAGATTGTGCTAGTCGAGCAAATGGAACTTTTGATCAGCTATGCACATTTAGAGAAGGCCACGATGCTTGTCAAGTAAGTGCAAATATTTATTGAAGTTAATTAGGGTTAGGGTCTGTTTTATCAGGAGTATTTTTATTTTCTAATTTACTGATAATTTAATACAATCAAGTACAGAATGCAGTCGAAACAAATATAAATTTAAATAAATGTCTGTATTAGTATTGTTTGTTCAGAGTTTCTATAAAATATTTAACTTAATTTGTTACACCGAGAATACGAAGTGCGTCCAGAAAGAGAAGAATGATTAGGCATAACTAAGATATCAACATAAAACTTTATTTTCCGACGACCACTACGAAAAGTACATAAAGTCACACGCTAAACTCTTTTGAAAGTTGGTCCTTGCATATCACTAGAAATGCTGTGTGATAGAAAAGCTCGTTAGCCAATCAGATGCGTCCGCAACTGTGCGATATGACTTTATCACATGCTGCGTTACCTGCGCGAACTAACCGAAAAATTTGTAATTTAAAAGTTTGATAGTTGCAGATAATTTGCTGAATTTACACGGATTAAGAAGGTTGGACCCTGATTTATCAGATTTTAACATAATTTTGGTGAATAGCAATGATGATAACATAATCTGTTTTAATATTTTTATGTATATTAAATAGTATGGTCGTCGGAAAAGTATTATGTACAATACATGCTGAAAGGGTATTACACACTCGTGTAATATCCTACTTTTAGCACTAGTTATATAATATACTATGTTTAAGGTGAAGATAGCGTAAAATAAACATGAATTTTTTGAAACAATATATCATTATTATAATAAATGAAACATATAATGTTTTATACCTACATTTGTTGATAAAAGTCCAAAGTTTTGTAATCAATTTTAAAAAGCTAATTTTGTTTACAAATTATACATGAACATAATTTTCAAAGTAGTAAAATATATGCCACACCCCATGAACGACTACAGTAATACAAATAATTTGTTTTCTTATAAATATAATCATCTATAACATACTAAAATTATTTTTCATTTGAATTTACAGTTTTTGAGAAACAAATAAAAACATACCAAAAAGTGTGTTTGACCTTTACCGTTGTTTAGTTTAATATTTTTATGTTATTTCAAGCATTATTTCTCGTGCAATTTATGTGTGAAACTCAAAATATGAACGACAGTTTTCTCATTAAGTACTGGGCTATTTCAGTATAACTGAATTTATCCAAAAAGTAATCGCTTTTTGTTTGTTTTACAGAAAGATTCAGGTGGTCCAATTCTGTGGTACGACAATAATTCAGGCAGAACTTTCTTAATTGGTATTATTTCTTATGGTTTCGGTTGCGCTGGTCCTAAGCCTGGAGTAAACACCCGGGTTACTTCATATCTCATGTGGATTGCGTCGGTTACACCTGGTACTTTACTTTTTCTATTCTTTTACTCAAAACATATCTAATTTGTTAATTTTCTTACCGTTTTTGATACTTAATACACCTATTATTTCAGATGCGGATTACTGCATTAAGGGTTCGTATAATACAGGGTTGTAATTATTTATAGTTTCCAGGAAGGCAAACCAGAACATTTTATAACGAAAGAAGTTTGGAAAATACACTGCTATTGTCTAACTACTTCGTTTCCTGAAGTCAAGTATAAATTAAATCAGACTTAACTCATAATGCAAGTGACTTAGGGTGAACGATTGTGTGGGCGTCCGAGAAATAAGTCAATAAATGTTTAGGTATGATTGATGGTTTGTTTCGAATGATTGCGAGTGGGAGGAGCATGAATGTGGACGAGGCGAAAGTGGTGTGTCAGGATAGGAATGTTTGATTGTTGGTTGACTGTGTTTCTGGGTTCGTGCTACCCCACTGAGTGGGATATAGCGTGACATGTATGTTAAGCAATTAAACTGTACAACATTTTATAAATAATATTGGAAGTGGTGTTCAAGAAGGTTGGACTTCCTGGAGTTATCCTATAATATTTTCATAAGCTGGGAGAGGCTCTATTATAGTAATTTATTATTTATGTATAATTATTACGTATGAATATTTTAATTATGTAATATGTAATATATAAGTACACTACAGTTGTACAGGATGTTACCTAAAAATATAAATAATTATAGTGTAATAACAAATAATTTCTATTCATCTGCCGTATGTTATACAGGGCAGTTGGTCATGTGAATAGAGTCTATAATTATTTCAATTGAAAAAGTTTAGAGCAACCAATTTATTGTAAAATGTGAATTCTGGAATATTCTGTATTGTAGTGTACATTCATGTGTGCTCAATGTCAAAAGTTGTAATACGAATAAATAATAAAATTTAAAAATGAATAAATTAAAAGTATTTAGTAATACTTATTTTCAAATCATTCTGTTCATAGTCACACTCATAAAAATAATTTCTAACACTGTTTTGGAAACTGGGCATTCCACTACTAAAAATTGTTATGGAATCACTAACATTCCATACGCTGCGTATGGAATATTTTCGACGAATCAGAACCGCTTATTAGCGCGACATATGAAGTATCTTGATTCTGTTACTATGGTTACGTCTGTTTGTTTTAATTTGATTTATTTGAGTTTGACGTTTTCAACAGTTTTCTATTTGTATTTTTGTATAATTTCCAAAACCTTTTTATAGAAAGTATAGTCTACAACGTGTAACGGAATGGCCTATCCCACACTCACAAACCTTTTGCTCGCGTGGAATATGTGCCATTCCATTACTTGTTGTAGAATATACTATTCTTGTTTCAAGAAAATTTCCATTTTTCCTTCTGTATGCATTCGTTTAAGAAAATTCTATTTCTTACAAAATGATTCGTTTCAATTCAAAAAAGTGTTAATTTTGAATATAAATTTTATTTATCTTCTTTTTTCTGCATTGAAAGAAAATTAATATATTTAAAAATTTGTTTTTAAAAATAATAAAAAAGAAGTTTAAATTTTAATCGAATGGGTAATTCAACTTTCCCCACGCGTGAAGTATAACGTTTTATCCAACATCTCTCAATAAATTCTAAATTTATAAAAGAAATATTATTTGACAGTGACATATGCTTCAAATTTTTAAATTAAAATGTCAATCGAAGTAGCTACCAAGGTGTTGTGTGTTATTATTATAATAAAATACTGACTAGTGACTTTTCACAAAATTATACCCACTAGTGGGTAATCTGTTACTTTCCTTGTTTAAAATCGTCATAGTTATAGAGCATTTACTGAGAAGTGTTGGATAAACAATATAATATTTCCGTGTTCAAATATTTCTTGTATTATTTAATTTTGTTGCGCGTATCAGTGTTTACCAGTTCAATGCACCACACAAAAATGAAACAAAACAACTGCATTACAAACAAAAAACAAAGGAGTAATTCATAAAAACTTTGTAATAAAACACGACCACATTGTATCAAATACCTCTCTAATAAACTCCCCACTCATTCTGCTTTACATTAAAAAAAAAAACACAACAACAACAATGCTATCCTCCCAAACAAAACTGCAGATTCATTTGTTTAAATGAAAATGACACATCAAGGATGTACGTGAATCCACTCCTACATTCCATTACATAACAATATAATGATGATGATATCTAATCTATCAAGTATTTTTCTATTGTTGTTCTCCATATGCTGCAGTGTATGTAGTTGCGCGCAGTTGGCTGTCATATTCGCACACGAAAGTGAAATTTGAAAAAACGTGACGTACGTGGAACTGGTTTTGAATTCTGCATCTAACCATGAGTGTAAGTGCTCGATTACGAAATGATTCTTTGTTTAAAATGGGCGCCGATGCGAGCAAGCAGTTCGATGCGTAAGTTCTCTGTGATTATAGGTGAATTTTATTTGATAGGGGTGGTTTTTTACTTATTTCAGTGCGCAGGAAGTTTCATTTACTGTCGAAGGAAAATTACATACTGGTAAGTAAATATTTGATTTAAATTGTATTTGGAATAACTGACATTTAAAATATTAGACGCAAATCCAAATAAAATGTCATTGTATTGCAATTGTTTATGTCAAACTTTAAATTTGAATAACATGAATATAAAGGGATACAAAGTTATAATGCATTTTACCTCCCGCCTGCCTCTGAGTAAGGGAGATATTTTGGTCAAAAAATTGGGTAGTGATTTTCAATGTATGTACTATTTTCATCATAATGTCTGTATGTATTGATATGTATCAATTTTTCGTCTCGCATAACTCAAATACTATAATACCAATAAATACAATTTTAAGTATTTTTGCTTCTTATATTTAAATGAAGAGCTGATTAGATTTTGGATAAAATTGGCAAAGAGTCTCAATGTTAATTAAAATACAATTACAATTACTTTTTATTTTTTATGGGAATTGAAAAAAATCTGAGCACATAACCTCCCGCCCAATACTACTCTTAAACGGTACAAAATAGTATTTGATGATACAGAAACATACCTTCTTATTTGTTTATTATCTTTATATTTGAGAATTTTAATTTTCTTTTGTATATTTATTTAATTTTATGACATATTTCACTAAGAAAACAGCTTCACAATCACAATGACATGTGTCACATTTCGTAAAAAATTGAAAATTTCTAAATGTTTTCATGGTGTACTAGGAATGCAAAATTTGTAAAATCTAATTTCTTTATATTTTATTATCTCTAAATCTAATGAAAATTAATAAAATTAGTGTAATCAAAAAATATGTAAAATTAAATATTCTTCAACTTTCAAAATAACATAAATTGTTGAAAAAGGAAATTTAACCGTGTTTTTCACGAAAAACTGTTAAGGGCTTCAAGCAAACTGCCACTTCCGGTTGACCAATTTTATCCAAAATCTAATCAGCTCTTCATTTAAATATAAGAAGCAATAATTCACAAAATTGTGTTTTTTGGTATTATAGTATTTGAGTTATGCGAGACGAAAAAATTGCCACAAACTACACACACACACACACATACATACATACATACATACATACATACATACATATAGACATCGCGAAAATAGTAAAATCGTATTGTAGGGACCCTAAAACGTGCTTATTCATTGAAAACTCACTACCCAATTTTTTGACCAAAAACAATTCCTCCCTTACCTAGAGGTAGGCGGGAGGTAAAAATTCATATTAATATATTTATTTTAAACGTTCTACTAAGTATAAGAAAAGTAAAACATAAATCAAAGACAAAATGTAGTAACATACAAATATTATTAAAATATATAAAATAATTAAATATTAGTAGCCTAAAACAAAAACAAAACGTTTTGCCTAAAATTGCGAATTATGATATTTAAACTGGTGTTTCAAAATTAGTACCTAATTTCTAAAAGAGAGAATTTGATAATTAACAACGCACGTATTTAAAATAATGCGAATGAAAATAAACTTTCAACAGTAGTTGAGGAACGTAAAATATTGTTATATTTCAGAAAGATTCGATTGATATTTGCTTACTAAAAACCAACAAATTTAATTTCATTTATAAAAAAGTCAAAATTGGTCATTTTGTTCATAAAAACAACAAAGTATTGTCAATGTAATTGCAATTAAAATGAAAAATGCTACACTTACTAATTACTTGCATAATAATATAATTAATTACTGAACTTTACAAAGCGAATGTGATTAAAATTTAAATTATCAATTATATTTCTGAGAAATGTTATCAGTTACGTAATTTAATTACTTATATTTAATTACTGCCCATTTTTGAAAATTGGTCAACCGGAAATAGCAGTTCACTAGAAGCCTTGTACAGTTTTTCGCGAAAAACACGGTAAAATTTAATTTATCAACAATTTATGTTATTTTGAAAATTGAAGAATATTTAAAATATTTTTTACGAAATGTGACACGTAATTGTAATTGTGAGGTAGTTTTTTTAGTGAAATATATGTAAAAAATATAAATGGATATATGAAAGTAAATTAAATTTACTAAATATAATAAGAAGGTATGTTTCTGTATCATCAAATACTATTTTGTACCGTTAACTGTTGTACTGGGCGGGAGGTTATGTGCTGGACACACGAGGTTTTTAAAAAAAATATATCGAGTATTTTGAATGTATGACCCAAATAGATAAATTTGTAATCTAATCAAATTGTGTTAGTTACGAAAAAGTGTCAAAATAATATGATTTATAAGTGTGTTAATTATTGCTAAAATTTCAACAAAAAATACGTAAGTAAGTAGATAAATAGTCTACAAAATTGAGAACAAGTTGAAATCATTAATACTTAAACAATTTTTTAGCAAAAAGAACCAGTTTTAAGGTATAACCTTTTAAAATATAAAAAGTGTATTAGCAAATAAAATGTTTCAAATTTTAAATTAAAATTAATATTACCATTATTTGTGGTTAATGCATTATAAATTTTGAGTTATCAAGTCAAATTAAATATTCTACAATTTTTAAAGTAACATAGATTGTTGAAAAATTAAATTTAAGCGTATTTTTTCTTGGAAAACTGTTAAGGCTTCTAGTGAACTTCTATTTCCGGTTGACCAATTTTATCCAAAATCTAATCAGCTCTTCTTATAAATATAAAAAGCAGACACAAAATTGTATTTGAGACCATTTTTCTAAACTTAATTCCGTGTTTACAGTATATTTTCAATGGTCATTACTCATTACATAATTATTTTTCTTAGAAATATGTTTTTTGTTATTGAATGAAATAAAAAAGTACCTAAGCAATGTTTTGAAGTTATTATTTTCAAGGCAAACGACTTAAACTCACCATTAAGTGAGAACTTTGGTTTCTACCTACTTGCATTTTCTTACATTGCAATTATAAAAGACAAATTGATAAATTAAGATTATTTTGACGTATTTATGGTAATTTTATGACATTTGTAATAAATGTCGTATTCCGGGTGTAACATAACATTTTGGCTATAGGCGTTAAACATGAGAAACCACTTTTTCTTTGCGCAAAATTAATGACCAGTTAAGAAATAATAAACTAAACTTTTTTGACAGTCAAATCGTGATTCATTTGTCTGTTATTTTGTTTTATTTTCATGGCTATCATTTAAGGAAGCAATTCTTATAAATCTTTAAATGCAATTATTTCGTTTAAAAATTGCAAAATAATATTTGATTACTACGAGCCGTAGGCGAGGGCTACAATACAAGGGGAAAACACTTCTCCCCTGCGGTGTATATACTATTCTTTCACGACTCCAATATTTATTATAGTTTTTATTTATTTTGTTTGAGCACTTTTACTCTCGACGAGAGAGAAAGTGCACAAATCTCCCATAGATATAAAATTGGCTGTTTTTGTTATGATTTTGCTATCATAGCAACGTTGTGAAAAAATAATATTTCACAATGTATTTCTTAGTTATTTCAAAATTCCTTTAAATTACATACATAATAATTTGTTAAACTAATTTTTATTAATGTGTTATTTAATTTTTATATACATTTTATTTCAAAATTATTTATTGTTAATTTCTTTCTAAGTGGACTGTACGACAAAGATAAGTTTCCCACGTATTACCTGTCTCTCTCGGCTCGCATTTCAATGTTAGTAAGCATTCCAGAATTACTATAGTTCAGTGATTTAAATTTATATGTATTTTATTGTTTCTGCTAGATATAAATAATATTTATTTATTTTACAAGTGGGCAAAGTAAGGAATTACCCACGAGAGAAATTTTATTCCACTTTGCCCACGTGTGAAGTATAACCTTTTATCCAACACCTCTTAATAAATGCAAAATTAATATTATTTGACAGTGATATGCTTTAAATATTCTAAATTAAAATGTTAATCGAAGTAGTTGCCAAGGTGTTGTGTATTATTATTGTTATAAATAGAAAATTACTCAATAGTGACTTTTCTCAAAATTATACCCACTAGTGGGTAATCTGCTACTTTCCTTGTTTAAAATCACCATATATATAGAGCATTTATTGAGAGGTGTTGGATAAAATATGTATAAATTTAACTTTTGTTTGAAATAATTAATCTACGTTTCTTTTTCCTTTAATTCCATTTAGTTAGGTTCGTTCACATCTTGTTATCTTTTGCTTATCTGTACCAATATTTAATTATTGATAATTATAATCATTCTTCTATTTCCTTTAGCCATGTTGATTTGGGTCTGTTTCATCTTCTTTTCCTCCTGATCTCCATTTTAATACTGGTCCTTAACTTCTGCTCTCTATATATGTCCAAGCCATCTAACTCTCTTATACTTGATCTATTTCCTTACAACCTTTGTTCAATTTCATAGTTCTTTCTTATTCTATATTCATTTTATTAACACTGTATTATATTTAGTTCGTTCTATAATAATCAGGTTTCTTGCATTGTTAATAATCTACGAATATATTTCCATTGTATTATTGTTATCCTTGAAATGTTTCTTATAAACTCGAGGAAAAAAAAAGCAGCACTTGAAAATGCACCAAAAATGGCTAAATTTCAAAATGCCATAACTCGGTTGAAATTAGCTGAAATTGGATGATTCTTCGAGTTTTAGAAACTTTGAAATGCCCTCTTCAATGTGATGCTAGTCAACATAATATAAAATCCATTCCATCCCCTCCCACCCCCATACAAACAAAATGTTCCAACTTTGCCAGCACGTACGCAGTGGCAAAAAACCGTAGACTCAATTGGCAAACTGGGCAATAAAGGCAATAAATATTTTCCTTTTAGTTTCTCAAGTTTCAAGAACCTACGACAACTTGGTGCGAAATTGTGAAAAAAGTGTACATTTCGTTGTGTTTATTTCTAGTGAAAGCATCGAGTGATATAACTCCGGAAACATCCCTTAACACTTATCTCCGGAACCATGCCGGACTCAGAGGTACCAAGGGTATGTGCTATGAAGGGGGGTGCGGGGCATGCGTTGTGGCCGTCACTATCAAGCACCCCATTATGAAAAAAGAAAGAACCATTGCAGTTAATTCAGTAAGTACTATTCACATTCCTATTCATAATACAAACACACACTTTGAAGATCCCTGAAACTGTTTTGACCATTTTTTCAATTACGTCTATGTGAAAAGATAGATGTGTGTCCATGATAATCAAAAGAATTGAGTTGATTTTCAAAGTAATAAATAAAATTTAATTGAAAGATTTTATTTGTGTAAGTTTTGTATACTATTTAGTAAATGTTTCGAATTATTGCCTGCACGTAATTCTTCGTCACGAAAACAAATGAATAACATAAACAAGTAATTAGAAACAGTAACTCAATATATTTATTTGTTTATATTAGTCAATTGTTTTTCTGACGAAGAATTGCGCGTAATAATTCAAAACGTTGAATATTTATAGCAAACTTAAAATATCTATTCATTCAGCTTCAAATAACATAACCTCCCGCCCAATACTACTCTTAAATGATACAAAATAGTATTTGATGATACAGAAACATACCTTCTTATTTGTTTATTTTCTATTTATATTTGGGAAATTATATTTTGTATATTTATTTAATTCACTAAGAAAACAGCTTCACAATCAAAATGACATGTGCCACATTTCGTAAAAAATTTAAATTTTTAAATGTTTCTATGGTGTACTAGGAATGCAAGATTTATGATATCTAATTTATTGATATTTTATTATCTCTAAATCTAATAAAAAATTAATAAAATTAGTGTAATCAAAACACATGTAAAATTAAATATTCTATAACTTTCAAAATAACATAAATTGTTGAAAAAGGAAATTTATCCGTGTTTTTCACAGGCTTTAAGTAAACTGCTACTTCCGGTTGACCAATTTTATCCAAAATCTAATCAGCTCTTTATTTAAATATAAGAAGCAATAATTCACAAAATTGTATTTTTTGGTATTACAGTATTTGAGTTATGCGAGACAAAAAAATTGCCACAGACACACACACAACACAAACACACACACACACACACACACACACACACACACACACACACACACACACACACACAAATACATACATACATACAGACATCATGGTGAAAATAGTAAAATCGTATTGTAGGGACCCTAAAACGTGCTTATTCATTGAAAACTCTCTACCCAATTTTTCAAACAAAAACAATACCTCCCTTACCTAGAGGTAGGCGAGAGGTAAAAATATTATAATGATACTATGGCTCATAGCTAACTAAAGTATGAGGAATTCAGATTTTGAATCCGATTTAAAATATCATTGATGGTTGTAAAGATACAGGTTACGAAATTTGGACAATTATTGAATTTTTTCGATATAATTTCCATCAACTTTGACTGTTTATAAAACATATATTTCAAGAGTTATCATAACAAAAATTTACATCCTAGAGGAGTGAAGTATGCTGAATACGCTCGTGAAATCAGATTTTAATTATCTCTTTCAGTTTTCAAGATATCGCCCATCATATATTTTATGGCCACTGTTTACAAAACATATAATTCAAGAGTTATTAAACAGTATACGTCTGTCCCCTCACAGACATACAATAACCCTACAATTTTATTTTGTCCTTTTCCAGTGTCTAATCCCAATTTTATCCTGTCACGGTTGGACCATCAACACCATCGAAGGTATCGGAAACCGCAAAATAGGCTACCACCCAATCCAAGAAGCCCTCGCAAAATACAACGGCACCCAATGTGGTTTCTGCTCCGGAGGAATGGTAATGAACATGTATGCCCTCTACGAATCCAACGACATGCTTACCATGAAAGAAGTAGAAAACGCCTTTGGTGGTAGCCTATGTCGATGTACAGGCTACCGACCAATCCTAGATGCTTTCAAGTCTCTTGCTGCCGATGCAGACGCTGATTTGCTCAGTAAATGTCCAGACATTGAAGATTTGAGGGTTTGTGCTAAAACTGGGAGGAAATGTGGGGGAAAGTGTCAGACAATCCCCGTGGAAGACAAGAGAATTTGTGTTAAATTCCAAGACAATAAGAATTGGTATAAAGTCTATAGTATTGATGATATTTTGGAGGTTTTCCAAAATATGGGCGATTCTGCTTATAGGTTTGTTGCTGGGAATACAGGCAAAGGTAAGAGGAATACACGGTCATCCAAGTATACAACGAATGGCGAAACGTCAATTTGAATTAGTTAAATTGTACAGTCTGAGACATTACTAATATTGGAAATATTTTGAAATATTATTATTTATGATTGTATATACAGAGTGTTATTTTCAAATGGGTCCAACAAATTAATAGCAATTTATTTTACAGAACATGATTTATACAACAACGTATAAGCTAATTGATAGCGGATATACATACATAAAATCATTTCCGGTTTACTAGTAATTAGTATCAACTTTGTAATTTCAAATGGAACTTTCTATATATTTTTACAAATTTGAAAATTCGTCAAATTTGTATTGCACTCATATAAAGTAATCCAAATGTTACATTATTAAAAAATAAAATGGCGAGCATATTAATTATCCTTGAAATAATAAAATATTTAATTAAAATCAAATTACAAACAATTAACTAAAACAATGGTAACACGACGAATGTCGTCTACCAACAATCAGTACCATTTTATCCAACACCTCTCAATAAATGCTCTATAACTATGGCGATTTTAAACAAGGAAAGAAACAGATTACCCACTAGTGGGTATAATTTTGAAGAAAGCCACTAGTGAGTAATTGTCTATTTATATCAATAATAATAACACGCAACACCTTGGTAACTACTTCTATTGACATTTAAATTTAGTAAATTTAAAGCATATGTCACTGTCAAATAATATTTCTTTAATAAATTTTGCATTTTTTAAGAGGTGTTGGAAAAACGTTATACTTCACACGTGGGCAAAGTGGAATTACCCACTCGATAAAATTATCTCACTCAGCCTTCGGCTTCGTGAGTTAAAATTTCTCTCGTGGGTAATTCCTTACTTTGCCCACTTGTAAAGTAAATAACTATTATCAGCAAGTTTCTATGTAATACTTTTTAATTTCATAGAGCCGGTGTTTCAAATCTAATAAATAAAAATATATCGCATCAAAAGATAAACAGCTAGATTAATTATCATCATTTAAGCAATGATTTTGATGCATTATTTTTGTTTTTTCCGTTGATATATTTCTAACCACATAAATAAGGCCCATTCGATAGAAAATAATACAACACTGTAATAAATAAATCAGTCAAATATTTTTCGTTTTTGTTTAATTTTCGATGGCTGTGTTCAAGTTTTCTGAACTACTTTTGTGTTTATAATTTCTACTGTAAAGTGAATAGGTAAGAAATTACAACAATTTAAAAAGTAGCATTGGATTTTAATGGTCATTAAGATAAACAAATTTTTGCGTCCTTAGAATACGATATTAAATATATTTAAATGGGATTGCATGTTAGTAATGTATCTTTTTAAGGTGTCTACAAAATAACAAACAAACCAGAATTTTGGGTTGATGTACTTTCCGTCCCTGATCTAATATCTCACAAAATAGACACCAATTTAGTAATGGGTGCCAATTTATCTTTAACTGATACTATGACAGTTATGAAAAAACTCGCAGATGAAAATCCAGATGATTTCTGGTTTTTAAAAAAGGTTTATGATCACATTGATGTCGTAGCCAATGTACCTGTGAGAAATGTAAGTGGAAAATATTCTAGATTTTATCATAAACTTGTAATTTTTGTTTTTGTTCTCCAGGCGGGGACAATAGCAGGGAACTTATCTTTGAAACATGAACATCACGAGTTTCCTTCAGATATTTTCTTACTTCTAGATAGTATCAATGCTCAACTTACAATTGGTGAATATAAATATATTTTTACTTTCTTATGTATATTATCCTCATCCTTAATGATGTCTGTGTGTCTGGATGTATGTATGAATAAATGGATGTGTGTTATATTAATGGAAAGAACTAAATTGATATTGGTGTTAATTCCAAAACTTGAAACGCAAAACTGTAAATTAAATGTAAATATTTCAAATATAGAACCAGTTTCGAAAAAATGTTTAAAACTATAGATGATAGCAATAATAATTCGAATAAAAATTTTATTGGTATTTTGTTCGTAACTGTTTCCTATTAGCAGAAAAATATATTTAGCAAATGACATTTACTAATTATTAATTAAGCCCTATCGAGTTTCAAATTAAAGAAGTCAAGTAAAAACCTTGAACTCAAATGTCAAATATTTTGGACAATCGTCAATTGTTTTCTATACAGTTAATTGTGTTCTATCGAGTTTGGGGCCAAACTAAGAGGTTTCAGGGACAAGACTTGAACTCAGATGTCAAACAATTAATTTTGGACGATCGTCAATTGTTTTCTATACAGTTAATTGGGTCCTACCAAGTTTGGGGTTAAACTAAGAGGTTTCAGGGAAAAGACTTGAACTCAAACGTCAAACAATTAAGTTTGGACGATCGTCAATTGTTTTCTATACAGTTAATTGGGTCCTACCAAGTTTGGGATCAAACTAGAGGTTTCAGGGAGAAGACTTGAAGTTAAATGTCAAACAATTAATTTTGGACGATCGTCAATTGTTTTCTATACAGTTAATTGTATCCTACCGAGTTTGGGATCAAACTAGAGGTTTCAGGGAGAAGACTTGAAGTTAAATGTCAAACAATTAATTTTGGACGATCGTCAATTGTTTCCTATACAGTTAATTGTGTCCTAACGAGTTTGGAGTCAAACTAGAGGTCTCAAGTAGTAGACTTGAATTCAAAAGTCAAAAAATTTATTTTGGACGATCGTCAATTGTTTTATATACAGTTAATTGTATCCTACAGAGTTTGGGGTCAAACTAAGAGGTCTCAAGGAGAGGACTTGAAATTAAATATCAAAAAATAGTTTTGGACGATCGTCAATTGTTTCTTTAAATAGTTGTTTGGTATCAAATGAAAGATCAATTTATTACGATCATCATTTGTTTTACACAGTACTTAATTAAATCTTGTCATCTTTTTTTGTAATTGTTCAAGAATCAAATTTAGATTTATAAGTATAAAAAATTATGTGGTGCACACATCAGGTATTTAATTTGTATTTTTAATAATATTTGTTCCAGTCGAGAAAGACGGGTCCGTTGTAACCAAAAGCCTAACCGATTACCTCAAATTTGACATGAACAAATGCATTCTTAAATCGGTCACTGTAGCACCTCTCAAAAAAGATAATTATCTTTTTGAATCATATAAGGTATGATATATTTTTTAGATAGAATGAAAAAAAAAAAGAAAATAAATTTTAGGAGTAGTTCTTTTCTTTACTTTTTATTGACCAAATATTATAAATAAAGTCGTAAGGTTTCGGTATTTTAGAACACTATCATCAGGACCAGTGAAAGACAAAGATATGAATTAAATATCACAGAAATTCACAACTTGATTAATATTAGATTGACATCTCAAACAGATTTGAGTTTGCTTTAAAACATTGAAACCAGTCGACTTGATTTATGAAATTTGGTCAATTAAACGGGAAGAAAAGGACTATTTATTTTGTCCTATCAATTTTTAATCTGCATAATTTTTTTCTTCAAACATCATAAAAGACAGAACAATTGTAGAAGTTTTGAGCATATTTTAATGACTTCTATTTCTATTTATTGTTTGAAGAAAAATTTAATGTGTTATTTCTAATAAAACAATATACTATTATACTAATTTTTTCCGCTAACCTAACTTTTAGATTTGCCCTCGCGTCCAAAACGCACACGCGTATGTAAACGCCGCTTTTCTAGTTGAACATGACAACTTTGTAGTTAAGTCTGCTAGAATTCTTTTTGGAGGTATAGACCCAGAATTTCTTCATGCTAAAGAAACAGAAGAATATCTTGTTGGGAAGAACTTAATAGATGACGCTACCCTTCAAGGAGCACTAGAAAAACTTAACGAAGAAATAAAACCGGATTTTGTTTTACCGGATGCCTCCCCGGAATTTAGGAAGGATTTATCACTTGCTCTCTTTTATAAGGTAAGTCGTTTTAATTATGAGATATATAATAAATATATCATGTCTTGTACCCATTGCGGGTGTGGCACTTGTTTACGCAGATCTCGGTAATATATTTTACTTGTTACTCACTTGTAAACACCATTTACCGGTTTCAGGAGATTAAACCTATGTTTACATGCACAAAAGTAGGCAGGGTAAGTATGTCATAACTCTATGCTGTAGGGTAATATTACCTTACTGACCTGTCAAAATAGTCAAGAAAATGAAAATAAAACACAATGATAATATAACGCTATTTATTAATACACACGGAATTAAGGTTTTCAGAGCTTTACCTGCTGCGTTTCAAATATTTTCAGGCAATCAGCATCGCCAAAATCCACTTTTTATTTAGCCATTATGAACACATTGACGTTTAAGTAAAAATATTATTTATAAATATGATAGAAAACAAGTGTAACCATGGTGTGAAATAAAAACAATCAGACTTACTTGATCACTTTCTAAAATTATGACAGACGTTATTCATACAAGGATTTCATAAAATAATATTTATTAATGACACTAACGTCGTCATATTCTGAAACCGGTAAACTATTGAACAAACCACGGATGTTATGAGTCATAACAGGCCTTAGATGTCTTAAAATCCTCGCTCTACGAGCTCAGATTTCAAACTGACATCTGCGGCAGTTATAATACTCATAACATCACTAGGAATGTTAATAGCTATTACCCATGCCTTCTATTCCTTTTGAAAATGAATCTTTACAAGTTACTAATTGACAGCTGTATTGTAAAATATTTACAAGCTAGTAAACAAGGTAAACAATGCACGTTGTTTATGCGAAATCATTTCAAATAATTTTTGACAGAACAGTTGTGTGTAACTGACAGGACTTGAGTATAATTTTAGTTTGATTTACAAATGAGTAACAAGTAAAATGTTGTACAATACACGCAAGTTAACTGTTTTACTGCTTCAAGGAGGAGACAGGCTCGCCGGTCATTCAGCAGTAAAAACTGATTTACTTTGCTTGTAATGTAAATAACTATTTGCGTATGAAATGCGGTTACCAGCCGACAAGTCATAACCCCAAAGTTTAATTTGGTAACTGTCGCAAGTGGATTCGAAATGTGGATCGTTACTACTACAAAGCTATAATGAGATCTTTTAAGAATTCAGTTCTTTATCTTACCTTTTTGCAGACTTGCAGACTTGCAGATTTGCAGACTTGCAGACTAGCAGAGTAATTGTCGTCTTTCTTAGTTTGTTTTAGCTTCCGCCGGAGATAAAGTGAAACCCAAATTTGCCAGCGGGGGGACTCGATTGAAGAGGGAGTTGTCATCTGGAAAACAAACATTTGACACCGATAAGAATCAATATCCTTTAACAGAACCAATCGAGAAATTGGAAGGATTAATACAATGTTCAGGTATTGATAATTTTGTATTCATTATCATCAAATTTGAGTCAGCAAAATACTTAAAAATATTTAGAAAGAAATGCGGATAAAGTCGCTTTGAAACATGAATACTCTACAGTAGATTAGAAAGTGTAAAATGAAAAGCGTATATTTTTCGTATAAACAAAAATATTATTATTGTTATAATTATATAGGGGAAGCACAATATATTAATGACATGCCAGCAATTCCTGGAGAAGCTTACGGGGCCCTAGTCCTGGCTGAAGCAAAGCCTTATTCGAAAATTACTAATGTGGATACGTCAGAAGCACTGGTAATATTTATTTTTACTTTTCTATACGTAGATTAATATTATAGCAATCATGAAAAAATACAATTATGAGGTATGTTGTTTGTGAGTTATCTATTTATCTTTCAGTGTTCAAAGTCGATACTAAAATTAATACAACTGAAACATCTATTCTTTATTTAATAGAATTATTATTATTTTTATAATCTTTTACATTTCTACGATATTATGCCCTTTCCCATTTTCAGATATTCTTGATTCTGGTGACTAATTGTAATGTTTGTGTATTTGTCTAGTATGTTTTTGAGGGATGGACGTATTGACCAGGAGATTGAAAGGCGGGTGTCTGCAGGGTACAAAGTATAGGATGATCTGGGTTCAACT
Organism: Poecilus cupreus; assembly: GCA_963942605.1. Taxonomy (NCBI): domain Eukaryota; kingdom Metazoa; phylum Arthropoda; class Insecta; order Coleoptera; family Carabidae; genus Poecilus; species Poecilus cupreus. The sequence goes on along the minus strand of OZ012733.1, from coordinate 10,839,151 downwards.
GAAGAGCAATTGAGAAGACTGATTGTGAGCATAAATGAAGTAGGGAAAGGTTTAAATCTGCTGTTGAATGTCGATAAATGTAAAATGTTGGTGTTTGATAAGAATGATTTGGTGACTGTAATGTTTCAGTGAATGATGTAAGGCTGAAACAGGTGAATAAATTTGTATATTTGGGTAGTATGTTTTCGAGGGATGGACGTATTGACCGGGTGTCTGCTGGGTGCAAGGTATACTCTGGGTACATTTGTTCGAAACTTGAATGTATTTAGAGTCTTCTAGAGATGCTCGATTGAGTGTTTATAATGGTGCGTTAGTGCCTAGTGGATGTTGGGTGTGGATGAAGAAGCATGAACGATTGTGTAAGCGTTCGAGAGGAATTAGAGGAAAGATTTATAATAATAATAATAAAGTAGTGTATCAGGATAGGAGTGTTTGTATTTCCAGGTTTGTGCTACCCCACTGTGTGGGATATAGCGTGATTTTATGTATGTATTCTCGAACAATTGATTTTACAATGTGCTTCATTCTTTAACGATTATTGATATCTATCACAAATCATTGTTACGCATATAACTATTCCATCAAAACTGCGCCCTTTTAAGAATATTGTCAAGTGTTTTACTAAAAATACATACATACATACATACATAACATCACGCTATGTCCCACTTAGTGGGGTAGCACGAACCCAGAAACACAGTCAACCAACAATCAATCTCATCTAAAGATTCCACCACTTTCACACATCATTCGTTCACGCAACAAACCACCAATCATACCCAACCAGTTATTCCTCGGACGCCCACGCAATCGTTATTAGTTTCAACAACCTTTCGAGATGTCCAAACCACCCACAACTTTCTTAACAACATTCTTCTCAATCTCACACTCATCATACACCAATGTATTCCGTATATGATCACGTCTCATATACCCACACACTCCTCTCAAATATCTCATTTCCACAGCAGTTATACGTCGTTCATGCTTCTTCATCCACACCCAACATCCACTAGGCACTAACACACCATTATAAACACTCAACCGATTTACTAATCCAGCATTAATGTAAATACTATGAATGGCAATTATATACATCATCGTACTGTTTCAAATAAAATACAACATAGGTTGCCAAAGTTTAAATCTTGTCTTCTTCTTGTAACACCTGTTTTAAAATTTTATAAATATATTTGAAACAGTCGAAAGAACTAGGCTAAACAAATGATGTTAATGTAAGTCGGAACTGAAAATTAATAAACAATTTCGTCTGTATCTATAGCATTTCAATATATTGTTCCCCAACTAAATAAGTAATAATTTAAGGGATTACTTAATACATTGTTCTATTATAGAAAATGCCAGGGGTGCGAGCCTACTACGACCACAAAGACATCCCCGGTCAAAACGACTTTTCACCCCCTAGCTTGACACCAACATCAGAGCAGTTATTCTGCACTGACAAAGTCTTGTACAATGGTCAACCTATAGGAATCATCTTAGCAGACACCCACGAGCAAGCAAATGAAGCAGCCAAGATGGTCAAGATCACTTTTGAGGAGACTTCGGATGTTCCATCTTATACCGTTGATGATGTTCTGAAGAATAATCAGATGAACAGGATAAAGAACGCTGTTAAAATCGACCCCAAGAAGAAAGGTATGAAGATTATGAAAATGGGTTTTGAAGTTCTTCAAATTATATTTATAATTTTGTATTTTTTTGTCTTTAGGAGATAAAACGAAGCATACAATTAAAGGTAATTTTGAGATTGGGTCCCAGTACCACTTTACGATGGAGACTCAAAATTGTTTATGTGTCCCAACTGACGATGGTGGAATGGATATGTACCCAGCTAGTCAATGGATGAATCACGCACAAGCAGCGGCTGCAAGGGCCCTTAACATACCTATGAATAAGTAAGTACTTTAACTCATTTATCCCTTACATATACCGGATATTTAATAAAGAGGTTTCAATGTTATTTTTCTAAATTGCTGCATTTTTGTACTTTACAGCAAAATGTAAATACAACAGTATTAATATTTCTTTCGAATTCGACATTATATTATTACAATCTTCTATCATTAAATGCAATTAATGTAAAATAAACAAATCGTAAATTAAGAATAATTTGTTCGACATAATTTGCATAAACTTTAGAAGTCATTTACAGCTTCTAAAAAAAGTTTTTAATGACGATTTTTAAGCACTTTAGTGCCGATTTCAAATAAGGAAGTTTATTTAAACTAGTCATGTTTACAAGCCTGTAACTCTAAAACTAAACGAGATATTAAAATGGGGTATTCAGCATTGGAATCAGCGTTTCTTAGTTAATAAGTACCCATAATATTATTAATACAACAGTACTGTTATAATTTTGGCAAACAGTTTATGAAAATCTGTTAGAAATGATAAAAATTAAAACTTATTTTAGGTTTACAAGCTTGTAATGCAAAATCTGTTGGTAATATTGTGTTTTCAAGCACACCAATGAATACCCCATTCATCTTTTTCATAAATTTAGGTATTTTTGATACGATTTATTGACCCATAATTAATTGATGATAGGTTATGACTAAATAGATGGGTCATTTTTGTACTTTACAGCAAAATTGTAAATACAACAGTATTAATATTTCTTTCGAATTCGACATAATATTATTACAATCTTCTATCATTAAATGTAACTAATGTAAATTAATCAAATCGTAAATTAAGATTAATTTGTTCGACATAATTTATATTAACTTTTAAAGTTACTTACAGCTTCTAAAAAAAGTTTAAAGTTTTGCTGATTTAACATGTGTTACAAAGTGATATTTGGAGGCTGAAAATATAAAAAAAATAATGAGAATATTTCAAATTATTGATAAATTGGTAGCTGGAACATTCATTAACATATTGTCGAAGTGTCATTACCTCTCAGAGATTGTGTAACAACAAAATAGAAACTACACGAATGTCTACAAATCTAGAGGGAAGCGTGGCAACGTAGCATTTCAAATCCGCGCGAAAATTCAAATGTGCCAGACAAATTAATCTTAACTTACGATTTGTTTAATTTAATGATCATAATCATTACTTTTTGAATTTATTATCCAATGGAAAATTAATTTATTTGAAATCAGCACTAAAGTCGTCATTAATAGCTCAGAAATCGTCAGTAAAGTAACCCATTATACGACGATTTTGAGCAACCCAGTGTTGGCAACCGTTAAATAATTATTGTACAATTTTGGCGGATATATTGACGTACTATAGTAAATATGGGCGTAACATGAAACAAAATTTGCAAGAAGAATTAACTAATTAATTCCGATGACGAAATTAAGGACAAAACACATAATTTTAAGTGTTACGATAACTTCAATGTTCGAGGTTGGCAACACTGATTGTCAGTTTCAATTGACAACTGACAGATGTATAAACTTAACCTATATTGTAATTTTTTTTACAGTTTAGATTTCAAATAAAACTTAATATGTACCTGGGCACTGAAGTTCCTTTTTATCACTCACATGGTTTATTACGGGCCTCGCCAACTAAATTCCATATTCGTGATAAAAAATTGAACTTCAGTGCCTTGATACATAAATACTAAAGTTTACTTTGGATTTTCTTATGTTCAGGGTTTGACATTTGACGAAGTGATCGTTTGAAAATACGACGTTGCCACGTTTAGCATCATCGAAAGACATTCATCAATTGTGATATCTCAAGAAAGTTAATGCTATTTTCATGTAAATGTGTAATTTTATTGATATATGATATCAATTTATTATTATGTGGTTCTTTTACTTGAAAAAATGCATGTTTCAAATTTAATTTATTTATTTTTAACAGTTGTTTCATGTTGCGTTGATTGTCAAATATTACATGAAAATGAGAAAAAACCCAAATAAAAACGATTACACGTTAAAAAATTGGGTTCATGTCAAAATATGTATTTTAATTTGTACATTTAATAGTAATTCTCGTTGTTTTCGACATAGGTATATATAACATCATCCAACATTAAATAAAAGGACAAATCGATTAGAACGTCCTTAATGAAATTAATAATTATAATTCCTAATTTCTACCCAATCTTTTGACGTATAGTGTATACAATTCGCTTGTGTTACAACACATTTATCTTCTTTGTAACATTACCATCTGTTTCCTCTTTCCAGGATAAACGTCGTTGTCAAACGTATCGGCGGAGCCTATGGAGCCAAAATAGTCCGCTCTTCAATGGTTTCCACAGCATGTGCTGTAGCTGCTTTCAAACTCAACAAACCAGTACGATTAACTCTCCCTCTAGTTGAGAATATGAAATCTCTAGGAAAACGTACACCGACGTCTGCAGAATATGAAGTTGAAGTTGACGAAAATGGAGTTATCCAATACCTAAAGTATTTGTATTACCAGCCAACTGGTTTATCAGGGATGAACGAGCCAGTCGTTGCTCATGTTCCACACTTTTTGAAGAATTCTTATGTGGATGACACATGGGAAATTAACGGGAATTTGGTGGAAACTGATTTACCGGGAAATTCGTACTGTCGGGCGCCAGGTAAAAATTATTGCACTTGACGAAAAATATCCTATACTAACTAGGGGGCTATTCTGTAACTTACCTGTTAATTGTTAACTGCTAAACAATAAAAATATATGTGTCAAATGAAAATTTCAATATTATTTCAGTGTTATTAATGGTTAAAATTTTTAACATGAAAGTTGCGGATAGGCCCCTAACTACATAAAAATTACAGTGACTATTAAATGTTTTGTGTGATCGAAAATAGTTATTTGCCAAACTACACAGGAAAGAGTTTCTTTTCCCATTCAAGCTGCTCCAATGAGGCAATTCGAGCAAGAGTAGAAAAAGCGTTTACTTTTCGTGTTAGACATGTTTCTAAAAACGATTTGTCCGTACCTTAAATTAACTTTGATAATACAGTAACACAAAAATCCTCGAGTGCTCTCAATTCAAAGTCATGTTGTTTCTGGATATGTTGGAAATAAAAGCGTAACCTTTCCATTATTGAGGAAGTGTATTTAAATTAGTCAAGTTTACAAGCCTGTAACTCTAAAACTAAACGAGATATTAAAATGGGGTCTTCAGCTTTGGAATCAGCGGTTCTTAGTTAATAAGTACCCATAATATTATTAATACTACAGTACTGTTATAATTGTGGCAAACAGTTTTATGAAAATCTGTCAGATTTAATAAAAATTTAAACTTATTTTAGGTTTACAAGCTTGTAATGCAAAATCTGTTAGTAATATTGTGTTTTCAAGTACACCCTATTAATCTTTTTCATAAATTTAGGTATTTTTGTTACGATTTATTGGCCCATAATTAATTGATGATAGGTTATGACAAAATAGATAAGTCATTTTTAGGTCAAAAATTGTTTTCTTCAAAAACATTTGAAATTCCACACATGGCATCTACTCGTCATGAAACCTCCAAAATTTGAAAGTAGAGTTCTGCAGCTTATTTAGTTCCCGAGATATGACATTTCAAAAATAGGTCAAAAATGAGTATAAATAGGCTTGTATCTCAAAAAGTAATAAAGATACAAAACTGGCGACTACGCCATTCGATTCTACGGAAAAAGTTACATAAATATGCAAACTTTCATTAAAATCGCTCTGCGGAAAAAAGTTTTAGAGCAAAAAGTTTGAAAATCGCTGAAAATCGGTAAAAACTCAAGGGGTTAGTATTGAAATTTTGCCAAAATTTTTCATGTCTCAGAATTTTGATTTATATACCCTATCCCCCTATTTCCGACCCGAAACTTACAAAAAAATTAGTTTTAGCCATATCTGAGTCTTAGTTTTGAAAATATTTGCAATTTATTGAACGTGGAGTTGAGCGCAAAAGTGGCCATAAAATATATGATGGGCGATATCTTGAAAACTAAAAGAGATATTTGAAATCTGATCTGACGAGCGTATTCAGCACACTTTACTCCTCTAGGATGTACATTTTTGTTATGATAACTCTTGAAATATATGTTTTATAAACAGTCAAAGTTGATAGAAATTATATCGAAAAAATCCAACTTTCGTAACCTGTATCTTTACAACCATCAATGATATTTTAAATCGGATTCAAAATTTGCATTCCTCATACTTTAATTAGCTATGAGCCATAGTATCATTATAATATTTTTGTAAATTGTTACAAGTTAATGGTATTGTATTGACGACGATTTTTCGTATATTTCAATGTGTGAATTGCTACAAATGGAACAGCATATATTCAAATTAACACAATATTTCTCACCAAAATCAAATTCGTGACTTGCGCAGTCGATGCAGTGTTTCTATTTTCTTATGTGGAGCATAATAATTATACATACACTTTTTTTATTCTGGTTAGGATCTACTGAAGCCGTAGCAATGATAGAAACAGTAATGGAACATATTGCATCTGTTACAAACAAAGATCCCTTAGATGTACGACGCGCAAACATCAAACCAGAGAATTCCGCCATGACAGATTTCATCAAAGAGACAACCGAATGGACTGACTACGAATACCGGAAGAAAGCAGTTGATGACTTTAATTCTGTAAGCCACCATTATAGACAATCGGTATTTTGAGGTCAATTTCTTTTTTAATTTAGAAAAATCGCTGGATGAAAAAAGGAATAAGTTTGGTAATAATGGAGTATCCCTTTATAATCTTCGGTCCTTACAGTGCTTTCGTCTCAGTTTTTGCTGGAGATGGGTCAGTGGCAGTGTCCCACGGGGGGGTGGAATGTGGACAAGGCATCAATACAAAAGTATTTCTTTTCAATATAACTTAATAATTTTGTGATTGTGATTTTGATAAATAATTGTAGGTTGCTCAAGTATGTGCGCATGTTCTGAATATACCAATGGATATGGTCAGTGTTAAAGCAAGTTCTTCGTTGAATGCGCCTAATAATATGGCCACTGGAGGCAGTATCACCAGCGAAGCAGTATGTTATGTGAGTATACGAATAAGATATTACAAAAAAAAAAATCTTGAGCTTGAACAACTTGTAAACGATACAAAATAAAGAAAATTTATTGTTACCAACACAACATCCCACTTAAATACAACAGTGTATTGATTACAACAATGTATTGATTACAACAATGCATTGATTACAACAATGTGCTGATTATAAAAATGCACTGATTACAACAATGCACTGATTACAGTAATAGATAATCTGATGTGGCCAGCATATAACCTCTCGCTTTTAAACAGTACAAAATAGAAAAAAAATCAAATAAAATTTGTAGCTGTAACAGATCCCAGTGCTGGCAACTATTAAATAATTATTGTACAATTAGGATAATTTTAGCAGATATATTGATATACTATAGTAAATTAGGACGTAACATGAAACAAAATTTGCAAGAAGAATTAACTAATTAATTCGTCGAAATTGAGGACAAAACACATAATTTTGAGTGTTATTCACTTCTTGAGGTTGGCAACACTGACTGTCAGTTTCAATTTGCAACTGACAGATGTATAAACTTAACCTATATTGTATTTCTTTTACAGTTTTTTCGAATTTTAGATTTCAAATAAAACTTAATAAGTACTTCGGCACTGAAGTTCCTTTTTATCACTCACATGGTTTAATAAATTCCATTTTCGTGATAAAAATTGAACTTCAGTGCCTTGATACATAAATAACTATTTTTTTATTATAATAAAATTTAATCTAACTCAATTATTTACAAAGGTATGTTCGAAATAACTTTTAGGCCTTCAAGCAAGCTACTACTTTCTGTTGATAACAAAAATATATTCAGCTCATAATTTGAACATCCACAGGCAGATTTCCAAAAAGAATTAATGTTAACTCCATTTTGCATTATCTGTAACTTCGTTTCTAAATTAATTAAATTAACAAAATGAGTAAAATTTTATACTAACCAATGTTAACTACAACCTTAGTTAAAATAAATATGTTTTGAGAATAAAATATGAAGTTACGAGTAATAATAAATTTGGTGTTAGTGCTAATCCCTTTTGTGAATCTATTTGTCCAGGTCTAAATATTAAAATTGAAAATAATATTGTGATAAAAGTCTACTGTAATCAATTGTTGACCTGTAGATGGTTTATAATTTAAAGTTGTAATGTATTATGTAAAAATATTGTAATATATGTGTGTTGAATAGGGAACAATGCAAGCTTGTAAAGAAATTTTATCACGTCTGGAACCCATAAAAGAAAAAATGAAGGACCCATCTTGGAAAGAACTTGTACAAAAAGGATTTAGAGAAAATGTGGAATTGTGTGCTACACATTTGTAAGTATTCAGAAATTATAGAAAAAGTATTGGTCCTCCATTTTGTATAACCCTAATAACTAATTTTATTTTTATAAAAGAGTCTAATGTTTCAGTGAAGAGTGTGAGATTAGGACGTAAAGTAAATTAATTTGTATATTTGTCTAGTATGTTCTCGAGGGATGCACGTTTTGACCGGGTGTCTGCACGGTGCGAGTTATAATCTGGGTACATTTGCTCGAAACCTGAAGGTATCTAGAGTCTTCTAGATATGATCCATTGAGTGTTTATAATGGTGTGTTAGTGCCTAGTGGATGTTGGGTGTGGATGAAGAAGCATGAATGACGTGTGCTGTGGAAATGAGGCATTTGAGAGGAAAGTGATCGTATCCACATTGGTGTATGGTGAGTGTGAAGAATGTTGTTAAGAAAGTGGGAGTGAGTCAGTTGAGGTGAAAACTTGGTGAAACTAATATATGCAGGTGAGATTGAAGGTGAACGATTGCGTGGGCGTCCGAGGAATAACTGGTTGGGTATGATTGATGGTTTATTGCGTAAAGGAATGATGTATGAATGTGGACGAGGCGAAAGTGGAAATTGATTGTTGGATGACTGTGTTTCTGGGTTCGTGCTACCCCACTGAGTGGGATATAACCTAACATTATTTATATACAGATTCTAGTATAGAAAATAAAATATCCATATTTTTTTTTTAAATCGATGAATTAGTTTCTGCTTTTTTCATGTTATTTATTATGATTATTATTATTGGCGTTTTACTGAAATATATTATTTATTCTATTTATTGTATCAGAATTTTAGAAAACAGATGTTTGTTAAAACAAATTGTAAGTATATTATTATTTGTAACCTAAAAATTTCTTTTCTATGTTCTTAGATACAGTTAGTAACAAAATTGTTTTGAAATATTAGATTAAAATAAAATTAACTTGAGTATTAGTTTTGTTATCAAATTGCCGCTGAATACGTAATAACTTTCTTTTATCCAACATCTCTCAATAAATGCTCTATAACTATGGCGATTTTAAACAAGGAAAGTAACAGATTACTCACTAGTGGGTATAATTTTGAGAAAATCCACTAGTGAGTATTTTTTTATTTATAACAATAATAATAACACACACCACCTTGGTAACTACTTCGATTAATATTTTAATTTAAAAATTTAAAGCATATGTCACTGTCAAATAATATATCTTTAATAATTTTTTCATTTATTAAGAGGTGTTGGATAAAACGTTATACTTCACACGTGGGCAAAGTGGAAATACCCACTCGATAAAATTATCACACGAGTGTGCTAAAATTTCTCTCATGGGTAATTGCTTACTTTGCCCACTTGTAAAGTAAATAACTATTTCTACTCTTGTATAAATATATCCCCATTAATTAAATTTTTTCGATGAATTATAGTACTTATAATACACGACAGTTATGATTCATAATTCAATCGACCAATCACAAGCCAGAAATCCTTAATTCACCATTATTTTAAAGACGTGATGTGGATTATCTAACAGTTGACATTTAGTCAGTTGTCATTGTATATTTTTCTGTTGACTTTTTCAACGAGTGTTTTCAACGAATTTCGACCACATTCAAAAGTGATTTCCCAATTTACAGGAGTAGAAGAATATAATCTTCATTCGTATGATTTGCATCTTCATGTTCATCTATCATAATCCCTCATATAATAATATTATCTGTATTATTTGAAAGGTTTTCCGACAAGTCCGATGTGAAACCCTACATAATTTTGGGCACCTGCGTGTGCGAAGTAACCTGTGATCTATTAACCGGCGAACACAACATCGACCGCGTGGACCTCCTCGAAGATGCCGGCCAGAGCATGAGCCCCAACGTAGACGTGGGTCAAATGGAAGGTGCATTCGTCATGGGTATGGGCTACTACACCAGCGAAACGCTCATATATGACGACAAAGGAATGTTGTTGTCTAACAGCACCTGGACTTATAAAGTTCCAGGTGTGAAGGACATTCCAGAAGACTTTAGAGTTAAGTTTAAGCAGAATAGTACCAACCCTCAAGGCGTGCTCAACTCGAAAGGTATGATACTTGACATTTTTGTCAACACACAATTTTAAATTTCATCGTACAATGTCGTAATAGTATATTACGTACCGTGAACTGTAAGTGATAGTTTTTAGGTCGAGAATGTAGTTTGGGATGTCGAGACCCGTAGGGTCGAGATTTCCTAAACATTCGAGGCCTAAAAAATCACTTACAGTTCGAGGTTAATAAGCTATTTTTTGCAATACCTGCGTAAATATAAGAAAAGGAAAAATAGGTATCAAAATTAACAGCTGTCAGATTGAGGTTAAAAATAAAATTTGAATGATATATATTTACTTACCATCCACCATGAACGGTAAGTTTCACTTACCATCCACCGTGGACGGTAAGTAAATGATGTAACCATGGAAACCAATTGTGCAATAAAAGTTCCACTTACTGTGTTTAAATTTTGTTATTAATGAGTAACTTACAAAACAGGTATTGCAAAAATTCAATTACGAAATTATTTTGATATTGTAAAGTAGTTTAAAATCAAATTACAAAACAAAATTTGTTGTGTACCTTTGGCAACTTTTAAACAAAAGTGAGCCAAAACCTTTTCCTCACTAGTGATTAAATTGCGTACTTTGCTCACTCATTTCACGGAGCAAACAACATCAAAAATAAACGATTGTGAAAATATATTTTGTGATTTCAGCTACCGGTGAGCCGCCATTATGTTTGAGCGCAGCTGTTCCTTTAGCAATAAGACGAGCTTTGGCTTCAGCCCGCGCTGATGCAGACGAAAAAGCGGACCCTTTTGTGCCGATGCGTAAGTCTACTTTTTTTTTTTAATTTCAAGGATTATTGTAAAGATCTTCAAACAATTAATTTCTTTTGTTGCAGATGGTCCAACAACAGTTGAATATAAATTCCTGAATAGCTTGAATGATTATAAGAAATATACGCTATAACTATAAGAATAATAAAATGCATAATATGTATTATTTTTAAAAGTTTGGTTATGGTAAACAAGTATTTTTGTGATAATTATTTTGATCTAAAAAAATATTTACAATTATCGGTGGTGCCTATTACATTACAAAAAATAAATAAAAATGTATTAAATAAGAAAAGAAATATGTATGTAAAGTGATAATAAAAAATAAATAATATATAATTGTTGCTGTTTTAACCTTATTTTGAATAACCTATAATGCTTGTATGATTGTTAAGGATTATGTATTTTCAAAAAGAAGAAATCTGTTGTGGGCAGCACAATACCTCCCGCCATAGATTTCTTATCGAACACTGCAGGAACCATTATCAAGAAACGCTCATCCCTTTAAAAAATTATGACACCTGTCAAAAAATGACATTTATCAACAGTTTGTTAAAAAAAAGGGCAGATTTAAACGAAAATATCAAAATATAATTTTTCTTTAACGTGTTGTAATTCGTAAATGGTGACAGTAAGAGGAAAATGTTTCAAACAATAATAATATTTGAAACATTATTCTAATAACAAAATTTGCTTTAAATTATAATTTACTGAGATATTTTAAAATAACTTGATAGGGCTTCAAGTAAACTACCACTTCCGGTTATTGGATTATCACCAAAAACTAATCAGCTCTTCCAAAGGGGATACAATTGATATATACAATATATCAAAATTTTAAGTTTAATAGTTTTTTAGAAATCGTAACTCTAGAGATCCACATAGACTCACATACTCACTGCCATAACATATAATTGATTGAAATGAAATGAAATAATTTATATGTTATGGCAGTGCCAAAACGTATAATAAATTGTATGTTATGGCAGTGCCACAACGTATAATAAATTATATGTTATGGCAGTGCCACAACGTATAATATATTATTATATGTTATGGCAGTGCCACAACGTATAATAATATATTATACGTTATGGCAGTGCCACAACGTATAATCAATTATATATAATTTAGTTTACAAGTATTTAGCTAACATCTTCTACATGAAACTTTTTTGTCAATCTATTTACAAAAAAAATGGAGTTTATTATTTTGTGGGTCCAGTAAACTTCCTCTTCCGGTTATTGCACACTCGGACACACATCCATCCATATATACACTCAGTCATTGAACCATCACTGAGAAAATTATTTAAACGGAGTCAGTTTTTTTTTATGAATCCAATACTTCCTTATACTTTGTATAATACAATAATAATGCTTCAAAATTATTTGCAATGTCCGTAAAACTCTAGAACATTATTTCTTGTGTGTGTGTGTAACAATTATATACCTACTTTTGAGTTGCAATGTACAAACGTGAACATTAATTGGTAATCTATATACAAGGTAGCTGACGTATGAATCAAAATTATATTCTAAATAGCACCTAAATTTATGTCTGTTTATAGTAGTAAATATTTTTAATGATTTTATGTTAATGTTAAATTTCATCACATTATCAAGAGGCTGTGAACGCCATATTGATATACTGGTTGTCAAGGTCGATCTTGGTCAAATCCAAACGAATAAGGAATATCAATTGTACAACAATAAAGGAGAAGGCATTATCTATACGAATATGTGCAAAGATTTTTAATAATTTCAACGAAAGAAGATATAAGTATGTGATAAATTATTAACAGACACTTAGTGCTTTATATTCTGACACATTCATTACATACTTGACACAGTATAGTATGGATTTCACACAATATTTTCATGTATGTTTTGTATTAATTATGTGCAAATTAATAACAGTGCAAAGTTCTTTACGTAAGTGTGTTTTGTATCAATTTTTTGCACTTTTCAAACAATTGCAAACAAAATAGTTTTTGTGTGTTTTACACAGTTTAAAAACAAATTAAAAATAATAATTTAACAATCTTGTTTTCATGAGCAAAACAATGTATTTGAATCAGCAAATTTTGCCATAAAAATTAATTAATACGAAAAGTGAAGTTTTTTTTGTCATAAAACTAAGTGAATGTAAAATTATTGCAAACGATGCATGTTTCAAGGATTGTTGACAACAAACGACATATTTATAAAACAAAACATAAACAATAAATTTCGTTTAAGTAATTATAGTAGATATAAAAATTTATATAGTAATTATAATAATGGAAACAATATGTTTACAACAAAAACATTTTACTAAATTGTCTCTTGTTGTATAGTACATAAGCCTTGATTTTTTTTTTTTTTACAGTCGTTAATTACAAAATAATTGCAAATATACATTTCAATTTTCCATCTTTAATTGCGCCATTTTGTAGAGCTAAATATATTTCTTGCGTCAAGAAAAAAAAAAAAAGACAAATTAAACGAAAATAAATTGGTACCTAGATTTTTTGGTATACATATACATCTCAAATAAATTCCCAAATAAAATTTTCCATTCACAGATGATTCAGAATGTATGCTATTCCATTTGTAGCAATTCACACATTGAAATATACGAAAAATCGTCGTAAACACAATGCCATTCACTTGTAACAATTTACAAAAATATTATAATGATACTATGGCTCATAGCTAATTAAAGTATGAGGAATTCAAATTTTGAATCCGATTTAAAATATCGTTGATGGTTGTAAAGATACAGGTTACGAAAGTTGGACAATTATTGAATTTTTTCGATATAATTTCTATCAACTTTGACTGTTTATAAAACATATATTTCAAAAGTTATCGTAACAAAAATATACATCCTAAAGGAATAAAGTGCGCTGAATACGCTCGTTAAATCAGATTTTAATTATCTCTTTTAGTTTTTAAGATATCGCCCATCATATATTTTATGGCCACTTTTGCGCTCAACTCCACGTTCAATAAATTCCAAATATATTCAAAACTAAGACTCAGATATGGCTAAAACTAAATTTTTTGTAAGTTTCGGGCCGGAAATAGGAGGATAGGGTATATAAATCAAAATACTGAGTGATGAAAATTTTTGGCCAAATTTCAATACTAACCACTTGAGTTTTTACCGATTTTCAGCGATTTTCAGTTTTTTTGCTCTAAAACTTTTTTCCGCAGAGCGATTTTAATGAAAGTTTGCATATTTATCTAACTTTTTCCGTAGAATCGAATGGCGTAGTCCCCAGTTTTGTATCTTTGTTATTTTTTGAGATACAGGCCTATTTATACTCATTTTTGACCTATTTTTGAAATGTCATATCTCGGGAACTAAGTGAGCTGCAGAACTCTACTTTCAAATTTTGGAGGTTTCATGACGAGTAGATGCCATGTGTGGAATTTCAAATGTTTTTGAAAAAAAAATTTTTTTGACTTAAAAATGACCCATCTATTTTGTCATAACTTATCATCAATTAATTTTGGGTCAATAAATCGTATCAAAAATACCTAAAGTTATGAAAAAGATGAATGGGGTATTCATTGGTGTACTTGAAAACACAATATTACCAACAGATTTTGCATTACAAGCTTATAAACCTAAAATAAGTTTTAATTTTTATCATTTCTGACAGATTTTCATAATACTGTTTGCCAAAATTATAACGGTACTGTTGTATTAATAATATTACGGGTACTTATTAACTAAGAAACGCTGATTCCAATGCTGAAGACCCCATTTTAATATCTCGTTTAGTTTTAGAGTTTCAGGCTTGTAAACATGACTAATTTAAATAAACTTCCTCAATAATGGGAAGGTTGCGCTTTTATTTCCAACATATCCAGAAACAATATGACTTAGAATTGAGAGCACTCGAGGATTTTCTGCAATTTAAACTAAAAAAATCTGATGTGCGCAGCACATAACCTCCCGCTCAATACTACTCTTAAACGATACAAAATAGTACTTGATGATACAGAAACATATCTTCTTATTTATTTATTTTCTATTTATATTTCAGAAATTTAATTTTATTTCATATATTTATTTAACTTTTTGACATATATTTCAATAAGAAAACAGCTTCACAATCACAATGACATGTGTCACATTTCATAAAAAATCTGCAAATCTTATTTTCAGCTGACTACATACATGTATGTCATCGGAATGATCCAGACATCAATAAATGTATCGTAGAATCTGTGGAACATCTTCGTCCAAAACTACGAATAGGCATCCCAGAGCTGATGGTACCAGCCATGGAACCCCTTCACCTGGGGGATATTTCCCTACAAAGGGGTTCCCAAGGGGCTCGAGTTAACCTAAATCTGACACAGCTTCAAGCATGGGGCCCGAGCACCTTCATCTTGAAATCTGTGAAGTGAGTTTGTTCAACATCCACTAGGCACTAACACACCATTATACACCCTCAATCGAGCATCTCTAGAAGACTCTAGAAGACTCTAGATACATTCAAGTTTCGAGCAAATGTACCCAGAGTAACCTTGCACCCTGCAGACACCCGGTCAATACATCCATCCCTCGAGAACATACTAGACAAATATACAAATTTATTCACTTGTTCCAGTCTCACACCATTCACTGAAACATTACAATCAGTCACCAAATCATTCTTCTCAAACACCAACACTTTACATTTATCGACATTCAATAGCAGATTATCTTTCCCTACTTCATTTATGCTCACAATCATTCTTCTCAATTGCTCATCAGAATTTAGAATTAAAAATGTCACGCTGATTTGTTATTGATTTAATGGGACCTATAAGGGTTTCAATTTGCTCTAATAAAAATACTAAATTTATAGGGTTTTTTCTTCTATTTTTAGTCACAATATAGAGAAAAATCAATTTCAGTTCAAGGCTCTTATTCCAAATCTTCATTTTAAAGGAAAGTATTCAATTAATATGAACGTATTATTTGTGAAGTTTACTGGACATGGAAATGTCAATGGAAATTTTAGTAAGTATTCATATTTTCTCTACGAAAACACTAATAGGTATATGTATAATAAATTTGTTACACACATAGTATATGAATATTGTTGTTGTAAATCAGTTACATACATAATTTAATACTCTTAAACAATTATTTGAATCATTTTTGTCCAAAATAATTTACGATTCACTTTTTACAATTCAATTTTGTTATAAATAACAAATTTCGTTAATTTTACTGTTAATTATAAATAGTATATTATACATTAAGGGAGAGAAATGTATGATTTTTCTAGCAGCCTACGGCTCGTGCTACAATACAACACTTCTCTCCTGCGATGTATATACTATTTTTTCGCAACCCTAATATTTATGATGGTTTTTAGTATTTCAAAATTATTTGAAATGTATGTTACGTTTGATTGGTTAAATTTTCACGACAGGAGAGAAAATACACAATTCTCCCGTAGAAATGAAATTAGCTGTTTTTGTCATGAATGTTGGTATCATAGAAACCAAGTTTCCTTTTAGGTCTTGAAAAAAATTGTTGTTAATATTTTGTATCAATGTTAAGCAAAAAAAAAATGCTAGAGCTTTCTATGACCTCCATATTAAAAACAAAAGTTGATTTAAAAAACTAGTTAATAATGTTTATATAAATAAAAAAACAATAAGTAAGGTGATTGAATTGTCTTATTTTTCTAACAGTATTGGGAAAGTAGTGCAAAAAAGTTTCAACATTTTTCTGACAAGCAAATCAGCTCATGATCTTGAATGTTACAATTACAATAATACAGTATAATTATTGAATCTTCTCTTACAGCAAATTTTCTAATCGAAGCAAAAATGCAAGGCGAAAAAGTTTTCAACAAAACAACCAATAATCATCATTTGGTCTTCAACAAAATTCGCCTTAACCTAAAAATTCCACACTCTTCTATGAAGCTAGAAGGTCTCTTCGGCGGAGACCCAATACTAGAAGAAGTAGCCAACGATATTCTAGAGAACAATTCTGCGGTGTTCGTTGAAGAAATTCGTCCAGCTTTAGAAGAATCTTTGGGAGAAGTGTTTAAAAATATTTCGAATGGTATTACGAGTTCCTTTACGTATGAAGAATTATTTCCTCTTTAAAATTTTAATTTAAATTTTAGCGTAAAGGGACTCAAGGTAATAAAATATTTCAAATATATTTATTAATTATGTGTAATGTTTTTTGTACAAGGTGAAATTATAAAATGATAACCTTTGCATTGAATATTTATTAGGCACTAACCTTGACTTCTAATTTAAATGAGAACTAGATAATTATGAAATATTAATTTTATAATAATTAAGGTTAAGCCTGGACTAGCATTAGAACATTTTACGTTTCAAAATAACCTTAGAAATTATGATAATTTTCATTTTTTAAAAGACTATTTCCCTCATACAATTTAAGCAATCAGAATTCTGACATTTCTGAATGTCGTGCAATCAACGTAGAATTACACGATAATTTTGCACTTGTGCAAATTATCGATAATTTATCATAAATCATTATTTACTTACTGTTTCTATTAACTTATTTTCCTGATCAGGAATTACATGGATTTTAATTTAATCTTTTTATTTAATTAATATGAGTCTCGAAAGTATTTTTAACAGTTAATCGAATTAATTTTACTACTTTATAAATATTAACTTTTATTTTATAACCTACTTTAAGCAAAATAGGTAAAAACGTTAATTATGAAATATATTTAATGTTGTTGATTAATGATTTTGTTTTTATCTTATAAAAAAAAATACATAGATAACAACTTTTTGTTTGTTTGTTTTGGTATGCATTTCATTTCTGAATTTAATGGATGACTTGACTATTTTTTTTATGCACTTTCAAAGAAGAAGTTATATAATCAAACTATTTTATGTACTTTTCTTATGTATAAACAAAAACTGTAACCATCGTTAATATCATACTAATTTTAAGTAAAATATAAATTTAAAATAATTGACACTCTTGCAATGTACCTCATATCCCTAGCAACAACAAACATACAATGAGCAGATTTCTAAGGGGTCGTAGAAAATAGTTATTTATGTATCAAGGCACTGAAGTTCAATTTTTTATCACGAATATGAAATGAAATAAACCATGTGTGTGATAAAAAGGAACTTCAGTGCCGAGCTACATGTTAAGTTTTATTTGAAATCTAAACTGTAAAAAAATTACAATATAGGTTAAGTTTATACATCTGTCAGTTGTCAATTGAAACTGACAATCAGTGTTGCCAACCTCGAACAGTGAAGTTATCGTAACACTCAAAATTATGTGTTTTGTCCTCAATTTCGTCATCGGAATTAATTAGTTAATTCTTCTTGCAAATTTTATTTCATGTTACGTCCAAATTTACTATAGTACGTCAATATATCTGCTAAAATTATTCTAATTGTACAATAATTATTTAACGGTGCTCAAAATCGTCGTATAATGGGTTACTTTAGTGACAATTTTTGAGCACTTTAGTGCCGATTTCAAATAAAAATAATTATTATATATCAAAACTGTCAAGACAAATTACCAAAAAAATTAATCAATATAATAACGTAAATAATAAATGCTAACCAATCTTCATGTAAACGATATACGTCAAACGTCACACGCGCCAAATTACGAAATGTATCAAAATCAAAATGATGCTTTCAGGTTTTTTTTACTAGCGACGTTAAAAGCACTCCGCTTCGCGTCGTGCTCTTAAACTCCTCGTACCTACTTTAGAAGCTTACTTACACGTTATACACTTGTATCATAATATAATATTTTGTGCGAAGTACCTCAGTTAATTACAAAAAAAATATAAAAAATAATTAACTTCAAATACCTTTGTAAAAAAAAGTTCTTTTTTATGATTTTGTTTGCGTATTTACCAGGGGTATTGAACCATGACCAAAACTTTAAAAATATTGTTTCTGGTACAGAGGCTGTGTAACAAATTAAACATTGTGTTTTTACGTATTCGTCAACTTTTTTCAGTCAAAATGAGCCTATAAACTATCATTATGACCCTGAAGAAGCAGGAGAGAATTTCCACTGCTAGGTTTCTTATAAATACTACAGTGTCTCTGGAAAAAGAGAACAGTATCTCTTTTGTAGTTCAACATGTTGTTATATGTGTGTTTGCTCGCTGTAGGCCATTTGGTTTTAGGAAAATCGTTATGTAAGTTCATTTTGTACAATTATTTAAATATTATGGCTTAGGGTTGTAAGCGGTATTTAGAAAAAGGTATATCAAATAAAAATAACTCTTTTGATTAACGTTTGGGGTTTAATAAATTCGTCCTTTTGTTAATGAAATAAAATATCCAAAAATTTATAACAAGCTAGTTTGATATTTTTACTTACATACTATTTTGATTTATTTATTTAATGGTCAAAATTTTGCGAAAATAATCAAAGTTTCTAACATCTTGTAGCAGAAGTTTAATAGAGGAATAAGTAAAATATTTATTGCTTACATTGAAATACATATTTCTATAAAATTGTTTTCAAATTTGTTAGTACAAAGTGTATTTAGGTTTTCTATTAATTATTATACATTTTGGAAAAAGTTGTGATAAGCTGCAAATCAATTGAATGATTAATTCTTAGTCGACAAGGTAACACAGTAAAAAATTTATAATTGACAAAATTTTTAGTCCCAGATGTTCCACCTTTTTAATTTTTGTTAATTTAACAAGATTCAATTTTTTTAGCAAATACCAAATTATTTTTATGTATTTCATAAAATAATAGTTATTTATTTTACAAGTGGGCAAAGTGAGGAATTACCCACGAGAGACATTTTAGCACACACGTGTGATAATTTTATCGTGTATAACGTTTTATCCAACACCTCTTAATAAATGAAAAATTTATTAAAGAAATATTATTTGACAGTGACATATGCTTTAAATTTTTAAATTAAAATGTCAATCGAAGTAGTTACCAAGGTGTTATGTGTTATTATTGTTATAAATAAAAAAACACCCACTAGTGACTTTTCTCAAAATTATTCCCACTAGTGGGTAATTTGATAAAATTGTTTAAAATCGCCATAGTTATAGAGCATTTATTGAGAGATGTTGGATAAATAAATATATCATAACGCCTTTTACCCATTATGGGTATGGCACTCTGCTTACGCAGATCTCGGTAAGTGATATATTTTTTCGTATGAAGTGCGGTTACCAGTCGTCAAATCATAGCCCCGAAATATGTTAGTGTATTGTGTATTTCATAACTAAATATATTTGTGAATGTAGTAATTATTAACATTTATTTGTACGTGATTTTGACTAAATATTTTAGTAATTATATTGAAGCAGTTATTATTACAACAAATTAAGTTTAACAATTTCAAATTGATAAGTTAGCTAAATTTATTTGTTATTATTGACGAGTCTATTTGTTAAAGTTTATAAATCCAGCAAATAAATAAATACAACAATTTTTCTTGTTATAAATTCAGAATTGACAATATTTTAATTTACAAATTGTCATATTTGTTCAAATTGTTAATTTAACAAAACAAATTTGTCAATATTAACAACAGCAAAATGAATAAATCACAAATCAATTTTTTACTGTGTACTGATTCAAAAATGCAATTACAATTTTCGATGTTTTCGTCTTAGATAAAATAAATATTTTGCAACAACTGCACTATTAAAACTGCATTGATTCTCATGTTTCTAACGATGTTTCTATAACGTTAGACGAAACTGTTTATAAACAAAAGAGAAATGACTTATTTATAGGTCAATGAATCGCGAAAGTTATTTCATAAACTCGTTCTTCATTTGTTACGTGTTGCCTTTAAAAATTTACTATTTCCAATAACGAATAAAAACATGCAAAACTACAACGAATACAATAAAAAAAACTATGTTTTAATTACAGCAATCAGTCAATGTCATCGATCCGATCCAGATCTCAACACTTGTCTGTTGCAACTAGCTGGGCCAACATTCAAACAACTGAAAAATGGAATCCCAGAATTGGGGCTCCAGTCTATTGATCCCTTAAACGTAGATTTAATGTCCGCTGAAGGGGATTTAGAACTGATTAAGATTAAAATGGTGATGAAAAACATGACGATGTTTGGACAATCTGAAGTAGTTTTCAAACAAATTAAGTAAGTATTTCTTAAAGGGAATTATATCATTTAAGCCCAGTTAAAATCATACGAAGGGAAACTGTTAATTATAATTTTTACCGCATAATACATATATGTAAGGGAGGTATTATGTTTTTGTTACGAATTGATTAGATTTTAGAACAATTCATCCACAGCAAGTGCTAGATTATTTAAAGGCCTATCAGGGTTTTTGGACTTTAGTAAATAAATGAGATAAAGTATATAAGATTTGAAATATTTTTCCAATACCTTTGGGCCAAATGAAATATTGGTCAGTGATTTTTGTTAATTTGTTATTATGTCACTTGGTATTTTTCCCCAAAATATTCTTAAAAATAACAGAATTTAAGATACAAATAAATTGAATACAGCAATTATCCTGTGGTCCGATTAGAACAAATTTATGTATTGGCTACAATCTTAGATAAACTAGATAATAAATTTATCAGTGCAATAAACAAAACAATATCGCATCAAAATCATAGCTTAAGTATTATTATTATTCCAGCTGTCATTTTTTGATGGGGTAAATTTTTATAAAAAAAAATAAAAAGGTGACAATTTTACTATTTTTCACAAAATAAAATTAAAAAAATTATATATTTTTTCCAAAAGATATGGGATAAATAGCTCTATGGTAACGTGTTGGACTGTGTATCGTGAGATCTTCAGTTCGAATCCCACAGCTGACAGTTGCCAATTTACATTTACTCCTGTTGTACCTTTTCCACTAACAGCTTTGGGGGCTATGATTTGACGGTTGATAACCACACTTTATATGCAAAAATATATTACTGAGATCTGCGTAAGCAGAGTGCCACACCCGCAATGGGTAAAGGCGTGATGATATATTTATTTATCTTTTGATGCGATATTTTTTGTTTATCCCACTGATGAATTTATTATCTAGTTGTCTAGTTTATCTGAGGTTGGTAATACCGGGCCTTTAGTGCCTTAGTAAATACTTCTATATTAAAAAAAATCTGATGTGGCAAGCACATAACTTCCCCCTTTAAACGGTACAAAATAGTATTTGATGATACAGAAACATACCTTTCTATTTATATTTGAGAATTTTATTTTATTTCGTATATTTATTTAATTTTTTGACATATATTTCTCTAAGAAAACAGCTTCACAATCACAATGACATGTGTCACATTTCGTAAAAAATTGAAAATTTTGATGTTTCCATGGTGTACTAGAAATGCAAGATTTGTGAAATCTAATTGCTTTATGAAAATTAATAAAATTAGTGAAATCAAAACACAAGTAAATCGTATTGTAGGGACCCTAAAACGTACTTATTCATTGAAAACTCACTACCCAATTTTTTGACCAAAAACTATACCTCCTTTACCTAGATGTAGGCGGGAGGTAAAAAAGTGTAGAATATTATTAGCAACATTTTTTTAAACTCTTCCTCTGTATTGTATAAATATTAATATTGATATCATGCATTTTTAGCAGTTTTAAATGTTATTAAATAATTGAGTTTTCTAAAATGAAATTTGTATAGAAACATATAGATCGACAAATTGATATGCGTCTTTTGGTCTACCCTACTAAATAATAAATGGATTTAACGTCCACATGCAGTGGTTTAACTTGTACATTCCGACTAAAAGTATATTAATAAAAACAAATTTTTTATTGTTGCATTAATATTTCTAAATAATTTTTCTACGACCACTGAGCAATCTGGTCATTGTATGATTGTTGTTGCTAGGGATATGAGGTACATTACAAGCATCGTGCGAAATGAATTTGTTTTGTGAGTATTTCAATACAAATCAGTTCATTTCAGTACAGGTTCCATTGCTAGGATACTTATTTAGAATTGTCAAATATTGGAATGGGGAAAGCGGGTCAAATTTATTATTAAAATTAAATTAATTTTGAAATAATATCGTGGTCGTAGAAAAAGTATAGTGTACAACTCACATGGAATATCCATTTCATACTCGTAGGAAATTAGTACCATTCCATGCTCGTTGTACAATATACTATTCTGTTGGTTTATTCCAGGTTTGACCCTAATTCACTAAGCGGTGAAGTTCTCTTCACCTTTCCCAAAATGAGGATGACCTGTGACTATTTTGCTACTGGACGTCTTTTTGCTATCCCCTTGGAAAGCAGCGCCCACTTTGATGGCAACTTTAGTAAGTAGATTTTTTAATAAATATCCATTTTGTATAGGCTCTCTGCTCTTAGGGATTTCTAATATATTTTTAAGAAGAAGAAGACCTACAAGGGTTAATTTAAAAGGGTTGACATTGAAGATCTCATTACTGTAAATATTGTTTTGTTTTACAGCTGATACTGACATGACCGTATCTTTCCAACTCAAGACAATTGAGAAGAAAGGCAAAGAATATTTCACGGTTGATAAGTTGGCAATGAAAATGCGTTTGGACACTGCCCACATCCAGTTAGATTCGATTAACCCAGCCAATCAACAACAAGGTAACATTTTACATAATTTTCACTCACTCAAATTTCCCTTGCACTCTAGTATTTTGTCTTTCAAAATGTTAAATAATTCTGTTTCTTTTCAGTGAATGTCATCCAAGATTTCTTCAATGAAAATGACAGACTTGTTTTGGACACTGTAAATCCTTTGGCTAACGATTATGGTGGCGAATTTTACAAACATCTTATTGAAAGTTATCTTCGACGAGTGCCTGCCAATGAATTGCTACCAAACTAATTTATAAGTTTCTTGTATTGTTAAATTGCACACACTGTACAAATAATTAGTTGTTACTTGTCACTGTGTCATGTGTAGTATAAATAAAATGTTTGTTTAATAATTATTTTAAACTTGTTCTCAACCAAGAAAAATATTCACTTATTATTTTATGTCGTGTGAAGGCAATGCAGGAATTATGACAAAAATTGGTGACAAAGATTCACAAAATTTGATGTCTTCTGTGACGTTTGTATGAACATAAAACTTGAACAAGATAAGATACTGTAACAAAACTTATTAAGTATAATTTTGACAATTTGTAGAGCCAAGTATTTGCTTCTAACTAAATATTATGTTTAATAATACATTTTAATTTGTCAATGTGTAGTTATTAACTTATTAAAGAGCGGATTATATGCACGAAAAAACTGTATTACATGCGCATATATATGCACTGATTTTTTGGGAAATATGCATTATATATGCAGAAATATGACAATATATGTAGCAAAAAATGCAAAAAAAATCTTAAATTATTAGATAAAGAGTATAAATGAATGCATTATGAATTTATTGCACAATACAGTCTTAATCCCGATTCACAATTAACATATTAGCCTAGAAATTGATATTATAAGATTATGACATATTTACATAATTACAATAACAAATTATTCAAAATTTTCTACAAAAGAAAAGTGAAACATAAGTAAAAGATATATCCAGCTGAGAATTCTCGGTCTCATATTCATTGTACCCACTTTTACCAGCATTCGTGTATACAATGAATACCTACCGTTACCGTTACAGGGATTTTTCTAGAAATATTAGAGTTTATTGGTTTGTGTATTTGCTTATTGTATTATTTATTGCTTTTTCCGTTGCATATTTATTGCGGCCTCCTCCAATATTTGGGAATTATCAATGTGCATTACCAGAAATTTCAGACTGTTTCTCACTAGACAAGGTCTTAAAATTATTGAAATATGCAATTATATGCCACTTTTGTAAAAATATGCATAAGAATGCCCAAATATGCAATATATGCAATTAGTAATTAGCATTAATTAATTATAATCAATGTAATTCGTCCAGAAAATTGATTTTATTTAAAGATACGCAAAAACAAAAATATATGCACTTTGCTTATAATCCGCTCTCTACTTATGAGACTTATGAGTTATTTATGACAATTTGCAAAGCTGATTAAATTTACTGGATACACAAAAAAATCATATAATTTATTTTAAATGTGGTATCAAATGTTAAAATAAAAATTTATATTTGCTGCTAACAAAATATTATGTTTAAAATAATATATTTCTATTTGTCAAAATGTAATTATTATTAGACATTCAAATTATGGTGCTGCGTACAAGGAAGTTATGTGCTGTCCATACCCTTTATTCGAAAACGCAGTAAGTATTCTATAAAAAGATTGGCCTTGTTTATTATACACATAACGTGAGTGTTTTTATTAATTTAAAATAATTTATTCTTTATATGCGTAAAATGTTTTTTACTCAATAATATACGCATAATAACCTTCAAGTTTATTATAAACATAAATATTTAATATTATATTTATAAATTTATACGAAAAATATACAAATTTATAATATAGTTATTTATCAAACTAGAGAAGAAAGAACTGTTTAACCCACTCGAGCTCAAGAAATCCGAGAGAGAAAGTAGAAGAAAGCGCGCTGTCTTCTCGTGTTAGATGCAGGGTAAATTGAAGCACGAGCCGTAGGCGAGGGCTACAATACGACAAGGGAAAAATACACTTCTCTCCTGGGGTGTATACACTATTTTTTCACGACCCCAATATTTATGATGGATATATTTCAAAATTATTTCATTGTAATATAATTGATGATAGTTCACTTTGATTTATTTAATTTTGTTTATTTTTCACATTATTTGAGCACTTTCCCTCACGACGGGAGAGAAAGTGTACTCCAGTAGATATGCAATCATGATTTTGGTACCATAGAACCCGAATTTTTCTCCCGGTCGCGAAAAGCAATATAGTATCACTATTATCAAATTATTTACCCATTTTGTACTTCATACACTGATACAGCACATAACCTATATTTTTTTATTACATGTAAGTTTTTTGAATTTTCTCAATGCCCTTTGTGTATCTATTTACATTTCAATAACACTAATAATTTTTAACTTTTGGTTTCTGTCTGAACATAATTACTATTATTTTCCAATTCTATATGTTAAATAAAATTCATAAACATATTTTTCAAAATATCATTTTCTAATGCCTATATTACATAATGCAATTGATTGGTCAATGAATTGGTAAATTTTTCTTGTCAATAAACTACCAAAAACATAAATATTGTTCATTTTACACACATCAAGTTTTCCGTCAATCTCTCGTGACAATTTCAGTAGTACCAACACAATATCAACTCTCATATATGCTACTAATATTTATGATTATTTATATTGTTCATATAAATATGATTTCTCTAATAAAAATATACAGAATTCATTTTCTAATGGAACGTCTCTAAGGATAAGATCACTTCTACGTTTTAAGTTGAAGAAATAAAGTTACCCCTTAAACTGTGTTTGTTTTTTTAAGTTATTCGAGTTTGATAGCCGCGAATTTAGTGGCCCATTTAATTGTTATTTCAAGGTCATCTTAGTCTGACCGTCATTTATTTTTCCCATATTTGACATTTTAATAGGATTGTTTTGACTAAGTTTCATGCAAATCGAAGGTGAAGTAATTGTGCGACAGGTATACCAATATTTCGGACTTAAATAGCAATAAACATTAAATACTGGGTGATCCATAACACACGAAAAATTTTGAAATTGTAGCTAGGGACAAAATAATCCTTTTTTCTTAATACGCTTTTGACAAAAAATAAATAACTAAAAAGTTACTGCAAATTAAAGTTATTTTAAATTAATTAAATACCGTTGATAAAAATAATTACTTTTTTGTTTCCACAGAAATATGTTTATTTCAAATCTAACAATTTGCTATCACTTTAATTTTAAATTATGTACCCAACAAAATATAATGACAAAAGCAGTGAATTATAGAAATCTTTTTAATTAATGAACTTATTCCATAAACCATAATTATCTACATATTCCTCGTAACTGAAAGTATTAACAATTTTGCACTTAACTATATTTTATCCAACACCTCTCAATAAATGCTCTATAACTATGGCGATTTTAAACAAGCAAAGTAACAGATTATCCACTAGTGGGTATAATTTTGAGGAAAGCCACTAGTGGGGTTTTTTTTTATTTATAACAATAAAAATAACACACAATACCTTGGTAACTACATTGATTGACATTTTAATTTAAAAATTTAAAGCATATGTCACTGTCAAATAATATTTCTTTAATAAATTTTTCATTAATTAAGAGGTGTTGGATAAAACGTTATACTTCACATGTGTGCAAAGTGGAATTACACACTCGATAAAATTATCACACTCAGCCTTCGGCTTCGTGTGCTACAATTTCTCTCGTGGGTAATTCCTTACTTTGCCCACTTGTAAAGTAAATAACTATTATTTGAAAGTGCTCAAAAATCGTCTTTAAAGCTCAGAAATCGTCACTAAAGTAACCCATTATACGACGATTTTGAGCAACACAGTGTTGGCAACCGTTAAATAATTATTGTACAATTAGGATAATTTTGACAGATATATTGACGTACTATAGTAAATTTGGACGTAACATGAAACAAAATTTGCAAGAAGAATTAACTAATTAATTCCGATGACGAAATTGAGGACAAAACACATAATTTTCAGTGTTACGAATAACATTACTGTTCGAGGTTGGCTACACTGACTGTCAGTTCCAATTGACAACTGACAGATGTATCAACTTAACCTATATTGTAATTTTTTACAGTTTTTCGAATTTTAGATGTAATATGTACCTCGGCACTGAAGTTCCTTTTTATCACTCACATGGTTTATTAAATTTCATATTCCTGATAAAAAATTGAACTTCAGTGCCTTGATACATAAATAACTATTATTATACT
This sequence comes from Poecilus cupreus, assembly GCA_963942605.1. Lineage (NCBI taxonomy): Eukaryota > Metazoa > Arthropoda > Insecta > Coleoptera > Carabidae > Poecilus > Poecilus cupreus. Next base: position 10,811,124 of record OZ012733.1, on the reverse strand, counting down.
TTGATGTTTGAAGAATTGACATTTAATGAATTTCAACGACAACCAGTTTTCCGTTTGGGTTTTTGTTTTTAAGTGGCTCTCAACCATGTGGAAAGCAATTTTTAAACAACAAGAAAAAAATTTAAATAGTTTTTTATTTTTATTTTTATTATAATACAATACCATTAATTTTTTTACTAAACATTGTTCAACTAACATTTAAGTATTTCCAGTTTCTATTTAAACATAATTAATTGTCGTATTTTATAACGAGAACTAATTAATTTATTCAACTTCAATTTGCAGTAACTGTTTTCTTATTGAGTATTTTTCCGTACGTTATGAATTATCCAGTATATTGTTGCTAAGATACGCCAACATACAATAACAAAATAAGAATATCTAATTTTAGACAATAGCAAAGTTTTTGTTTACAATAGAATAGTTATTTACTTTACAAGTGGGCAAAGTAAGGAATTACCCACGAGAGAAATTTTAGCTCACGAAGTCGAAGGCTGAGTGAGATAATTTTATCGAGTGTGTAATTCCACTTTGCCCACGTGTGAAGTATAACGTTTTATCCAACACTTCTTAATAACTGAAAAATTTATGAAAGAAATATTATTTGACAGTGACATATGCTTTAAATTTTTAAATTAAAATGTCAATCGAAGTAGTTACCAAGGTGTTGTGTGTTATTATTATTGTTATAAATAAAAAAATACTCACTAGTGGCTTTCCTCAAAATTATACCCACTAGTGGATAATCTGTTACTTTGCTTGTTTAAAATCGCCATAGTTATAGAGCATTTATTGAGAGGTGTTGGATAAAATATTTTATGGGCGAAGTACCTCAATTAATTAAGAAAAAATTATAAAAAATTTATTATAAGTTTATAAAAAACCTAATCAAGTTCGATTTTAGGTTTTTGTTTTGCTGGTCTAGGGATGTTGAACTGTGACGGAAATTTAAAGAATCTTGTTTTTGCGTCAGAAGACGTATATATTTTTTACGAGTTCGTCAATTTTTTGTCTATCAGACCGGGTAATAAACCATAAATATAACCTTTTGCGATACAGGGGAGAATTTCCACTACGTCTACTGTCCTATAAATACTGTAGTTTGTTTGGAATAAGCGTACAGTATCTCCTTAGTAGTTCAACATGAAGCTAATTGTGTGTTTACTCGCTGTTGGCCATCTGGCTTTAGGAAAATCTTTATGTAAGTTTATTTAGTACATTTGTCTTCAATATTTATTTAAATAAAATGTTTATGTAAAGGATGGTAAATTGAAAAACGCGCCATTTAAGAAAACAGCTTTACAATCAAAATGACATGTGTCACATTTCGTAAAAAATTGAAAAGTGTATCCATGGTGTACAAAGAGTGCAAGACTTTATATTCGATTTTTATTATAAAATAACTGCATCGACTGCGCAAGACACGAATTTGATTTTGGTGGGAAATATTTTGTTAATTTGAATATATGCTGTTCCATTTGTAGCAATTCACACATTGAAATATACGAAATTCGTCGTAAATACAATGACATTAACTTGTAACCATTTAAAATAATATTATAATGATACTATGGCTCATAGCTAATTAAAGTATGAGGAATTCAAATTTTGAATCCGATTTAAAATATCATTCGTGGTTGTAAAGATACAGGTTACGAAATTTGGACAATTATTGAATTTTTTCGATATAATTTCTATCAACTTTGACTGTTTATAAAACATATATTTCAAGAGTTATCATAACAAAAATGTACATCCTAGAGGAGTAAAGTGTGCTGAATACGCTTGTGAAATCAGATTTCAATTATCTCTTTTAGTTTTCAAGATATCGCGCATCATATATTTTATGGCCACTTTTGCGCTCAATTCCACGTTCAATAAATTGCAAATATTTTCAAAACTAAGACTCAGATATGGCTAAAACTAAATTTTTTATAAGTTTCGGGTCGGAAATAGGGGGATAGGGTATATAAATCAAAATTCTGAGAGATGAAAATTTTGGGCAAAATTTCAATACTAACCACTTGAGTTTTTACTGATTTTCAGCGATTTTCAGACTTTTTGCTGTAAAACTTTTTTCCGCATAGCGATTTTAATGAAAGTTTGCATATTTATGTAACTTTTTCCGTAGAATCGAATGGCGTAGTCCCCAGTTTTGTATCTTTGTTATTTTTTGAGATACAAGCCTATTTATATTCATTTTTGACCTATTTTTGTAATGTCATATATCGGGAACTAAATGAGCTGCAAAACTCTACTTTCAAATTTTGGAGGTTTCATGACGAGTAGATACCATGTGTGGAATTTCAAATGTTTTTGAAGAAAAAAATTTTTGACCTAAAAATGAACCATCTATTTTGTCATAACCTATCATCAATTAATTATGGGTCAATAAATCGGATAAAAAATACCTACATTTATGAAAAAGATGAATGGGGTATTCATTGGTGTGCTTGAAAACACAATATTACTAACAGATTTTGCATTACAAGCTTGTAAACCTAAAATAAGTTTTAATTTTTATCATTTCTGACAGATTTTCATAATACTGTTTGCCCAAATTAGAACAGTACTGTTGTATTTTTAATATTATGGGTACTTATTAACTAAGAAACGCTGATTCCAATGCTGTAGACCCCATTTTAATATCTTGTTTAGTTTTAGAGTTACAGGCTTGTAAACATGACTCATGACATCAAGACAAAAATAGTAAAATCGTATTGTAGGGACCCTTAAACTTGCTTATTCATTGAAAACTCACTACACAATTTTTTGACCGGAAATAATACCTCCTTTACTATAGGTAGACGGTAGGTAAAATTGTTAATTTACTTAATTTCATATGTGTGCTATGAAAATGTCAAATAAAATTGCCTTCCATCGATAAACTGTCCTTATCGTTTTTGATACTTAATATAATATTCCGTCATTGTTTCGCTCCAGGTACAGGAAAATTTTAAATATTAATGAAATTTTGTATTGGGAAGCCAAGCAAGAAATGCACTATTAAATCTGCATTGATTCTCATGTTTCTAACGATGTTTCTATAACGTTAAACGAAACTGTTTATCAACAAAAGTGGAATGACTTATTTATAGGTCAATGAATCGCGAAAGTGATTTCATAAACTGGTTCTTTATTTGTTACGTGTCGTACTGCCTCAAAAATTTCCTCTTTTCAATAACACTAAATCACAAACGAAACTATAAAAAAATACAATAAAAAATTATGTTTTAATTACAGCTCTCAACCAATGTCATCGTTCCGATCCAGATCTCAACGCTTGTCTGTTGGAACAATCAGGGCCATTGCTTCAACAATTGAAAAATGGAATCCCAGAATTGGGTATAGAGTCCATTGATCCCTTACATGTAGATTTTATGACTGCAGAGGGGGATATGGAACTGATTAAACTCAAAATGGTGATGAGGAACATGACTATATTTGGAGCATCTCAAGGAATTTTCAAACGAATTAAGTAAGCAATTCTTAAAAAGATATACATCAAGAAGACGAGTGAGGAGGGGGGGGGGGGGTTGTAGAGGCCGCTAGTGTCGCCGGTACTGTAATTGACTATATCTCTTTGGTCATTAGGTTTTTGTCTAAAGCTTATTAAGAAAAAAGTGTTATTTTGCTTCACTCCGTAACTGCACTTTCAATATTTTTTCTACGATCGAGCAGAAAATATACATTTCCAACTGTCAGATGAAAGCAGAAAATAGACGTTTGCCGCTTCCCAAGCGGCAAAATAAATTTCTATAACACTGTTTTGGAAACTTGGCATTCTACAACTAAAAATTGTTATGGAATCACTAACATTCCATACGCGGCGTATGGAATATTTTCGACGAATCGGAGCCGCAAATCAGCGCGATATATAAGTATCTTGATTCAGTTACTATGGCTACGTCTGTTTGTTTTAATTTGATTTATTTGAGTTTGACGTTTGCCATAGTTTTATATTTGTATTTTTGTATATTTCCAAAATTTTGTTATAGAAAGTATAGTCTACAACATGTAACGGAATGGCATATCCCACACTCGCAAATCTGTTGCTCGTGTGGAATATGTGCCATTCCAGTACTTGTTGTAGAATATACTATTCTCTAATAGAATAAAAAAATGGACAGTTGTTATGGAAAATTTTAATTTTCAAAGAAAACAGTTCATTTAACATTTAACAATAATATCTTATAATAACAGCAAGTTACTTATAATGACAAGTTAGCATATTCCTTCTCATACCTATTCTTCGACTTATCAGGTAATAGATTTAATATTACATTCTTCGCAGCTTCTTTGATGTGTGGTACATTCCATTTCACATTCGTCACTATCCATCATTTTATGATGTTTCACAAAATTTTAACATCATAATTGAATTGAAAAATTAATATATGTCATGCGGTTCAAACAAATAACAGAAGAAACAGTATCCATCACCTTGGAAACGGTTTAACATGGCTAACTGTAAAATGGATCGGAATAAAAGTTCAAACAGAAAATGGCAAATATATTTTCGTCCAGGTTTTTATCATTATTGAATCGGTCGTAGAAATAATAGTGTGTGTTTCTCGAACAGAGCGGCAATAGACTACTTTCTGCTCTAGATACACAAATAATTATCCTTGTATACCACGAAAAATATTGTATTAATATTTGTAATTAATTTGTTTTGGTTGTTTCCAGAGTAGACCCTAATTCACTTAGCGGCGAAGTTCTCTTCCAATTTCCCTTTTTGCGGATGACCTGCGAATATTTTGCTACTGGTCGTCTTTTTGTTATCCCCTTGGAAAGCAGCGCTCACTTCGATGGCAACTTTAGTAAGTAATAGATACTTGCCCTTACATAAACATTTTCTTGCCATATACCCATTTTGGGTGTGACACTCTGTGAGGAGAATATCATTGACCCAATATTTCTCTTGCTTTTCATTTATTGTTAATATGAATCATATATTGTTTTACAGCTGATACTGAGGTGGCAGTTTCTTTCCGCCTCAAGACAATTGAGAAGAAAGGCAAGGAGTATTTTACAGTTGATAAGTTGGCACTAAAAATACATTTGGACAATTCTCACATTAAGTTGGATTCGATTAATCCAGCCTATCAACAGCAAGGTAACTATTTATTTATTTCTATTTTCTTTTACATCAAAATATTTACGATAATTAATTAATTAATTATATGTGATTGGTTGCAACTGCTTATATGACATAACCGCTAAACTAGCTTTCTTCATCGTGCATAATTTTGTAGTTTATTAAAACAATTCATTTTGCATTTCGGTATTTAATCCTTGGAAATATTACATAATTTTGTTTGTTTTCAGTAAATGTCATTCAAGATTTCTTCAATGAAAATTTCAAACTCATTTCGGACACTGTAAATCCTATTGCCAATGAATCTGCAGGCGAATTATACAAACATTTGCTAGAAAGTTATCTTCGACGTGTTCCTGCCAATGAACTGCTACCAAACTAATGTTAGAATTAAGAGATTTATAAGTTTTACTTGTTACTCATTTGTAAACACCATTTATCCAAGCCCTCTATTGCCTTTGAAAATGAATTACTAATTGACAGCTACAATGTAAAATTTTTACAAGTTAGTAAACAAGGTAAACAATGCACGTTGCCACAGTAATGCTTACAAGGCTTCTGCGAAATCATTTCATATAATTGTTGACAGAACAGTTGTGTGTAACTTGGTTATAATTTTAATTTGATTTACAAATGAGTAACAAGTAAAATGTTGAACAAGACACGCAAGGTAACTGTTTTACTGCTTCAAGGAGAAGACAGGCTCGCCGGTCACTTCCTCTATTCAGCAGTAAAAACTGTTTTATCTTGCTTGTAATGTAAATAACTATTTCACCATTGTAAATGATAAATTGTTAGGTGTTATTTGTTACAGGATATATTGAAATAAAATATTTGTTTAAAAATTATTTGTTATTATTTTAAAGTTGTTCTTTATCTAGCAAAGTATCTACTCTTCTACCTAGTAGAGATTTCTCAAAATAACTCTTGAATAGAAAGTGATACTTTCCATTCTTTTATACGCCTTTCTTCACTTTCCGAACTGTCTCTTTGATTATACTTCGTAGTCCTTATTCTATATATTTCTTTTGTCATTCTTTAGATATGACCCATGTTCTTTTATAAGTAGATAGCTCGTATTTAGAAAATATATAAACTCAAATTTACATATAAATTTATAAATATAATGTCATATATTTATGTTTATCTTCAGGGTTTATGCGTGTATTTTTTTAATTTTTGAGTAAAAAACTTTTTTTCGCACTTTAAGAATAAATTATTTTTTGCATTTCCGGGTTTAAATGTCCTAATTTATTTTTCCTCCACGTTATAGAAACAGATAATTTCATATCTGCGGGAGATTTGTGCACTTTCTCTCCCGTCGTGAGGAACAGTGCTCAAATAATGTGAAATATGAAGAAAATTAAACGAATCAAAGGAAACTATTATAAAATATATTACAATTCAAATAATTTTGAATTACATAAAAATTGCGGACGTGAAAAAAATAGTATATATACAGCATGAGAGAAGTGTATTTATCCCTTGTCTGTCTAGTCCTTCCCTTGCTTTATGTATAATATACTATTATATTTAAGTTTTTGATTAAAAATGAATAAAATAAAAAAATTAATTAATAAAAATTTATTTTGCTTTTATCAAATAAAAATAGAGTCAAGGATAACATATTATAATTTCTGGTTTACGAATCTTAATAATAGCTATAACCTTTAACAATCGAATAAGTTTCTGCTTAGTATACCCACCACTACTTTCAAAAATATATAAAAACAGTGATAATATGTTTTGTTAACTCAGTTGCGCAAAAGTAACTAGTTCATTGAAGAACTTCTGGTAACCATGATAAAGATTTTATTTTGTTTACTAGCCTTAGGGCACGTTGTGGTAGGAAAGATAATACGTAAGTACTCACACAACACTAATTAACTAATTAATTAATGTATTTCCTACTCGGAAGTTCCTTCCTACATTAATATTCAATGTTATCTTGCAGCTGCCGATTCAAATTTCAAAGCGTGCCATCGTTCAGATCCAGAGATAAATACATGTTTGATGAATCAAGCAGATAATCTTTTGAAATTTCTTAAAGATGGACACCCACAACATAAACTTCCATCATTGGATCCATACAAACTTGAATCGTTTTCGGTTGATGCAGATTTGGAAAATATTAAACTGAAAGTTGTGATGTCAAATATTACTATCATTGGACAATCTGACACCGTCTTTCATCAAATTAAGTAAGAAATGTTGCTCTATTTATATATACAGGATGGTTAAACATACGATGTACCATAGAGTTTTCAATGCTATTTTTGAAATGTTCAAATATTGGCTTCCCTAATTATTTTATATCAAAAAATCTGATGTGGCCAGCACATAACCTCCCGACCAATACTACTCTTAAACGATACAAAATAGTATTTGCTGATACAGAAACATACCTTCATATTATATTTGAGAAATTTAATTTAATTTCGTATATTTATTTAATATTTTGACATATATTTCATTAAGAAAACAGATTCACAATCAAAATGACATGTGTCACACTTCGTATAAAACTGAAAACATTTCCATGGTGTACAAGGAGTGCAAGACTTTATATTTGATTTTTATTATAAAATAACTGCATCGACTGCGCAAGTCACGAATTTGAATATATGCTAGCAATTCACACATTGAAATATACGAAAAATCGTCGTAAATACAATGCCATGAACTTGTAAGAATTTAAAAAAATATTATAATGATACTATGGCTCATAGCTAACTAAAGTATGAAGAATTCAAATTTTGAATCCGATTTAAAATATTATTCATGGTTGTAAAGATACAGGTTACGAAAGTTGGCAAATTATTGAATTTTTTCGATATAATTTCTATCAACTTTGACTGTATATAAAACATACATTTCAAGAGTTATCAAAACAAAGATGTACGTCCTAGAGGAATAAAGTGTGCTGAATACGCTCGTGAAATCAGATTTCAATTATCTCTTTTAGTTTTCAAGATATCGTCCATCATATATTTTATGGCCACTTTTGCGCTCAACTCCACGTTCAATAAATTGCAAATATTTTCAAAACTAAGACTCAGATATGGCTAAAACTAAAATTTTTGTAGGTTTTGGGTCGGAAATAGGGGGATAGGGTATATAAATCAAAATTCTGAGAGATGAAAATTTTTGCCAAAATTTCAATACTTGAGTTTTTTCGGATTTTAGGCCATTTTCAGACTTTTTGCTCTAAAACTTTTTTCCGCAGAGCGATTTTAATGAAAGTTTGCATATTTATGTAACTTTTTACGTAGAATCGAATGGCGTAGTCCCCAGTTTTGTATCTTTGTTATTTTTTGAGATACAGGCCTATTTATACTCATTTTTGACCTATTTTTGAAATGTCATATCTCGGGAACTAAATGAGCTGCAGAACTCTACTTTCAAATTTTGCAGGTTTCATGACGAGTAGATACCATGTGTGGAATTTCAAATGTTTTTGAAGAAAAAAAATTTTTGACATACAAATGACCCATCCATTTTGTCATAACCTATCATCAATTAATTATGGGTCAATAAATCGTATCAAAAATACCTAAATTTATGAAAAAGATGAATGGGGTATTCATTGGTGTGCTTGAAAACACAATATTACTAACAGATTTTGCATTATAAGCTTGTAAACCTAAAATAAGTTTAAATTTTGATCATTTCTAACAGATTTTCATAATACTGTTTGCCAAAATTATAACAGTACTGTTGTATTAATAATATTACGGGTACTTATTAACTAAGAAACGCTGATTCCAATGCTGAAGACCCCATTTTATTATCTCGTTTAGTTTTAGAGTTACAGGCTTGTAAACATGACTAATTTAAATGAACTTCCTCAATAATGGGAAGGTTGCGCTTTTATTTGCAACATTAGATTCAAACTGAGCTTATAATTTTTTTGTTTCAAGTTTTGATCCTAAAACCTTGAGTGGGGATTTGTCGTGCACTATTCCTTTAATGCGTTTTACATGCGACTACAAAGCTAGTGGAAGACTCTTCCTTCTACCATTGGATGGCAGCGCACACTTCGATGGAAATTTCAGTACGTAATAAATAATCTTCAAAATAACAGGGAATGGATTTCTGGTTCTGTGATTGGTCGAGAAGAGTGAATTATGACTCATAATTCATTATAGTGAAAGATGGGTGCTATAATTTATCGAAAATATTGAAATAATGGTCGTATATTTATACAGGAGTAGGAAAAGTAATTCTGCACGTCTTAAACGAAATCTTTCGACTGTTTCAAATATATTTTTCGCGCCGCCGTCCGACATTGACCCAATTACATATTTCTAAAGCGGTCGGAAATTATGTTTTTGTCGTACTAGTTCGACAAAAATTGCTAACTTTTTATGGTTATATGTTGGCATCACTTCACTAATTTTAGCTAACTTCTGACGCTAGAAATGTCAAAGTATTACATTGACTTAAAAATATTATGGCAATATATCTACAATTGAGTATTTGCAATACAAGAAAACAGAATATTTATGGATTTTAAACATATCTGTAAGTAATTATAATTGAATTTGCAGTGTAAAATCCAAATAAAAATATGTAGATATTTTTGGTTATGATATTGGAAAATAAACATAATTGACATTCAAATATTGTGAAGTTAGCAACATAAAAAATTCCCTGTCATTAAGAAAATTAGTAGTAATTTAAATTTATTTATTAAATTTACCTAAATGTTGGCGCGAAAAATCTTGTGTATCCCTCGGTTGGAAACTATTTTGTGAGTGCTCGTATTTGCAGGACTCGCCTACGGCTCCTCCTATCAAAATAAACTCGCACTCTCAAAATAGCAGTTTCCAACCTTGTGATACAAATAACTATATAATATTTTTAAATGGATGTTTAGATATAACTATAAGAAGAAGACAAGATTGTATTTTATTTGAAACAGTACGATGATGTATTTGTATAACTGCCATTCATAGTATTTACAATAATGATGGATTAGTAAATCGATTGAGTGTTTATAATGGTGTGTTAGTGCCTAGTGGATGTTGGGTGTGGATGAACTGTATTATAACTGCTGTAGAAATGAGATATTTGAAAGGAGTATGTGGGAATACGAGACGTGATCGTATACGGAATACATTGGTGTATGATGAGTGTGAGATTGAGAAGAATGTTGTTAAGAAAGTGGTAGTGAGTCAGTTGAGGTGATTTGAACATGTTGAGCGAATGTCGAATGAAAGGTTGGTGAAACTAATATGTGTGGATGAATGATTGCGTGGGCGTCCGAGGAATAAGTGGTAGGGTATGATTGATGGTTTGTTGCGTGAACGAAAGTGGTGGAATGTTTGAAGGAGATTGATTGTTGGTTGACTGTGTTTCTGGGTTCGTGCTACCCCACTAGGTGGGATACAACGTAATGCATCTTATTTATTATTCATAATATATGTTTGACATTGCAGCCGGGATGAACGTACATTCCCAGTTCAGTTTGAAAACAATCCAACGTAAGGGCAAAGAATACTTTACAGTTGACAAACTGACCTGGAATTTGGATTTAGATGGCTATAACATGAACCTAGTAGCAATTGATCCTGCTCAGCAACCACAATGTGAGACGTGACAAAATATAACCAAATGATATATTCTAAATAATGTTTGTTTCAGTGAATATTCTTCAGGAGTTCTGCAACGAAAATTTTGAACTGATCAAGAAGACAGTCAACCCTATTGCAAACGAAAACGGAGTTCCTTTCTATAAGTATGTTATTGATAGCTTCCTGAGACGAATCCCGGCAGAAGAAATTTTTCCACATTAAAAAAATATTTAAAAATATCAAATTATAAGATAAGATTGGATTTATGTACAGATGAACTAAGGAGATTAGGAGTTCGTGCAATAATAATAAGAGAAATAATAATTATTACAAGTTTTATGACCCAAAGCTGATTAGATTTTGGTGTTCAAAAATATTTAAAACATCTATTCTATATGTCAAATATATGTCAAGTGTTATTATTAAATATACAAATTTGGATTCAAATATACAAATGTGGGGTGCATCTACTTAGTTAATTACTATAATATATTTTTATAAATTGTTATAAACATAAAACCATAATTATTATTGTTGTTATATTATTGTTATTATTGAAAGTTTTGTTTAAAGTTGTATATTAATATTTCCCCAATCTATGAATGGATTTGAAACATTAACATTAAGATCAAACAAACGCATCAAATAAAAACAGCAAATTCTGTATTCTTAATTAATTTTCATGTTCTTTATGGTCCAACAACCTTCATCCGTCAAAATTTAATGGATTTTTTACAGTGACTTGTACATTGCAATGTCAGATCACAGGCTGGGTTCGTTCACTCCCATGAATTTTGTTTAGCAAATTTAAATTTGAATAAATTATTTCTACAAGTATTCTTATCGAAAAAAAAAACTATTATCACAGTGAGGTCTTTGAACATTCTAGAATTTATATATGTGGATGAAAAGGATAGCTATAATATTAAACTATAAAAAACATTCGTTGAAGTCTAGTTGGTAAAAAATTTAGAACTTTGATACTATGTCTCTCATTCCCATGAACGACTACAGTAATGCAAATAATTAGTATATTTATAAATATGGTCATCTATAACATACTAAGTTTATTTTCAATTTGAATTTACAGTTTTTGAGAAACAAATAAAAATACACACTTTTTGGTAAATTTTTATTTGTTTCTCAAAAACTGTAAACTGAAAAAAATTACAATATAGGTTAAGTTTATACATCTGTCACTTGTCAATTGAAACTAACAGTCAGTGTTGCCAACCTCGAGAAGTGAAGTTATCGTAACACTCAAAATTATGTGTTCTGTCCTCAATTTCGTCATCGGAATTAATTAGTTAATTCTTCGTGCAAATTTTGTTACATGTTACGACCAAATTTACTATAGTACGTCAATATATCTGCCAAAAATGTCCTAATTGTACAATAATTATTTAACGGTTGCCAGCACTGCGTTACTCAAAATCATCGTATAATGGGTTACTTTAGTGACGATTTCTGAGCTTTAAGACGATTTTTGAGCACTTTAGTGCCGATTTCAAATTAAATATATCACAATTCAAATAATTTTGAAATACATAAAAACCATCATAAATATTGGGGTGGAGAGAGAGAGAGAGAGTGAGAGAGAGGGGGGGAGAGGAAAGAAGTGTATTATTTTCTTGTCAAATTGTAACTCTTCTCTCCCTTAATGTATAATATACTATTATATTTAGGTTTTTGGTAACCGCACTTCATACGAAATAATATATCACTTACCGAGATCTGCGTAAGCAGAGTGCCACACCCATAATGGGTAAAAGGCGTGATGATATATTTATATTTATATTTAGGTTTTTGAATTAAAAATGAATAACTAAAATTTTATTTCGTTTTTATCAAATAAAAACCGGATCAAGGATAACATATAATTTTTGCTTGGCGAATCTTAATAAACGCTATAACCTTTAGCAATCGAATAATAAAATGCTACTTTGTATACCCACCACTACTTTTCAAAAATATATAAAAACGAGGACTTTATGTTTTGCTAACTCAGTTGCAAAAAAATAACTAGTCTATTGAAGAACTTCTGGTAACCATGATAAAGATTTTAGTTTGTTTACTAGCCTTAGGGCACGTTGTGGTAGGAAAGATAATACGTAAGTACTCACACAACACTAATTAACTAATTAATTAACGTATTTCCTACTGGAGAGTTGTGTCCTACATTAATATTCGATGTTATCTTGCAGCTGTTGATTCAAAATTCAAACCGTGCCATCGTTCAGACCCAGAGATAAATAAATGTCTGTTGAATCAAGCGGATCATCTTTTGCAATTTCTTAAAAATGGACACCCACAACATAAACTTCCACCATTTGATCCCTACAAACTTGATTCGTTTTCGGTGGATGCAGATTTGGAAAATATTAAACTGAAAGTTGCAATGTCAAATCTTACTATCATTGGACAATCTGACACTGTCTTTCAAAAAATTAAGTAAGAAATGTTCCTCTATTAATATATACAGGGTCTCCAAGTCCCCAGTTTTGTATCTCTGTATTTTTTAAGATACAGGCCTATTTATACTCATTTTTGACCTATTTTTGAAATGTCATATCTCGGGAACTAAATGAGTTGTAGAACTCTACTTTCAAATTTTGGAGGTTTTATGACGAGTAGACACCATATGTGACATGTCAAATGTTTTTGAAGAAAACAAATTTTTGTCCTAAAAATGACCCATCTATTTTGTCATAACCTATCATCAATTAATTATGGGTCAATAAATCGTATCAAAAATACCTAAATTTATGAAAAAGATGAATGGGGTATTCATTGCTGTGCTTGAAAACACAATATTACTAACAGATTTTGCTATACAAGATTGTAAACCTAAAATAAGTTTTAATTTGTATCATTTCTGACAGATTTTCATAAAACTGTTTGCCACAATTATAACAGTACTGTTGTATTAATAATATTATGGGTACTTATTAACTAAGAAACGCTGATTCCAATGCTGAAGACCCCATTTTAATATCTCGTATAGTTTTAGAGTTACAGGCTTGTAAACATGACTAATTTAAATAAATTTCCTCAATAATGGGAAGGTTGCGTTTTATTTGCAACATTAGATTCAAACTGAGCTCATAATTTTTTTGTTTCAAGTTTTGATCCTAAAACCTTGAGTGGGGATTTGCTGTACACTATTCCTTTCATGCGTTTTACTTGCGACTACACCGCTACTGGAAGACTTTTCCTCCTACCATTGGATGGCAGCGCACACTTCGATTCAAATTGCAGTATGTAATAAATAATCTGGTACCCAACACAGAAATTTCCGTTTAAGTTATTTTAAACGGTATATTATAGGACTGTTCCAGATTACATGAAAAATAGGCTGTCAATGTTAAATGAACTTGAAATAATACTTTAATAGCATATTATTATATGAAGGATTATGATAGTCTTTATTAACGAAGATGCAAATCATCTGACTGAATAATGACCTAAATCCCGAATACAATACTATACTTTTTCTACTCCTGTAAATTTGGAAATCACTTTTGAAAAACGTTATCATCAAAATACACAATGACATCTGACTACATGTCAACTGTCAGACGGCCGTTTCTAGGTGATCCACATCACGTCTTTAAAATAACCGCGAATTATGGATTTCTGGTTTTATGATTAGTCGGTGAATTATGGGTGCTATAATTCATAGAAAAAATTGAAATAATGGGGATATATTTATACAGGAGTAGGAAAAGGATTTTTGCATGTCTTAAATGAAATCTTTCGACTGTTTTAAATATATTTATAAAATTTTAAAACGGCTGTTTAGATGTAACTTACAAGAAGAAAGCAAGTTTAAAACTTTGGCAACCTATGTTGTATTTTATCTGAAACAGTACAATGATGTATATAACTGCCAATCATATTATTTACATTAATGATGGATTAGCAAATCGGTTGAGTGTTTATAATGGTGTGTTAGTGCCTAGTGGATGTTGGGTGTGGATGAAGAAGCATGAACGACGTATAACTGCTGTGGAAATGAGATATTTGAGAGGAGTGTGTGGGTATACGAGACGTGATCGTATGCGGAATACATTGGTGTATGATGAGTGTGAGATTGAGAAGAATGTTGTTAAGAATTACCCATTACCCATATCTGGGGGTGGCACTCTGCTCAAAGCAGATCACTTTCTAAAATTATGACAGACGTTTTTCAAAAAATAATATTTATTACTGACATTAACGTCTTCATATTATGAAACCGGTAAACTATTGAACAAACCGCGGATGTTATGAGTCATAACAGGTCTTAGATGTCTTAAAACTTAATTCAAACTGACATCTGCGGCTGTTATGTTACTCATTACATCGCTAGGAATGTTAACAACTATTATTTGACTGTATAATTTGTTTATGGTATTGTTTAGCGATCATAAATTGTCTCATTATGAATCAATTGTTTAGTTGATAACTAAACAAGATATTTGATGGATCTATTTAAAAATAAAATCTTTGGGTATACGAGAGGTGATTCGTATACGGAATACATTGGTGTATGATGAGAGTGAGATTGAGAAGAATGTTGTTAAGAAAGTGGGAGATGGTTTGGCTATCTTGAAAGGTTGGTGAAACTAATAACGATTGCGTGGGCGTCCGAGGAATAACTGTTTGGGTGTGATTGATGGTTTGTTGTATGAACGAATGATGTATGAATGTGGACGAGGCGAAAGTAGTGGAATGTTTGGAGGAGATTGATTATTGGTTCTGGGTTCGTGCTACCCTACTAAGTGGAACATAGCATAATACATCTTATCTAATATTCATAATATATGTTTGACCTTGCAGCCGGAATGAACGTACATTCCCAGTTCCGTTTGAAAACAGTCAAACGTAAGGGCAAGGAATACTTTAAAGTTGATTATCTGACCTGGGATTTTGATTTAGATGTCTTTAACTTGAACCTATTAGCTGTTGATCCTGCTCAGCAACCACAAAGTGAGACATGACAAAATATAACCAAATGATGTATTCTAAATAATGATTGTTTCAGTGAATCTTCTTCAGGAGTTCAGCAACGAAAATTTCGCGCTGATTCAGAAAACGGTCAACCCTATTGCAAACGAGAACGGGGCTCCTTTATTTGCGTATGTTATAGATAGCTTTTTGAGAAGAATTTCGGCAGAAGAAATTATTTCATATTAAAAAGATATTTAAAAATATAAAATTATAAAATAAGACTGGATTTATGTACAGATGAACTAAGGAGATTAAAAGAAATAATAATTATTACAAGTTTCATGACCTAACTTTGATTAGATTTTGGTTTTCAAAAATATTTGAAACATATATTCTATATGTCAAATATATGTCAAGTATTATTATTAAATATACAAATTTGGATTCAAATATATTACAATAATATATTTTTATAAATTGTTATAAATATTAAACCATAATTATTATTCTTGTTATATTATTATTATTATTATTGTAAGTATCGTTCAATTACATTTACTATTTTACACACAAAGTTGTATATTAATATTTCCCTAATCTGTAGATGGATATGAAATATTAACAAACAAACGCATATATTTTATAGCCACTTTCTATCAAGTTTGACTGATTATAAAACATATATTTCAGAGAGATATCATAACAAAAATGTACATCCTAGAGGACTAAAGTGTGCTGAATAGGCTCGTTAAATCAGATTTCAATTATCTCTTTTAGTTTTCAAGATATCGCCCATCATATATTTTATGGCCACTTTTGCGCTCAACTCCACGTTCAATAAATTGCAAATATTTTCAAAACTAAGACTCATATATGACTAAAACTAAATTTTTTGTAAGTTTCGGGTCGGAAATAGGGGGATAGGGTATATAAATCAAAATTCTGAGAGATGAAAATTTTTGGCAAAATTTCAATACTTAACCCCTTGAGTTTTTACCGATTTTCAGCGATTTTCAGACATTTTGCTCTAAAACTTTTTTCCGCAGAGCGATTTTAATGCAAGTTTGCATATTTATGTAACTTTTTCCGTAGAATCGAATGGCGTAGTCCCCAGTTTTGTATCTCTGTTATTTTTTGAGATACAAGCCTATCAATAGCAAGGTAACTATTTATTTATTTCTATTTTCTTTTACATCAAAATATTTACAATAATTAATTAATTAACTAATTGTGATTGGTTGCATCGAACATTTCTGTATCTCAACATAAATGTATTCAGATAAACTGCTTATAATGACATAACCACTAAGTTAGCTTTCTACATCGTGCATAATTTTGTAGTTTATTAAAACAATTAGTTTTGCATTTCGGTATTTAATCCTTCGAAATGTTACATAATTTTGTTTGTTTTCAGTAAATGTCATTCAAGATTTCTTCAATGACAATGTCAAACTCGTTTGGGACACTGTAAATCCTATTGCAAATGAATCCGACAGTGAATTCTACAAACTTCTTCTAGAAAATTATCTTCGACGTGTTCCAATGAATTGCTACCGAATTAATGTTAGAAATAAGAGATTTGTAAGTTTTACTTGTTACTCATTTGTAAACACCATTTACCCAAGCCCTCTATTGCCTTTGAAAATGAATTACTAATTGACAGCTACATTGTAAAATTTTACAAGTTAGTAAACAAGTAAACAATGCACGTTGCCACAGTAATGCTTACAAGGCTTACGGGAAATCATTTCAAATAATTTTTGACAGAACAGTTGTGTGTAACTTGGTTATAATTTTAATTTGATTTACAAATGAGTAACAAGTAAAATGTTGAACAAGACACGCAAGTTAACTGTTTTACTGCTTCAAGGAGGTGACTAAATAACTATTTTACAAATCTCCCGTATAGTAGAAACCTAGTTTCTCTCCTGGTTCAAAAATGAAACTATTATAAAATATATTACAATTCAAATAAATTTGAAATTTACCCAAGCCCTCTATTGCCTTTGAAAATGAATTACTAATTGACAGCTACATTGTAAAATTTTACAAGTTAGTAAACAAGTAAACAATGCACGTTGGCACAGTAATGCTTACAAAGCTTACGGGAAATCATTTCAAATAATTTTTGACAGAACAGTTGTGTGTAACTTGGTTATAATTTTAATTTGATTTACAAATGAGTAACAAGTAAAATGTTGAACAAGACACGCAAGGTAACTGCTTTACTGCTTCAAGGAGGTGACTAAATAACTATTTTACAAATCTCCCGTATAGTAGAAACCTAGTTTCTCTCCTGGTTCAAAAATGAAACTATTATAAAATATATTACAATTCAAATAATTTAGAAATACATAAAAATTGGGGATGGGAAAAAAATAGAGAGAAGTGTATTTTTCCCTTGTCGTACAGTAGCCCTTCCCTTGCTTTATGTATAATATACTATAATATTTGAGTTTTTGATTAAAAATGAATACATAAAATTTTATTTTGTTTTTATCAAATAAAGAGTCAAGGATAACATATTATAATTTCTGGTTTACGAATCTTAATAATAGCCATAACCTTTAACAATCGAATAACAAAATGCTACTTCGTA
The DNA here is from genome assembly GCA_963942605.1 of Poecilus cupreus. NCBI lineage: Eukaryota > Metazoa > Arthropoda > Insecta > Coleoptera > Carabidae > Poecilus > Poecilus cupreus. Next base: position 10,792,916 of record OZ012733.1, on the reverse strand, counting down.
TACCCACCACTACTTTTCAAGAGTATATAAAAACAGTGATAATATGTTTTGTTAACTCAGTTGCGCAAAAGTAACTAGTTCATTGAAGAACTTCTGGTAACCATGATAAAGATTTTGTTTTGTTTACTAGCCTTAGGGCACGTTGTAGTAGGAAAGATAATACGTAAGTACTCACACATCACTAATTAACTAATTAATTAAAGTATTTCCTACTGGAGAGTTGTTTCCTACATTAATATTCGATGTTATCTTGCAGCTGTTGATTCAAAATTCAAACCGTGCCATCGCTCAGACCCAGAGATAAATACATGTTTGTTGAATCAAGCAAATCATCTTTTGAAATTTCTTAAAAATGGACACCCACAACATAAACTTCCACCATTGGATCCATACAAACTTGAATCGTTTTTGGTGGATGTAGATTTGGAAAATATTAAAATGAAAGTTGCGATGTCAAATATTACTATCAATGGACAATCTGGCACCGTTTTTCATAAAATTAAGTAAGAAATGTTCCTCTATTAATATATACAGGCTAGTTAATCAAACGAAGCACTATAGCGTTTTAATTTAATTTTTTGAAATGTTCAAATATTGGCTTCCCTAATTATTTTATACCAAAAAATCCGATGTGGCCAGCACATAACCTCCCGCCCAATACTACTCTTAAATGGTACAAAATTGTATTTGATGATACAGAAACATACTTATATTATATTTGTGAAATTTAATTTTATTTCGTGTATTTATTTAATTTTTTGATATATATTTCACTAAGAAAACAGCTTCGCAATCAAAATGACATGTGTCACATTTGGTAAAAAAAAAATTAAGTGTTTCCATGGTGTACAAGGAGTGCAAGACTTTATATTCGATTATTATTATAAAATAACTGCATCGACTGCGCAAGTCACGAATTTGATTTTCGTGGGAAATATTTTGTTGATTTGAATATATGCTGTTCCATTTGTAGCAATTCACACATTGAAATATACGAAAAATCGTCGTAAACACAATGACATTAACTTGTACAAATTTAAAAAAATATTATAATGCTACTATGGCTCATAGCTAATTAAAGTATGAGGAATTCAAATTTTGAATCCGATTTAAAATATCATTCATGGTTGTAAAGATACAGGTTACGAAAGTTGGACAATTATTGAATTTTTTCGATATAATTTTTATCAATTTTGACTGTTTATAAAACATATATTCCAAGAGTTATCATAACAAAAATGTACACCCTAGAGGACTTAAGTGTGCTGAATATGCTCGTGAAATCAGATTTCAATTATCTCTTTTCGTTTTCCAGATATCGCCCATCATATATTTTATGGCCACTTTTGCGCTCAACTCCACGTTCAATAAATTGCAAATATTTTCAAAACTAAGACTCAGATATGGCTAAAACTAAATTTTTTGTAAGTTCCGGGTCGGAAATAGGGGGATAGGGTATATAAATCAAAATTCTGAGAGATGAAAATTTTTTGAAAAATTTCAATACTAACCCCTTGAGTTTTTTCGGATTTTTGGCCATTTTCAAACTTTTTGCTCTAAAACTTTTTTCCGCAGAGTGATTTTAATGAAAGTTTGCATATTTATGTAACTTTTTCCGTAGAATCGAATGGCGTAGTCCCCAGTTTTGTATCTTTGTTATTTTTTAAGATACCGGCCTATTTATACTCATTTTTGACCTATTTTTGAAATGTCATATCTCGAGAACTAAATGAGCTGCAGAACTCTACTTTCAAATTTTGGAGGTTTCATGACGAGTAGATACCATGTGTGGAATTTCAAATGTTTTTGAAGAAAAAAATTTTACCTAAAAATAACTCATCTATTTTGTCATAACCTATCATCAATTAATTATGGGTCAATAAATCGTATCAAAAATACCTAAATTCATAAAAAAGATGAATGGGGTGTGCTTGAAAACACAATATTACTAACAGATTTTGCATTACAAGCTTGTAAACCTAAAATAAGTTTTAATTTTTATCATTTCTGACAGATTTTCATAAAACAGTTTGCCAAAATTATAACAGTACTGTTGTATTAATAATATTATGGGTATTTATTAACTAAGAAACGCTGATTCCAATGCTGAAGACCCCATTTTAATATCTCGTTTAGTTTTAGAGTTACAGGCTTGTAAACATGACTAATTTAAATAAACTTCCTCAATAATGTGAAGGTTGCGCTTTTATTTCCAACATAAACATATCCAGGAACATCATGACTTTGAATTGAGAGCACTCGAGGATTTTCTGCCATTTCTACCAATCTGATGTAACCAGCACATAACCTCTGTTGTTCTTGTTCTTACCTAGAGGTAGGCGGGAGGTAATAAAGCTTATACTGGTCGCCATTCTATATTTTCTTGATTGAAGTGCGGTTATCAGACAAAGGTTACATTCAAACTGAGCTTATAATTTTTTTGTTTCAAGTTTTGATCCTGTAACCTTGAGTGGGGATTTGTTTTACACTATTCCTTTCATGCGTCTTACTTGCGACTACACTGCTAGCGGAAAGCTCTTCGTCCTACCATTGGATGGCAGCGCACACTTCGTTACAAACTTCAGTACGTAATAAATAATCTTCAAAATAACCGGGAAATATGGATTTCTGGTTTTGTGATTGGTCGAGAAGAGTGAATTATGACTCATATTGTAGTGAATAATGGGTGCTGTAATTCATCGGAAAAATGGAAATAATGGGGATATATTTATACAGGAGTAGGAAAAGGGGTTGCAAGTCTTAAACGAAATCTTTCGACTGTTTCAAATAAATTTATAAAATTATAAAACTTACAAGAAGAAGACAAGATTAAAACATTGGCAACCTATGTTGTATTTTATTTGGAACAGTAAGATGATGCATATAACTGCTATCATAGTATTTACTTTAATGATGGATTAGTAAATCGGTTGAGTGTTTATAATGGTGTGTTAGTGCCTAGTGGATGTTGGGTGTGGATGAAGAAGCATGAACGACGTATAACAGCTGTGGAAATGAGGTATTTGAGAGGAGAGTGATCGTGTACACATTGGTGTAGGTGAGTGCGGGATTGAGAAGAATGTGGTTAAGAAAGTGGGAAGTGGTTTGGACATCTTTAAAGGTTGGTGAAACTAATATATGTGGGTGAACGATTGTGTGGGAGTCCGAGGAATAACTGGTTGGGTGTGATTGGTGGTTTGTTGCGTGAACGAAAGTGGTGGAATGTTAGGAGGAGATTGATTGTTGGTTGACTGTGTTTCTGGGTTCGTGCTACCCCACTAGGTGGGATACAACGTATTGCATTTTATTTAATATTCATAATATATGTTTGACATTGCAGCCGGGATGAACGTACATTCCCAGTTTCGTTTGAAAACATTCAAACGTAAGGGCAAAGAATACTTTACAATTGACAAACTGACCTGGGATTTGGATTTAGATGGCTTTAACTTGAACCTAGTAGCCGTTGATCCTGTTCAGCAACCACAATGTGAGACGTGACAAAATATAACCAAATGATATATTCTAAATAATGTTTGTTTCAGTGAATATTCTTCAGGAGTTCTGCAATGAAAATTACGAGCTGATCAAGAAGACGATCAATCCGATTGCAAACGAAAATGGGTCTCCTTTCTATAAGTATGTTATAGATAGCTACTTGAGAAGAATTCCTGCAGAAGAAATTTTTCCACAGTAAAAAGATATTTAAAAATATCAAATTATAAAATAAGATTGGATTTATGTACAGATGAACTAAGGAGATTACAAGTTTTATGACCCAAATCTGATTAGATTTTGGTGTTCAAAAATATTTAAAACATCTATTCTATATGTCAAATATATGTCAAGTGTTATTATTAATTATACAAGTTTAGATTCAAATATATAATAGTGGGGTGCATCTACTTATTTCATTACTATAATATATTTTTATAAATTGTTACAAACAATAAACTATAATTATTATTGTTGTTATATTATTGTTTTTATTGAAAGTTTTGTTTAAATACATTTACTATTTTACACACAAAGTTGTATATTAATATTTACCTAATCTGTTACTGGATATAAAACATTAACATACGCGTCGAATAAAAACAGCAAATTCTGTATTTTTAATTTATTTTCATGTTCTTTATGGTCCAACAACTTCCATCCGTCAAAATTTCATGGATTTTTTACAGTGACTTGTACATTGCAATGTCAGTTCGTTCCCATTAATTTTGTTTTGCAAATTCAATTTAAATAAATTATTTCTTACAATTATTCTAATCGAAAAACAAAACTTTATCACAGTGAGGTCTTTGAACATTCTAGTATTTATAAATGTGGATGAAAAGGATAACTGAAACATTAAACTATAAAAAAATATTCGTTGAAGTCTAGTTGGTCAAAAATTCAGAACTTTGATACTGTGTCTCTCATTCCCATGTACGACTACAGTAATGCAAATAATTAGTATATTTATAAATATGGTCATCTATAACATACTAAGTATATTTTTAATTTGAATTTACAGTTTTTGAAAAACAATTAAAAATATACCAAAACACACACTTTTTGGAAAATTTGTATTTGTTTCTCAAAAACTGTAAATTCAAATGGAAAATAATCTTAGTTATAGACGATCATATTTATAAATATATAAATTATTTGTATTACTGTAGTCGTTCATGGGAATGTGTGACATAAATTTTACTGCTTTGAAAATTATGTTCATGTATAATTTGCAAACAAAATTAGCTTTTTAAAATGTATTACAAAACTTTGAACTTTTATCTACAAATGTAGGTATAAAACATTATATTGTTTAAAAAGTCATGTTCCTGTTGAGTTATCTTCAGCCCGTATGGTTGACCGTAAATCCAAGGAAGAAAATATGTTACAAATCTACAAAATAATTTCACGATACGTCAAATTAAAATCAGTATTTATCAGGATAATTGTAAAGGCCTGTGTCCACGGTGATAGAAATAAGATAATTCTCGAATCGTAAACTTGAATCAATCGAGCCAGAGGAAGACTGAGAAAAAGATGGATGAGTTGAGTCGAAGATTTAAAAATGACGAAAGTGAGAAATTGGGCAACGATTGTTGAAAGTCGTATAAAAGAAATATTGAGCAAGCCAAATCCCATTTTGGGTTATAAGCTACAGGAGAAGAAAAATTTAATCGTAAAAATAATTGCGAAAAAGTAATATGTTTGTGAAATTAATAAATTTCCCATTAGCATAATTATAAAACTTTGGTGCAAATGTCAACTATATTTTGCATAAAAATTATGCAATAAAACTGAATTATTGATTCAGAAATCATCTTGTTGATACTACTAACCATTGAACGATTAGAAAAAAAAATTAATCAAAATGTTTTCGCAATATACTTCCTGATTTAGGTTTCGCAAAAGTTCCTTATTCTTATCATTTAAATTATTGATATTTGCAATAACATTTCCATAAAATTTTAGTTCATTCACTAGAAGATAACGTTGTTATAGTAATGACAAAATATAAGTTTGTATATTTTTTGAATCAAGCTAAAAATTCGTAGGGAATTTACAGTGAATAAACAATTCTAGGGTCCCTAGAATACAATTACAATAGTTTCGCGATGATGTCTGTGCCTGTGTCTGTCTGTCTATCTGTCAGTCTGTCTGTTAGTCAGTCTGAAACTGAAATTTTGTAAATTTCATATATTAATCGTGACTGATTAGTTTTTGGTAATAATCCAATAACCAGGAGTTGTAGTTTACTTGAAGCCCTATCAAATTATTTGGAAATATTTAAATATTTTATGATTATGTTTCAAATATTATTAGCTACAATTGTTGTTTGAAACATTTTTATTTTATTGTCACCATTTACGAATTACAACACGTTAAAGAAAACATATATTTTATTTGAAATATATATATAGAATTTTGCCAAAACTTTACATTTTACCTCCCGCTGCATCCTGTAAGGGAGGTATAGAAATCAGGCTAAAAATTCTATAGTAATTTTTAAGTGGATGAGCACGTTTTAGGGTGTCTAGATTATGATTTTACTAGTTTCGCGACGATGTCTGTGTGTGTGTCTGTCAAGCTGTGTGCATCTCTGGAGTTACGGTTTCTCAAAAACTACTAAACTGATATTTTTCATATTATGTATATATCTATTGTAACCCCTTTGGAAGAGCTGATTAGTTATTAGTTAGAAGTGGTAGTTTACTTGAAGCCCTATCTAGTTATTTTTAAATTTTACCTAAAGACCTTTCAAGTTTTTACACATTTCTCAGTAAACAATTGAGTTATAATGAAAAACATTTTTTCTTTTTAGTATCGTTTAAAAGTTGTTTATTAATTAAGTACCTAGTTGGCCATGGAAATATGTAACCTCTTTTTAGTGTTAAATATTTAATTTTACATATACTAATTTATTCTACAGAATTAAAACGCCTAATCTTGTTTAAAAATATATTTTATTGATAAATATTATTATTTATACCTATATTTTCGTAAGTGCAGAATTATAAGTATAATATTTAAATAAAACTACAATATTTTGTATACATCTAAGACAAATAAAGTCAAGGATATTACAATAATTAATGGTTGTAAATTTGAATTACTAGATGTAACCTTTGGTAGAATGATTTGACCAGACAGTAAGGTACTAAAAGTAGCCTCCACTACTTTGATAAACATACATTATATATATAAACATACTTACTTTCACTTTCTTTAATCTTGTGTGAGGATTTGTCTGGTAACAAGTGAGCACTAAGTGAACTCAATATGATGAAATTTTTAGTTTGTTTGTTAGCCTTAGGGCACGCTGTGTTGGGGAAAGTAATACGTAAGTACATACATAGTCATTACTTTGAATTTGTAACTTCCTTGAGAGAAAGAAACCATTTATTTGGTGATAGTAATGTTTCAGTGTGTAAGATTGAAACAATAAAATGAATTTGTATATTTTGGGTAGTATGTTCTCGAGGGATAGACGCTTTGACCGGATGTCTGCAGGGTGCAAAGTATACTTTGGGTACATTTGTTCGAAACGTTAATGTATCTAGAGTCTTCTAGAGTTGCTCAATTGAAAGTGTATAATAGATGATGTATGGTTCTGAATGTTGGGTGTGGATGAAGAAGCATGAACGACGTATAACTGCAGTAGTATTTGTGAAAATGAGGTATTTATGAGCAGCAATTGAGAAGAATGATTGTGAGCATAAATAAAGTTGGGAAAAGTAATCTGTTGTTGAATGTCGATAAATGTAAAGTGTTGGTGTTTGATAAGAATGATTTGGTGACTATAATGTTTCAGTGAATGGTGTGAGACTGGAACAAGTGAATGAATTTGTATATTTGGCTAGTATGTTTTCGAGGGATGGACGTATTGACCGGGTGTCTGCAGGGTGCAAGGTGCTATGGGTACATTTGCTCGAAACCTGAATGTATCTAGAGTCTTCTAGAGTCTTCTAGAGATGCTCGATTGAGTGTTTATAATGGTGTGTTAGTGCTCAATCAATGATGAACTGTTATAAAATTGAGCTATTTGAGAGGAGAGTGATCATGTCTGAAAAACGTTGCTGAAACTAATATATTCGGGTGAGATTAAGGGTAAACAATTGCGAGTGCGTCCAAAAAATAAGTCGTTAGGAACAAGATCAGAATTATTTTATTTGGTCCGGTTTATCAATCGGCTATTATGTTATTGTTATGGTAAACCTCCTGTTAAATATAGGAAAAGATTTTATGTTGCTGTTAGTTAACATTTAACTAACAATTGATTGATAAATTGGGTATAAGACTTATAGAATAACTTTACAAAATTGTTATAAATCTTACAAAAGGAAAATTATTCTACCCAATTAATTTGTATCGTAAATCCTGTCATGTTTAATTATATTTTTAGGAAAATAATAACTGAAATAATAACAAATTAGTAGATCTCTGTAGCGCAGTGGTTATATCACTAACCTAACATGTCAAAGGTCGTGGGTTAGAATCCCACTGAAGAACATGGTCGTTTGTGTTATTCACATAATTTCATAATCATTCATTCATAAGGCGAAATATGATCTGAGTAGTTATTCCGCTACCCATATTCGAAATTAACAAAAATCACTAACACAAGAATTTCATTTGGACCAAAGGTATTGGCTGGTACCACGAAATCTGTTTTTGAATCTGATGATATAGAAAAATGTTTCAAATAAAGATTGTAGGTACATCTATTTGATTCCAATTCATTTACTTACTAAAGTCCAAAAACCCTGATAGGCCTTCAAATAATCTAGCAAATACTGTAGATGAATTGTTCCCAAAATCTATTCAATTCGTAACATAAACATAATACCTCCCTTACATATGTGTATGTACAGTAAAAATGATATGATGAGTTAAACAATTTTCCTTTGTATGATTTTAACTAAATCAAATGATATTATTCTGGGCTCTTATGTTAGGTTAGGTTCGGGATATTATATAATGTTATGTATGTATTTTGGCAGAAAACGAATCAACTTTGAAACCATGCCATCGTTCAGACCCGGAGATTAATGCTTGTTTGCAAGAACAAGTTCAACGAATGTTGGTACCCCTTAAAGATGGGGTAGCACAATACAACATGGAGGCATTGGACCCACTTAAACTTGAGTATGTAACAGCAGAGGGCGACTTGGAAAACTTTAAAATTAAATTGGTGATGACCCATGTTAAACTGGAAGGAATTTCCAACACCACCATCCACCGAATCAAGTAAGAATTTACAAATAAATAATTTATAATTAAATACATAAAAGGAACCTTTCGAATTATTGAAGATAATTCTTCACCCGGAAACAAAATAGTAACATAAACAAATAAATAGAAACAGTAACATATTATGGTTTGTTCAACTTATAACCTTCATTTTGATTCTCTGAATTATAAAACAATATCTAAAAGTATTTTAATTTTACAAATAACTGAATTATTTATTACATTTACCACACATATGTTAAAGTTAACTATTAAACATTTCTATATTATGTTGAAATAACTCGTGTCGTATTCTCGTTAAGTTATGTAACATACTCAAGATTTATTTTTGTTTCTTTTAGATTTGACCCAGAATCATTAAGCGGTGAAATTTCCTACAGCATACCAAACATGCGGTTCTCTTGTGATTATTTTGCAACTGGCAGACTTTTTGTTTTGCCTTTGGAGAGCAGCGCACACTTCGATGGAAACTTCAGTATGTATTTACTTGAATAGTAACACTAATCTATTTGTATGTATTCAATAAATTTCGAATGTCCTCCCTTCAATATTAGTACAAAAAACTGAACGAAATACAGCAAAGAAAAGTAAATAAACTAAGTGAAAAAAGTAAATAATAATTATTGAAAATTTGACAGCATCTAATCTAATTGTTTAAACATTCTTACACAATATATCGCACACTTTCTGTGTGTGATTCTTTATTGATAAAAACATTAAAAGTTTCTGTAATAATCATTTTAGGACTATCATAAATAAGAATTGTCTTAAAGCGAAACAAAAGATGTTCCATTAAAAAATAAAACGTTGTGGGCAGCACAATACCTCCCGCCATAGATTTCTTATCGAACAATGCAATAACAAGGGCCACGACTATCAAGAAATACTCATCCTTAAAAAAAATTACATTTCAATTATGACAAATGCCAAAAAATGATATTTTTACTACCGGGAGAAAACTCGGTTTCTATTACACCAAAATCATGATAGAAACAGTCAATTTCAGATCTACTGGTGTACACTTTCTCTCCCGTCGTGAGGGAAAGTGCTCAAATGATGAGAAAAATTATTAAAATCATAGGGAACTATCATAAATAATATTACAATTCAAATAATTTTAAAAATAAATAAAAATAACTATATATCATCACGCCTTTTACCCATTCTGGGTGTGGCCCTCTGCTTAAGCAGATCTTGGTAACTGATATATTTTTGCATATGAAATGCGGTTACCAGCCGTCAAATCATAGCCCCCAAAGATGTTAGTGGAGGAGGAACCACAGGGGTAAATTTTATTAATAAATAATTTTTAATAAATATATTTCGAAATACGCAAGAACAGTCATAAATATTGGGATCGTGAAAACAATAGTATATACATCGCAGGAGTCGTATTGTAGCCCTCGCCTACGGCTCGTGCTTGAATTTATTCCGCGGGAAAAATCATACACTTTTCTCCCTTAATAATTAAAACGAAAATGTCAAAATATAATTTTTTTTATAACGTGTTGCAATTTATGACAGTAAGAAAAAATGTTTCAAATAACATTACTATATTTGAAACATTATTCTAATAACAAAAATTGTTACTAAACCAAAACTTACTGAAATATTTCATAGTAACTTGATAGGGCTTCCAGTAAACTACCACTTCCGGTTATTGTATTATCACCAAAAACTAATCTGCTCTTCCAAAGGAGATACAACTGATATATAGAAAATATTTAAAAAATTCAGTTTAGTAGTTTTTGAAAAACTGTACCTCAAAGATCCACACGAAACTATTAAAAACGTATTCTAGAAACCCTGAAACGTGTTCATGCACTGAAAACTCACTACCTAATTTTTAGCATGGTTCCTGTACCTCCCTTACAGGATGTGGCGGGAGGTAAAAACATAGACCGACCCTTCGTTATTTCATGAATTCTTAACAATATTTAATAAAAAAAATAAAGAGCTTTTTCAAAAAATGAGAAAGCTGTTTTCAACTATTCAAACTGCCATATTCAGGTTTCTGTCGTGTGTAATGGCGAATTTGTGTGAAATAAAGATAAAATTGCTGATTTAAGCTTGAAAAAACATAGAAAACGCTGTTTTCAACTATGCAATGCCTAAATACTAAGCTTCGTTTAACTTACAAATTGTTATCATAATCCGATTTAGAAATTGTCTTTCAAGTATTAAAATAAATGTTTGTTTGTAGCTAAAATGGACCAGACAATTTCCTTCCGTCTAAAACTAGTCGAACGTAAAGGAATACAATACTACACCGTTGATAAATTTTCGTTCAAGATGTACTTTGCCGATTCCCGCATCAATTTGGTTTCGATCAACCCCGCTCAACAACCCCAAGGTAACTCTTTTAACATTTACACTAAACCATATATTTGATTCTTGAAAGATTGTAACTTAGATTTGTAAACAAAACAATGGTCTGAATTATTGCCAATAAGATCAGGAATCTACAACGATTGTCTGTTGTTTTTCCAGTGAGTCTGATTCAGGACTTCTACAATGAGAACGTCCAGCTGATCAAGCAGCTTGTTAATCCAGTAGCTAACGAACAAGGAGGTTACTTCTATAAGAGGATGTTAGAAAGCTACCTTCAAAGAATTCCTGCTCAAGAGCTGTTGCCTTATTAAGGATTATTATACATGTTTGTTGGGGCAAAATTTGTACGAAATAATGATATATTATTCAACATTACAGTAATTTAGATTGCATTACATTTGTATTATACTTTGTTGTACATTTATTACTTTTACAATAAATACAAATTGTTTTAGGGTATTTCCTTAGATAATTTAGTGATTTCCTTTCCATTTACACCATACTGGGTGAAGAATTGAAATGTGGTACACAGGGTATTTTTGAATTGTTCAACTATTGGCTCCCCTAATAACTAAAACAAATGAACTCCGAAATTTGCTTTTATAATCATTACACTCGTCTACGAAATTTCTACAGGAAATAAATACGACTGTTTTAAGTTGCACCTCTCTAACTTAAACGTTAAGACTTTCTTAAAATTCTAGATAATCCTTAAATATACAAATTTCGTTGGCACCAGCCCAATTTCAGAACTTAAATTCAATTAATAAATACTTAAATTAAGTGTCCGACATTACTTATTAAAGGAACTGTCAAGAATTTGTATTTGTGGTGAGAATGTTACATTATTATGATATTGATTACAGCGATGAAGATATATAAACGAGCGGATGGCCAATTTTTTGGAAAACACTAGAATACTAGAATCGTATTTCTATGATTGCTAATATCACTAAATATAATATTACAAATTTATTAACTTACTTGGCAATCCTTCTCGATCAATTAATGAATTTCGTGAACGTGTGAAATGTCACAAACAAAAACAAATCTTCTTGACAGTTCGTATTAAACTTACAAGATTCTAACATTAGAAAATAAAAATTTCGTTAACATTACAATGTCCGGACAGGTCAAAATGACCGTTTAACAGTTAAAATGTTCTTAGGCACAGACTTTATAGGCATTCTAATGTTAAGTTAGCAAATAATGCTCTAGGTTTTTGGTATTCAATTTTAGATCTCTAGTTTTTGATACAGATTGTAGAACTAAGCAATGACTAGCTAAGTAATGCCTAAATTCAACGTGTGCAACAAACTTAAGATATAAGGATTTCTTAGTAATGTAACAAGTCTTAAGTCAGCACATTATTAAGTAAGTAGGTCAGATAGTTTCAGTAATATTCTTTACTTGTGACACTTATTTTGCTGACTTAAGACTTGTACAAATATATATAAGTAGTAATATGTAAGTAAGTAAATAAGTAAGTAAGTGCAGAATAGTACAGTAAGTTGCAGAGTACGTTCTTCATTGATTACTGTTTAATAAAGATCAAGTAAGTTAGTCCAGTAATCGAAGATTTATTTCTGCTGACTCTCAGTCTCGACAGGACCCTCTATTATTGTCTACCCTCTTAGGAGGGTTAGAGTAATAAGTAATACTTAGTAATTTAATTTTAAGTTTAATTTTAAGGAAGGGCGGTGCAACTGGACATAAATCTACTTTCTGAAATGTCAAAAAATTTTCATGTCTACAGTTTTCCTAATACATCTTGATTTTAAGTTGATTGGTACATTGTGAAATTCTAATATTTAGAGAACCAAATGGGCCTTATTACATGCATTTTTAAATTCTGTACAAATTTGTATTTACATTTTGGTTGTCAATTGAATAGGTAAAAAGTTTTAGCAACATATAAAATAATAATAATAATAATAATAATAATATTTATTTTAGTTAGCGTAAGCTAGTTAAAATACAAATACAAGAAAAACATTACAAAAATCAAATATAATAAAGACACAAAATAACATAGGAAAGTTCACATCATTTATCAACTAAAAATATTCTCCAGAATATAAGAGAAAGAACTTAAGTAAACATCAATATTTCCTTAAGCTTTATCTTAAAAGTAGCCATGTCAGTAATTTCCCTAACTTTAGCACATAATTTATTATAACAAGAAAAACCATCTTCAAAAATATATCCTTTAGTATTTACCTGCTTATAATTTTTAATATAAACATTATCCTTTGTTCTAGTATTGTATGTGTGTATATCTTTATTAAACTGTAAAGTGTCATATAAATAACTAGGAACTAATTTATTTACAATTTTATGTACAAAAATAAGAGATGTGTACTGTATAAATTTACTAACATCTAACCATTGTAAAACATTAAGCATATCTGTAATTTTACTGTATTTACTACAATTTAATATTGAACGCATACATTTATTTTGCAAACGTTGAAGTTGTGCAATTTGAGATTTATTACATTTTAATAAAATTGAACCACAATATGTTAGATGGGGTAAAATAATTGTGTTGTATACCAGTATTTTAGACCAAGTAGATAATGTTTTTCCTATTCTACACATAAAATTAACTTTTTTAGCTATTTTCTTAATTGTCATTTCCACATGTTTAATAAATTTTAGCTCATCATCAATTATAACACCCAAATATTTAATGGAATTCACATATTCTAAATTACAGTTATCAATTTTTATTGTCATACTCTGTTCATAGATGTTTTGCTTTTTCTTCTTAGGACCTATGAGCATACACTTAGTTTTATTAGTGTTCAATTTCAGTTTATTTGATAGTAACCATACATTCACATTTTCTAATTCTTCATTAATAGTGTTCAACAGTATTTCTTCATTTTCATGCTGGTAATATATTAGGGTATCGTCCGCAAAAAGATGTATTTTACAATGGTTTAGTACATCGGGTAGGTCGTTGACATAAAGAATGAATAGTAGGGGCCCTAAAACACTACCTTGTGGCACACCATTAAAACACAATTTTTTATCTGAAATTTTATCCACGTATTTAGTTTTCTGTGATCTATTATATAAATAAGATTGAAACCATTTTAAAGCACTACCGTTAAAACCAAAAACTTGTAATTTATGCAATAATTTTTCACGATCAATTGTCTCGAATGCTCGCTTGAAATCCAAAAACACTGCACATGTTGTCTGTTCCCGAAGAAGGGACTCCATCCAGTTGTTTAAAGTCAGCTGTATTGCATACTCACACGAATGCTTTTCTCGAAAACCTGATTGCCATTTACTTAGTATGTTATATTTCTCAATATATTGTTTCAATTGCTTGTAGACTACTATTTCCAATATTTTTTCTGTAGCTACCAACATATTAATTGGCCTGTGCTCTTCGACTTTGGTAGTCCCTTCTACTTTTGGAATTGGAACAATCATAGATTCTTTTAATTTCTCTGGGAATTTACCCGTAGCTAAAGATGTATTAATTAAGTTTAAGAGTGGATATCCAATCACGTGAAACATTTGTTTTAAAGTTTTAATATCTATACCATCCCAACTTGATTTATTTTCGTTTTGTTGAAAAATTATTTTTTTTAAATCATGAATTTCTAACTTTTCGAACGAGTTTAGTGAACAGTTGTAATTTTTATTTGCTCTGATGTTATCTATCTGATTTGGGATATCTGAAATAATATCTTCTATACTTTCAATATAGTATTGATTAAAGACTTCTGCGATTTCTACATGATTTTCTATCTTCACGTTTCCATGTGTTATCACGTCTTCCGCTCTCTGTGTGTTTTTTCCTAATAGCTTTGAAATCCCTATGTTCCACAATTCAATTTTGCATCCGGTACGTATACGAAAAATATAAGTCAAGATCATTGGCAAGTTCAAAAACTTGTTTCTTTCTACAACACCCAGCCATCTAGATGAAATTAAAGTTGGAAGATAAACTAACGGTGCTACTAGATATTATTATCATATTCTGAAACCTAACGGTTCAAAATTAACTGTTTCTTGGATTAGCTGATTAAGTCTAATAGCTCTAACCTATTTTATAATGAAGTAGTTGATCAATAGTATGCCACCTCTACTCTAAAATTAATATAAGAACAAGCTATTAGCATGGATGATAGTAGAGAAGATTTGCATCCATTGGTGATAGATCAAATATGAAGTTATTGTTTTGGTTGTTATTGGTAGAAGAGGTTGTGTTGGGAATATCAATAAGTGAGTAAATATAAATAAATATATCTCCACGCCAATTACCCATACCTGGGTGCGGCACTCTGCTCAAAGCAGATATCAGTGTGCTATATTTACAACAATAAAATTGAACTGTTACCATACCTTTAAAGTAACATTCAGTAAAACCTTTTTCATTATACCTGCATCATAATCCGTGTTTAAAACACGCTAAAGCGTTCGTAAACGCAAGATTACAACACGCCGTGCTTTAAAAATTGCTAAGCAACAACAAAAATGTTTACTATTAATATCTGTCAAAACTGTAAGCGTAAACAACAAATGCTAACCAGTCTCCATGTAAATGATATACGTCAAATGTCACACGCGCAAAATTATTAAATGAATCAAAATTAAAATGTTGCGTTCCAGTTTTTTCCAGAGTATGATGCAGGTATAATAAAAAATAGCGTATGACATAAGTGTATAAGTGCTTTTTAAGCTCTAGCGACGTTAAAAGCACTCCGCTTTGCGTCGTGCTCTTAAACTCGTCGTACGTGCTTTAAAACCTTACTTATGCACTTGAATCATAATATACTATTATTTAACTGTATTACAATCATTTGTTTATGGTATTGATATAACTAAACGAGATATCTTATGCTTCTTTTTAAATATAAAATCTTTGGGTATTCGAGACGTGATCGTGTCCGAAATACATTGGTGTATGATGAGTGTAAGATTGAGAAGAATGTTGTTAAGAAAGTGGAAGATGGTTTCAACATTTCGAAAGGTTGGTAAAACTAATATATCTGGGTGAATGATTGTGTGAGCGTCCGAGGAATAACTGGTTGGGTATGATTGATGATTTGTTGCGTGAACGAATGATGTGTGAATGTGGACGAGGCGAAAATGTTGTGTCATTTGATTGTTGGTTCTGGGTTCGTGCTATCCCACTGAGTGGGATATAGCGTGATGTTATGTATGTATGTATATGTATCTTTGGCAATTTTTACAGTAAAAAAACCTCCCTTAGAAGCATGTCATCGTTCTGATCCAGAGATAAATTCATGTTTATTAAATCAAGCTGAAAACGTACTGCAACATCTTAAGAATGGAGATCCAAAATATAAGATGGAGCCATTGGACCCTCTAAATGTCGAGTTTATGACCATAGACGCTGATTTCAATAAACTTAGAATTAAAATGTATTTCAGTAATCTCACTTTTTATGGGCATTCCAATATGAAATTCCATCGAATTAAGTAAGAAATATACATTTATTCAGTTGTTACATATTCTGATTGTATTTGCCATGCACGAAGGATATATAGACGAATATTTCTCGAGAAAGATTTCAGTCATTATTTTAAATTATTGAACATTATTTATTTTAATATGTCACATAAACGGCAGACTTTGATAAATGCCATTTGTCAAATTACGTTAAAATGAGTCATCAGCATTTTGAAAGTAATTCTTTTGAAGAAATTGATTGACCAATTGAAGATATCGCTTTTGCCTTTTAAAATGAAGAAAACTATTCCCCATTGTGTTTACAATTATTATAAATATTCGGGATTTGCTGAAATTTTTCGAGGGAAATATTCATAAATATTAATTATTTCAACTTTCAATTTCTTATACTTCTCGAGATAGCAACATTGTAGCACTTAAATAGAACAGTCTGTACATACATATTTTTAATTAAAATAAAATATATTGTAAACTGCAATCCATTGATTTGGTTCAAGGTTTAACAATATTTTATTTATTGTGTAAATAACTAATAAAAACTTTTTAATATACATTTTAATTTAAATTCGTGACACATAACCTCCACAAATACATTAATTTAACTTTTAATTTTTAGGTTAGATCCGACTTCATTAATTGGAGAAATCATTAGTTCAATTCCTCATATTCGCTTCACTACAGATTACAATGCTACAATAACTCTTTTTAATCGGACAGCTAAGACGAACATACATATGGATTCATATTTTAGTAAGTAAAAATTAATTTAACAATAATTATAGATTAATCATGCTGCATTTGCATTTTTCTCTTGTCACGTTTAATTTAACTCTTTCTTGCTCTAATTGTTACTTTTAGTCTAATTTTTACTTTCTTATACAATGTATAAGTAAGTATTGGAATCACGAAAAAAATCGTAGACGAGATTTTTGCGGAAATACATATTTTGACGCCCACTGAATCCGTTAAGTCCAATTTCCCAATGATGTCTGTGTGTAAGGATAGATGGATGGATGGATGGATGGGTGGATGGATGGGTGGATGGATGGATGGATGTCCGTGTGCGCAATATCTCATAAACGAGACAAGATATGTAAAAGAAACTTGGAATTTATAAGTTTTATAAAAAAATGAAGAGCTGAGTTGATTTTGAATGAAATTGAAAAACCGGAAGAGGAAGTTTACTAGACATACAAAACAATAAATTCTATTTCCTTCATAATTAGAATCAGCTGTGATAAAAAGTCTCAAATAAAAGATGTTAGCAAAAATATTCGGAATATAAAATGTTATTTCCACTTTTCTTGTACATGCTTCTAATTTTGAGAAAAACTAAATTATATATTTTAGAATATATTTCTATAATCTTAGTTACAATGGGAACAAAAACTAAAACATTTTTAATTTTTGTGTCAAACGTGTCAAATAATTGTGAAGTGTCAAAAATATGTGTCGTGTGAAATATTATGAAAGTAATATTTGCATTATTAGTTAGAAAGTTTTTAAGACTAGATATTAATTAATTTATAGTTACAATGAGAACAAAAATTAAACAGGTTAACATTTATAGGTATATCAATTAATTGTCAAAATAGTCATACGCAAGGAACAAGTCATACATGTTCAGTTGATTTTATTTGTATAAGAAAGTAGTGTGGTCAATATTTCGCTAATAAGCCAATATAAATTACAATAACAATAAAATTAAAGAAATTATTTTTGTTTTTCGGATGATTATTTTACAGTTTATAATTATTTATTTGTGTTTGTTGTTTTAGCAAAACTGCAGTTATATTCAAATTTCAGTTTGAAATCTATTGTGCGAAATAGCATAAAATATTTTTTAGTTGACAAAATGTCTTTGGATTTTATAGTACCTACTGCACATATGGATCTAATATCAATAGATCCTATGGATCAACAAGCAGGTAATTGAAGCATTACGTACAGAAAAAATTGAAAGTGTTGCTAGGGATGTCCAAAATAAAAACATTATTCTGAGATTTTCTATCTGAACTTTAAACATTTTCTGTATGTTATGAATTAACTTATATAATCTTATGTAGCTCACTGGTAACGTTACGGAATTTACAGCATAAGGTCTTGAGTTCGAATCCCATATTCGACTTACTAAAAGCTGTAAAAGTAGGGTGTCATACTCAAAACAAGTAAAAGGGGTGAGAATGACACGTATTTATTTTAAGTCACAAAATGATTTACTGTTTTAAATTTATATTTTATTTGTACGTCACAACTGCTACATATCCTACAAGCTAACAGAAATACGTATTAAAGACAGTAAAATGGATCATTGCCATCGTCAGTTCGACCCCAACAACCTACAAAAATTAGCTTTGTTTTTTCCCCGTTTACATCTTTTCAGATTGTTATTTTATTCTTAAAAATATATAAACTTTTTGTGTATTTTTCAGTGAGTATATTACAAGATATCTACAATGAAAATGTTCCTCTGATTAAAGCCTTAGAAGCTAATATCGTAAATGAACAAGGAGCTAATTTCTACAAGCGTTTGATAAACAGCTACTTAAGACGAATTTCAGCGGATGTAATTCTGCCACTTTGAAGATAGTTAATCTTCTTCATGAAGATTTGTATAAATAATTGTTTTTATTATTATGCTGCCAACAATGACTTTACATCGACAAAACAGTTGACAAATTGACAGTAGTTTACAATAACTTGTTTTGTTAAACGTGCTACCTCTAGTTATATTTTCCATATTAAAGATGTTAATGTTTCTTTAAAATTTGTGACATTAATTTTAATTTTAGGTATAGGAACTTCAGCCTGTAGACTATTATATTTCTATCAGTTTCTGTGAAGTTATTCTTAATTGTTATTGTGATTAAATGTTAAATATTGTTGTATCTGGCATGAAACTAATAAACTAAATAAATAAATATATTATTATTACTATAAAAAAAGTGGGTAATTCCACTTTGCCGACGTGTGAAGTATAACGTTTTATCCAACACCTCTTAATAAATGCAAAATTTATTAAAGACATATTGTTTGACAGTGACATATGCTTTAAATTTTCTAAATTAAAATGTCAATCGAAGTAGTTATCAAGGTGCTGTGTGTTATTATTATTGTTATAAGTAGACAATTACTCAATAGTGACTTTTCTCAAATTTAAACCCACTAGTGGGTAATCTGTTACTTGTTTAAAATCGCCATAGTTATAGAGCATTTATTGAGAGGTGTTGGATAAAATAGATTTTACATTTTCTTGAGCATTCTTTTAACTCGAAATCATACTACCGCCTGTTCTTTTATCTTGTATTTATTTATGTACAAAAATATTAGATATAATTTTCATTCGAATTATTAGTTTTTAAAATTTTGTACATTTTATTTATATATGCAGCACATACATTTATTTTGACGAACTTCAGCATAATGTTCAGAAATTCAGAAATGAATATAGTTACAGATACACCAAGGTGATAAAACAGCAATAACATACACTGTGCAATTAGTATGTAATAAAATAAATTCCTCAAGAAACTTACACATTTAGGATTCACAACAAAAATGTGTTAATTTGTATTACATTTTAAAAGTATGTAAAAATAAATTCATTGTTACATGTAATTCATATAAAATTCTTTTGCTACAAAGGGTCTTTATTCTGAATACAAAGTACTATTGAACTGATTGGAATAAGAGTACAGAAATTATCGCTTGTAATATATATATAAAGTGCAGTAATTAAGAAGAACACATTAAATTCCTCTTTAAATTTATAATGTAATTTTCTAAAGAAATGTGTTTCAAATCATCTTCAATTGATTTTTAATTGCATATGCTAATAGCAACATGCGATTACAAGTTTTTTATTTAAATTACTATTTTGTTTTTATTACAATTATAGAGTATATATACAAGTACTTTTATGTGTAGTGCCTTATTTTTACAAGACTTGCATAATGTTTCGTTTACAGTTTTTCTTTGTTTTTCTATTGATAGTTGCTGTTAATAATTCACATCAGAGGAAATTACGTAAGTATTAAGGTAAATGGATATTTAAATAAATAAATAAATAAATAAATAAATAATTATTGCATCGAATTTCTGATCTAATTCCACTTTGCCATCGTGTGAAGTATAACGTCTTATCCAACATCTCTTAATAATAAAAATTTATTAAAGAAATATTATTTGAGAGTCACATATGCTTTAAATTTTTAAATAAAAATGTCAATCGAAGTGGTTAACAAGGTGTTGTGTGCTATTATTATTGTTATAAATAAAAAATTACTCACTAGTGACTTTTCTCAAAATTATACCTACTAATGGGTAATCTGTTACTTTCCTTGTTTAAAATCGCCATAGTTATAGAGCATTTATTGAGAAGTGTTGTATAAAATATTAATTTAAAATTATCACACGAGTGTGCTAAAATTTCTCTCGTGGGTAATTCCTTACTTTGCACACTTGTAAAGTAAATAACTATTACCGAAATGATAATTCTACTTTGTCTACGTGTGAAGTATAACGTTTTATCTAACACCTCTTAATAAATACAAAATTTATTATAGAAATATTATTTGACAGTGACATATGCTTTAAATTTTTAAATAAAAATGGCAATCGAAGTAGTTATCAAGAAGTGTTGTCTAAAATATTAATTTAGTTATTTTTTTTTATTACAATAACATTTTTGAAGTCCCTAGTTACCGTAGCTACTATTTATTAACTTGTCAATTTCTTTAAGTTTGTCCAACTTCAATAAATCCTGGTGTACAATTCTGCAATATTTCCTATTATTTAACACATTTTAGTAGAGCACTATTTGTCCATAAAACCATTTCACTAAATATAATTTTTCTTCCAAATTATACATTTTTAATCAAGACACTTGAAATCAAACACTGATCACAGCAGAAACCAATAACTTTAAATGGGGTATTTCACCATTTTTTTTTTATTTTTTTTTTTTATGAAACTTTATCTATATTGAAGACTATCTACACTTTTAAAAAGTCTTAATTGTTATTCATTAAGCCACAATGAATTTTTTTTAAATGTTGTGACGTCATAGTAGAGGTGTTGCTGGATCTAAAACAGTACAGATTTAAATAATTTTTGTTACATAAATGTTCTATGTTATTGTAATAATAATAATAATAAAATAAGTAAAAAAATATATGACTACAATTATTTACAATCTGTACTGTTTTAGATCAAGCAACACCTCTACTATGACGTCACAACATTTTTCAAAAAATCATTGTGGCTTAATGAATAACAATTAAGACTTTTTAAAAGTGTAGATAGTCTTCAATTTAGATAAAGTTTCATAAAATAAAATTAAAAAAAAATGGTGAAAGACCCCATTAGTACATGACACTGGTAAATTTGAGGGAATTACCAATAAATATTTCTGTTATTTGTTCGATGCCAGGTAGAGTAAAATTATAAATATTAGTGCCAAAATATTCAGAAATTCTTCCTCTACAATAAACTATTGAACTGTTTTGATATAAAATAATTAGGAAAGACAATAATTGAACATTTCAACTATAAATGTTAAGTTAGTTCCCTCCTTTTCGCTATCTTCTTCATCGATTCTTTCTGTACAGCCCCGTTCATAAACCACTGCAAATACTCAACAGATGGCATCGCAATTGGCAAATGTATAACAAATGCCTTCAAAGAAAACCGAGCTAAATTCATCGAAGGCATCCCCGAAATGCATATCCCGGTTCTCGACCCCTTTGTGGTGGACCGCGTGGAGTTCAACACCGGAAGTGGAACCACCATCGGGATCAACGCAGTGTTTACAGACCTGCAGGTGGAGGGATCTCGGGACGTGGTGATTGAGAAGATAGAGGCGGATATCCAAGAGCAGAGCACGACGAAAACGGTGCTTGTATTACGGTTTCCTTATTTACGAATCAGGAGTGATTATGTTATTAGTGGACGAATTATGATCCTTCCGATTAATGGGACTGGACATGCAGATGGAAATTTTAGTAAGTATTGCTTTTAGAGTTAAAGTATTTGAATTTATTTTTAAATCGATAAATTATTTATAGTTTAAGAGAAATTAAACAAGGGATAAATAAGTGAGACGATTTCTTGACTGGAAGATGTATAAAGGAGACAAATAACGGAGAAGCAGTCAATTTATTAAAAAATTTTATAACACCAACGTTTCAACTCCAATTGAGTCTTCTTCAGGGTGCTAGTTACAAACATATAAAAAACACAATAAATACAAGAAAGTACAAATCAGGTACACGACTTACATAAAATTACATTAGAATGAATAAAAATGAGTAAATGTTAAATACATGTCAAAATAAATGTATGTCAAAAAATAATAAACATAAAACAAGCAAAGCCAACCACCTACAAATCTCATAGTTGATCCAAAACTAACAAGAAACATCAAGTAAACTAAATAAAAAATAAAAATAAATAAAAAGTTAAAAAATAAATATAACAAACAGCATATCTCAGCAAACACAAATAATGGTTACAATAAAAATAAAAATATACAAATAGAAAACAACAAAATAATAAATCAGCAATGTAATAAAGATGCATAATGCTTAATTAAGACACCACTGTAGATAGAACTAAGATTTTGGATGTCAGTTTGCCCGTTTATGTTATTTTTATTTTTATGAATACAAAGCATCTCTAACGTCAACCTCTTGTTTAGATTTTTTTCAGTTTTTAGGATCTTCGTGTTATCAAAGTCGAAGTTGTGTTAGTTTTGGATCAACTATGAGATTTGTAGGTGGTTGGCTTTGCTTGTTTTATGTTTATTATTTTTTGACATACATTTATTTTGACATGTATTTAACATTTACTCATTTTTATTCATTCTAATGTAATTTTATGTAAGTCGTGTACCTGATTTGTACTTTCTTGTATTTATTGTGTTTTTTATATGTTTGTAACTAGCACCCTGAAGAAGACTCAATTGGAGTTGAAACGTTGGTGTTATAAAATTTTTTAATAAATTGACTGCTTCTCCGTTATTTGTCTCCTTTATACATCTTCCAGTCAAGAAATCGTCTCACTTATTTAATCTACGGAGTATACATTTACAATAATATGGATCAAGTTTTACAAGCATACGACGCATGTATTTCATCTACCATCAAACACTTATTGAATATCAACAGGAAGTTAGTCGCTGCCATTAATCAGCGAATCTTTTTAATCAGGTGCAGACGATCAAAAATAACACCTACACATATTCAAAACAACTTCAAATGCTTACATCAATCACTCACTTCAGATCATCCATTTAAAACTAAAGTCACCAAATTAATAACATCTTTTCAAAATCAGGTTCTTAATACTGAAATTAAAATCGCTTGTTGGCGGGTAACTCACTTAGAGAATCAGTTTAATAATTTATACTTTTACATAACAAACAATGTTAGTGCTCCTCATTTTGAATTTATTAACAACACATTAAACAGACAATTTCATCACTACAACAATACTATTAAAATCAGACATATACACAAATTTAAAAAACTTCTGGATAAAACGACCGTTAATAATAACTGCCTACCAGACGATGATTGGTTTTTGAATCTAACTGATGTGGATTTTCCCAATGAAGTTAAGAATTTGCTATCATTAGGTCCCAAGTTCGCAGTTCCATACCTGCCACATGAATTACCTGTGGATAGACTCATAGCTGATGTTGAATACATTTTATGTTCGACTACAGACACGGAGCTTAAAAATAATGTACGGGCCAATGTAACTAATAATGTACTAAATCATCTCCACAGAACGCACAATCAGAATCAAAATATCCAAATTGTACAAGATTTTAATAAAACCAAGAAATTTCTTAAACATCATAAAAATGATCTTCTCATTCTAAAAGCAGACAAAGGCAACAAAACTGTCGCCGTCACTACAGAGGATTACAATACAAAAATGAATGACCTGCTGTCAGATCGATCAACATATAAAATCTTGAACATGGATCCTACAACAAAAACACAGAATAAGAATAACAAAATTGTAAAACAACTTTTCGAGAATAACTTCATTGATGAACGTACCAAACGTAACTTAACACAAGACACATCGGTAGCACCCAGAATATATGGGCTCATCAAAGTACACAAACAAGGATTTCCACTACGACCTATCGTCTCAGGTATCAATGGCCCTACAGCAAATATCTCTAAATATTTAGCAGACACTCTACGAGGACTAGAGAATGATGAATTTCATGTCAGGAATTCCTTCGAATTTGCTGAATTTATTACTACCGTCAGATTGGATCCTGATTATGTACTTATATCCCTGGATGTTGTGTCGCTGTTTACTAACGTACCCTTAAATTTAATACATCAAGTCATTGAAGAAAAATGGGACATCATTAAAAATAAAACGAACATACCTTTACATGAGGTCATGAACATCATTGACTTTTGGTATACAAGCAGTTATTTCTGTTTTCAAGGTAAATTCTACCAACAACTTTTTGGAACAGCAATGGGATCTAATTTAAGCCCTGTTATTGCTAATCTAGTTATGGATATGTTACTCGAACACTGTATGTCTTTGTTACCCTTCAGAATTCCTTTCATTAAAAAATATGTTGATGATCTTATTACTGCAGTTCCAAAACACAGAGTCAATGATATTTTGGAGATTTTTAATGGATATAATGAACACTTGCAATTCACGATCGAAGTTGAAGAAAACGGACAGATCCCATTCCTTGACATCTTACTCATACGGACATTTGATGGAACCATTCTAACTAAATGGCACAAGAAATCAACAGCCACCACACGGTACCTAAATTATCGATCGCATCATCCGCGACATCAACTAGTTAATTTAGCGACAAATTTAAAAAACCGTGCACTTAAACTAACATCCGAATGTTTTCACAAAGAAGTCAGAATGCAAGTAAAACAATTACTCCTGATCAACAACTATCCCAAAACACTGGTTAATAGAATTTTAAACAACAATAGTCCAGTAAACTCCAATCAAAATAAACAAGTTTCTCCATATTATACCATTCCGTTTATTGAAAATCTGTCTCATAAAATAAAACGTACTATTTCTCGGAATTTGAATGTTAATATTACATTCTATCAACAAAAAAATGTTGGGCAACTTTTTAGCAACACTAAATACCCGATTAACAAGCTACATAGATCTGAAGTTATATATGAAGTTCCGTGTAAAGATTGTAATAAGGTTTACATAGGTCAAACAAAAAGATATCTCAACACAAGAATTAAAGAACATCAACGTAATTCTGTCAAATCCAACAATGCCGGTAATTGTGCTTTGGTTCACCATGCTCAATCTGAGTCTCACAACTTCGACTTTGATAACACGAAGATCCTAAAAACTGAAAAAAATCTAAACAAGAGGTTGACGTTAGAGATGCTTTGTATTCATAAAAATAAAAATAACATAAACGGGCAAACTGACATCCAAAATCTTAGTTCTATCTACAGTGGTGTCTTAATTAAGCATTATGCATCTTTATTACATTGCTGATTTATTATTTTGTTGTTTTCTATTTGTATATTTTTATTTTTATTGTAACCATTATTTGTGTTTGCTGAGATATGCTGTTTGTTATATTTATTTTTTAACTTTTTATTTATTTTTATTTTTTATTTAGTTTACTTGATGTTTCTTGTTAGTTTTGGATCAACTATGAGATTTGTAGGTGGTTGGCTTTGCTTGTTTTATGTTTATTATTTTTTGACATACATTTATTTTGACATGTATTTAACATTTACTCATTTTTATTCATTCTAATGTAATTTTATGTAAGTCGTGTACCTGATTTGTACTTTCTTGTATTTATTGTGTTTTTTATATGTTTGTAACTAGCACCCTGAAGAAGACTCAATTGGAGTTGAAACGTTGGTGTTATAAAATTTTTTAATAAATTGACTGCTTCTCCGTTATTTGTCTCCTTTAAACAAGGGATGTTTTATACATGACGTAGTTTTGGTAGAAGAAAGATAGGCTTATTTGAAGCGAAAGAGAAATAGATGATTTTTATTTTTAAATAAATTATTTTATCCTACACCTCTCAATAAATGCTCTATAACTATAGCGATTTTAAACAAGCAAAGTAACAGATTACCCACTAGTGGGTATAATGTTGAGAAAATCCACTAGTGAGTATTTTTTTATTTATAACAATAATAATAACACACAACACTTTGGTAGCTACTTCGATTGACATTTTAATTTCAAAAATTTGAAGCATATGTCACTGTCAAATAATATTTCTTTAATAAATTTTGCATTTATTAAGAGTTGTTGGATAAAACTTTATACTTCACACGTGGACAAAGTGAAATTACCCACTCGATAGAATTATCACACGAGTGTGCTAAAATTTCTCTCGTGGGTAATTCCTTACTTTGCCCACTTGTAAAGTATATATCTATTTTCACGACCAGGAGAAAAAGTAGGTTTGTATGATACCTAAATCATCACAGAAACAAGGCACTGAAGTTCTATTTTTTATCACGAATATGGATTATAGTTGCCGAGGCCCGTAATAAACCATGTGAGTGATAAAAAGGAACTTCAGTGCCGAGGTACATATTAAGTTTTATTTAAAACCTAATATTCGAAAAAACTGTAAAAAAATTACAATACAGGTTAAGTTTATACATCTGTCAGTTGTCAATTGAAACTGACAGTCAGTGTTACCAACCTCGAACATTGAAGTTATCGTAAATAACACTCAAAATTATGTTTTGTCCTCAATTTCGTCATCGGAATTAATAGTTAATTCTTCTTGCAAATTTTGTTTCACGTCAAAATTTACTTTAGTACACCAAAATTATGCTAATTGAACAATAATTATTTAACGGTTGCCAACACTGGGTTGCTCAAAATCGTCGTATAATGGGTTACTTTAGTGACGATTTCTGAGCTTTTAATGACGATTTTTGAGCACTTTAGTGCCAATTTCAAATAAATAATACTTATTAATTTAATTAATTTGTATAATGAATGTAAAATTAAATTTTAATTAATCAATAAATTAGATTTTAAATGAAACGATATTTATTTTGAAAATTTGGAAATCCGAATGATTAAAATACATTACAACATAAAACAAGGAAACTATTAAACATGTCTTGAGTTTTAAGGTAAATAATTTATTTATAAATATAGTAGGCGAATAAAGATATATACACTTTCTCTCCCGTTGTGAGCATTACCGATTTCAGGCCTTCCATCAGTAAAATATTTGATAATCCGTTTTGGACGTTTTCGTAATGATATTTTTATGCTCGTACAATAACTCAGGGACAAGAAAAAATATATTAGCGAATCTTCCTAATTATAAGTTTCATGTTTATGCGCAGTAACTGATTATACTTTGATGGAATTGTACAAGAAAGTAATTCAGTAAAGCAATAAAGATTACTTTATTGAAACACTAATGTCCGGGTTGTTGAATCGAGTTGTAATTATGGCAAAAAATAATTGTAATATAACCAACAGAAATATGTAATTAAAATCAAATAAATATAAAATATAATGTTTCTTTTAACTTTACAGCGGACATTCACAGCATCAACTACATCGATGGCAAGCACACAACTCGCAAGAATAAACAATATGTAGAGTGGTACAAGCATAAAATCAATGTGACAATTGGTGGAGCCTCTCTCTATTTCAGCGATTTGTTCAATGGAAACAAAGAGCTTACAGAATCCACAAACAAGGTGATCAATGAAAACTCTGCTGAAATCATTACAGAACTGAAGCCACTGGTAGAAGAAACCATTTCCTCTATAACGTTTACAATACTGCAACAAGTATTTCATATGTTTTCGTTGGACGAACTGTTTGAATACTAGACGAAACGAAGAAAATCAATCTTTTTATTTATTTATTTCTGAAAAGTTTTTTCAGTTTATGAAATAATTACTTTCAAACCTAGCTTAATATTGTGTACTAATGAAAACTGTAGATTTTTTTAAAATGCTTCATCCATGATTTGATATCACATTGTCTAGAACATAACTTTGAAACGTTTGGTAAGCATTTTGTAATCTATTTGCAAATTCCTGTTACACATAATATTTTATGCTTCTCATATGAAATTCTGCAGAGTTTTAATAAACTCCAAATCTGAATTTAAAAAGAGCATCAAGTATGATTTATATTAAAATCCTGAAAATGTTTTACATTAAATGAGTGTTTTTATGTTCTTGGTTTTTTTTTCTTTACGTTTATTTTTACGAGTACTGGATACTACCGACTATATATGAAAAAAATATTTAAAGAGTTTTATATAGCATGACAAAACGACTTGAGCCGTATATGAGTTTTAAAGCTATTTTTACCTCCCGCCATATTCTGTAAGAATTATGCTAAAAATTGGGTAGTGAGTTTTCAGTGGATGAGCACGTTTTAAAGTCCTTAGAATACGATTTTAATAGTTTCGCGATGATGTCAGTGTGTCTGTCTGTCTGTCTATCTATCTGTCTGTCTGTCTGTCAGTCAGTCTGTGTGTATATCTGGAGTTACAGTTTCTCAAAAACTACTAAACTGAAAATTTAGATATTTTGTTTATATCAATTGTATACCCTTTGAAAGACCTGAGTAGTTTTTGATAGTTTACTTGAAGGTCAATCAAGTCATTTTAGAATATCTCAGTAAATTATGGATTAATTAAAATTTTGTTATCAGAATAATGTTTCAAATGTTATTATTTACAATTATTGTTTGAAACATTTTCCTCTTACTGTCACAGTTTACGAATTACAACACGTTAAAAAATTATATTTTAATATTTTCGTTTATATCTGCTAACCTTTGTTTTTTAAATAAATAAAACATCGGTTGAAAAATGTCATTTTTTGACTAGTATCATAATTTTTTGAAGGGATGAGCGTTTCTTGATAGTGGTGGTCCGTGCATTGTTCGATAAGAGATCTATGGCGGGAGGTATTGTGCTGCCCACAACAGATTAATACAATAAAATTATTTACTTTACAAGTGGGCAAAGTATACAATTACCACGAGAGAAATTTTAGCACACGAAGCCGAAGGCTATGTGATAATTTTATCGAGTGGGTAATTCTACTTTGCCCACGTGTGAAGTATAACCTTTTATCCAACATCTCTTAATAAATACAAATTTATTAAAGAAATATTATTTGACAGCAACATATGCTTTAAATTTTCTAAATTAAAAGGTCAATCGAAGTAGTTACCAAGGTGTTGTGCGTTATTATTATTGTTATAAATACAAAAATTACTCACTAGTGACTTTTCTGAAAATAATACCCACTAGTGGGTAATCTGTTAATTTCCTTGTAGTTATGGACCATTTATTATTGAGAGGGATAAACATTATATTTTTTCCAATATATCAAAACTAATAACAACTATTCTGATAGGTAGATAGCAGATAAGTAAACTAGCATTTCATTCTTTTGTTTCTACTGAAGGGAGGGGCAGGCTATATTGATGGTAACAAATTAACAACTGCGACAAAAGCGTCGCGGCGCTGCGTGACGCAAAACAAACGCGTAGCGATCGAGAATCGATCTTCCTCTTTTTCAACAAAGACTTGTATCATTAACCGCTACAAAAGTTCAATGATTTTAGGGAGTTTTTCTGCGATATTTTTGTGGATAAAGCTTTTGTGTCACTGACGTGCGTACGGAAAGCCTCTAGGGACGTAATTAATCAAATTTCGCTGAGTAAGAAATTTTAGTTGGATGGCATTTTGAATAAAAATGAATATTGATTTGAATACTTTTATGTATTGTGCTGCGATTTTTGTAATTATATTTTAATTGGAATAATTTACACATTTTATCTAGACCTGGACAATACAATTATTCTATAATACTATTGGGGAATTTATTTATTATTTATCTTTGATAATAATTTTTCGGATTTGATGCAGATTGCATGTATAACACGTAAAAGAACATGTAAATAATAATGAAAATTATATACACATATTTAACACATAGATAGTACTTTTGTTATCACAACCATCCCCGTCGCAACAATTAACTGACGTTTTACAAATACATAATGCTATTTATTTAAGTTTTTAATTAATAATTTAACGATTTCGGAACAAATATTATGTATACCTCAGCACTAAAGTATTTTTATTACTCATATGGTTATAAATTATAATTCGTAATGAAAAATTATACTTTTGTGCCTCGATATCCAATAGTATATTGTACAACAAGCATGGAATGGTACTCATTTCCTATGAGTATGAAATGGACATTCCATGCCAGTTGTACACTATATTTTTCTATGACCACTATATTATTTCCTAATTTATATAATTTTTATAATAAATTTGTACCGCTTTCACCATTCCAATATTTGACAATTCTAAATAAGTATCCTAGCAATGGCACCTATACTGCAATGAAATGAGCTGTATTGAAATACTCACAAAACAAATTCATTTCGCACGATGCTTGCAATGTACCTCATATTCCTAACAACAACAAACATACAATGAGCAGATTTCTAAGTGGTCCTAGAAAATAATATATTATACAACGAGCATGGAATGCTACTCATTTCCTACGAGCACGAAATGGACATTCTATGCGAGTTGTACACTATATTTTTCTACGACCACTATATTATTTGCTAATTAATTTAATTTTAATAATAAATTTGTCCTGCTTTCAGCATTCCAATATTTGACAATTCTAAATAAGTATCCTAGCAATGGCACCTGTACTGAAATGAAATGATCTGTATTGAAAAACTCACAAAAAAAATTCATTTCGCACGATGCTTTCAATACACCTCATTTCCCTAGCAACAACAAACATACCATGAGCAGATTTCTAAGTGGTCGTAGAAAAAAACTTTTAGAAAATTATATTTTAATTCTTAAACATTTGTTACTAGTTATCATAATGTGGATAATTCCCAATTTGAATTTCCACAGACAGTATTATTGTCAAATGTTCATTCATTCAAGTTTGCCCGGTAACCTAATGTCAGTTATAACAATTGTTTTATTTGGTGTTGCCAAATTTATAATTTTGATACAGGAAGATTTATAAAAGGGATTAGCGCTAACTCCATTTTTATTATTGCTCGTAACTTCATTTTTGAAACTCAGAACTTAATTATTTTAACTAAGGGTGCAATCAAGATTGGTTAACATAAAATTTTACACATTTTGATACTATAATTAATTTAGAAACGAAGTTACAGATGATGAAAAATATGGAGTTTATGAATTGTTAAATACCTATCTTGAGTGGCTTCACAAAAGGTCGTACAAATTTTTAGGGTTATCTATATCTTATCACCCACTTTTCGAACACCCCGTATTCTACTCCGGCATTACCTAACTAGTGACATTTTGTTCTACCCCAACAAAACGATTACACTTGTCGTAAACCCAACGAACAAGACCCAATTAACTGTCACTTTTTCCGCATTCTTCCCAACGTTCTTCTGGGGGTTTTTTGAAACAAATGATCAGTAGGGGTGGTGGGGGTGCATGCGGGGTGCCGAGTGAAAGGCAGATAATGAAGGCGGTGATCTGTGACAGATGAGCAAGTTGCGAGGGATTCCGGGTCCGTGCCGAACATATAAATACTGGGCTTATATCGCGCGACTAGGAAATGGTCGGAAGTTTTATGCGTTGAGTGTTGAAGAGTATCCGAGTGGGCGGTGGAAAAGCGTACGTGCTTAGATATTAGAATTTTTGACTCGTCGTAGTAGATACATCCCTTACATATGGAATATAAATCCTAAACATTTTTTCGCGCCGCCGTCCGACATTGGCACAATTACATATTTCTAAAGCGGTTGGAAATCATGTTTTTGTCGAACTAGTTCGACAAAAATTGCTAACTTTTTATGGTTATATGTTGGCATCACTTCACTAATTTTAGCTAACTTCTGACGCTAGAAATGTCAAAGTATTACATTGACTTCAAAATATTATGGCAATATATCTACAATTGAGTATTTGCAATACAAGAAAACAGAATATTTTAAACATATTTGTAAGTAATTACAATTGAATTTGCAGTGTAAAATCCAAATACAAATATGTACATATTTTTGGTTATGATATTGGAAAATAAACATAATTGACATTCAAATATCATAACCAAAAATATGTACACAAGAAAATGAGTAATAAATTAAATTAATTTATTAAATTTGCATAAATGTTGGCGCAAAAATCTTGTGTATCCCTCGGTTGGAAACTATCTTGAGAGTGCGAATTTATTTTGATAGGACGAGCCGTAGGGGAGCAGTTTCCAACCTTGTGATACAATAACTATTGGAGTTTTAATTCTTAAAAGGGAGGTAATTAAATAATCGGGTCTCTTCTCCAAAAAGTTACTACTGTAACAACTTGCTAGTTGTGACAAAAATGAATCGTTTTTTGACAGTTAATGAAATATAACCCAATTAAACATAAAATGAAATTTTACTTTTTATCCCGAATATGTAATTTATTTGCCGAGTCCCGTAGGGCCGAAGAAAATAAACCATGTGAGTGATGAAAAGGAACTTCAGTGCCGAGGTACATATTAATTTTATTTGATATCTAAAATTAGAAATAACTTTGTTTAATGTTACTTAATATTTAGCCAAACATTTGAACTTGCACTCAGTGTTGCCAACAGTGAACATTGAAGTAAACGTATAAACACCTAAAATTATGTGTTTCGTTTCTAACTTCTTTAACGAAATTAATTAGTTAGTTCTTCTTGCACATATTGTTTCATTTAACGTAATTACGTGTAGCAAAACAAATCTGTTTATCCAACACCTCTCAATAAATGCTCTATGATTATGACGATTTTAAACAAGCAAAGTAACTGATTACCCACTAGTGGGTATAATTTTGAGGAAAGCCACTAGTGAGTATTTTTTTATTTATAACAATAATAACAACACACAACACCTTGGTAACTACTTCGATTGACATTTTAATTTAAAAATTTAACGCATATGTCACTGTCAAATACTATTTCTTTAATCATTATTTTATTTATTAAGAGGTGTTGGGTAAAACGTTATACTTCACACGTGGGCAAAGTGGAATTACCCACTCGATAAAATATCTCACTCAGCCTTCGGCTTCGTGAGCTAAAATTTCTCTTGTGGGTAATTCCTTACTTTGCCCACTTGTAAAGTAAATAACTATTATTCAACTTTAATTTGAAACATTTTTCTCTAATATGATTATTGAAGCAAGAAATTCTGTAAGTATTATTTAATATTTAAAGTGTTTATGATTGTCTGAGTCTATCACCACCATGTTGTGAAAATGTACAGTTTAGGCAAAAGTTTATGTGTGTCTGAGAATAGTTTAATAATAGTTTCCACTAAAGGCTGTACGTTTTATAATAAACTATTAATACACGCTATAAATATATAAATTGAATTACCTTTTGGGCTGTGTTAAATTTTCCAGGAAAATTAAATTAATCTATATATAATAATAGCAGATATAATTAGAGAACGTTATCAACGTTATCATGTACGAGTATTTGATACGATGGGCGTCGTATGGCAGTAGCTCGTTAAAAACATAGCGTACTAATGAAGTTGTCCATGCATCGTGTTCATTACGTTGATTAGTTGCGAAACCACGGAAAATCGACAAATACTTATATCAATTGTCCACAATATATACGAGACCAGAATTATATCATTTGGCCCAATTGAAATCATACAAAGAAAAATTGTTTAATTTATGATATTTATATTATTTTTACCTCTCGCACATACAATGTACAATAAAAAATTGTTATTTGTCAAACTAGAGAGGAAAGCGCTTCTTTTCTCCCTTCGAATTCGAAGTTTGCTTCATGAGCGCAGCGAGTGAGGCATTTCGAACGAGAGTGGAAGAAGAGCTTTCCTCTCGTGTTAGACACAACATTTTTTCATATGTTTCTAAAACGCTTGGACCTAAAATACACTTTGAGAACACAACTGACAGACTGACACGACTTTAAAAGTTAGGTTATCAGACACGAGGCGCTGTAGCAGTGTTAAAATATCTTTAATAAGTTGACAAATTGTGATTTAATAAGAAAAAGAAAAATATAAGACCTAATTGTAAGATAATTTAAAGTATGTATATTACTAAAATAAGGATTTTCAATAAAATTAGGAATTTATTTATAATTTTTATAATATATTATTTATAAATAACATTCATATTGGTAACACTTCCATATTTTCCTCTCTAGAGAGGAACATCACATTTTCCTCACTATATAATATATATTTCTATAATCTTAGTTACAATGAGAACAAAAACTAAAACATTTTTAATATCTATGTGTCAAACGTGTCAAATAATTGTGAAGTGTCAAAAATATGTATCGTGTGAAATATTATAAAAGTAATATTTGTATTATTAGTTAGAAAGTTTTAAATGCTAGATATTAATTAATTTCTCTAAGGAATTGAGAATAAAATTAAACAGGTTTAACATCTATATATCAAATAAATGTCAAAATATTCATACGCAAGGAACAAGTCATTCATGTTCAGTTGGTTTTATATGTATAAGAAAGTAGTGTGGTGCCCACACCAGATTTTTATATTATCTATGGGGCGTATTCTGTATCTTATATGTTAATTTTTAACGGCCTGGTCAAAATTTTACCCAATGATAGCAGACGACATTGAATAAAAATGGAATATTTCATTTGACACATATTTCTATTGGCTACAAATTTTAACCGGTCGTTAAAAATTAACCGGTAAGTTACAGAATACGCCCCTATTTGTTTTTAGAAAACAGCAGCAATTTAAAACTGTTTCTGTCATATATTCGCAAGAGACAACCTTGCAAACATGACACCAATACTAAAACGAATGATTGTGAATCTGCTTTGAAATATTTATTCGCCAGCAGTTGATTGGTCCGCGCCGAAGCCCGGAGCCACCGGAAAGCAAACAGGAAACCTAAACCTTGTTGTGAGTTGAAGCAAAATCATTTTATGCCCTCTGGGAACGCGTAAAGCATATCTCATTGTAATTCTGATCGGCGACAACACAATAAAGAGGTAACTTTTTTGTAGGACTCGTAAACACTGAATTTGATATACAAACATGTATGGTAATTGTAATCGTGTAATAATTGTTGTTTATGGATTTAGGTTTGTGAGTGTATTGTGATGATTACAATTCTGGTTTATTTCTTTGGGTAATATTTAAAATACAAAGAGAAAAATAGTAAATGTATCTTTTAGTTGAAAAATTGATGACAGAGAATAGAGGTATCAAAAATATTTCGCTGTAATTTTTTCCTATTTCACGATCACAAATTCGATTTTGTGAATATTTTTTCTCAAAAATAATGATACAAAATTGAATTTTGTACAACTGTTTTTGGGAATTTATTATTTGTAAAATTGTCAGTCTGTCAAACTTGAAATTGTCATTGCTTTAAAAAGTAGATTATTCAACAAGATACATTATTTTTATTAATTTTATTACTGGAAACACTTCCAAAACGTAAATTATCATATTTTGCAAGTTAATGACACTGACGTTTGAAAAAAAAAATTATTTACTCGAGAAAATATTCTGATTGTATTTGCCATTCACGAGGGATATATTAGACGAATATTTCTCGAGAAAGATTTCAGTCATTATTATAAATTATTGAACATATATTTATTTTAATCTGTCACATAAACGTCAGACTTTGATAAATGTCATTTGTCAAATTACGTTAAAATGAGTCATCAGCGTTTTGAATGTAATACTTTTGAAGAAATTGATTGAAAAATTGAAGATATTATCCCTGTTGTACTTTTAAAACGAAGAAATTAAACTATTCCTTATTGTGTTTACAATTATTATAAATATTCGGGTTTCGCACTTGTACAAATACTCGATACGCAAAATATTCATTGATATTCGATTGTCATTGGTTGAAAATCAGAAAATACTGTAACGAGATTGGTTGAAATTTTTTGAGGGAAATATTCAGATTAATTCATTTCAGTTCTACTAATACTGAGTACTATTTTACATTTTAAGGAATTACACTTTAGTTTCATTCTGGTACTTAATTACTAACCTAAGGTTTTTAATGTATTTTAAATAATAAAGAACACTTACATTGTTTGAAGTATCAGCCCTTGATTGAGGAATCTGTAACAAAATATAATATTTATTACTTGGTTCAACTGAAAAAAATCTCCAACCTATTACAAATCTTAAACGGTACAAAATAATATTCCATTTATATTTAAGAAATTTAATTTTCTTTCATGCATTTATATAATTTTTTGAAATCTAATTAATTATTATTAATTAATAAAATTAGTGTAATGAAAACAAGATAAAGTTATATAAAGATACAGGTTACGAAATTTGGACAATTATTGAATTTTTTCGATATAATTTCTATCAATTTTGACTGTTTATAAAATATATATTTCAAGAGTTATCATAACAAAAATATACATCCTAGAGGACTAAAGTGTGCTGAATACGCTCGTGAAATCAGATTTCAATTATCTCTTTTAGTTTTCAAGATATCGCCCATCATATATTTTATGGCCACTTTTGCGCTCAACTCCACGTTCAATAAATTGCAAATATTCTCAAAACTAAGACTCAGATATGGCTAAAACTAAATTTTTTGTAAGTTTCGGGTCGGAAATAGGTGGATAGGGTATATAAATCAAAATTCTGAGAGATGAAAATTTTTGGCAAAATTTCAATACTAACCCCTTGAGTTTTTCTGGATTTTTAGCCATTTTCAGACTTTTTGCTCTAAAACTTTTTTCCGCAGAGCGATTTTAATGAAAGTTTGCATATTTATGTAACTTTTTCCGTAAAATCGAATGGCGTAGTCCCCAGTTTTGTATCTTTGTTATTTTTTGAGATACAGGCCTATTTATACTCATTTTTGACCTATTTTTGAAATGTCATATCTCGGGAACAAAATGAGCTGCAGAACTCTACTTTCAAATTTTGGAGGTTTCATGACGAGTAGATGTCATGTGTGGAATTTCAAATGTTTTTGAAGAAAAAAATTTTTTGACCTAAAAATGACCCATCTATTTTGTCATAACCTATCATCAATTAATTATGGGTCAATAAATCGTATCAAAAATACCTAAATTTATATAAAAGATGAATGGGGTATTCATTGGTGTGCTTGAAAACACAATATTACTAACAGATTTTGCATTACAAGCTTGTAAACCTAAAATAAGTTTTAATTTTTATCATTTCTGACAGATTTTCATAGTACTGTTTGCCACAATTATAACAGTACTGTTGTATTAATAGTATTACGGGTACTTATTAACGAAGCAACGCTGATTCCAATGCTGAAGACCCCATTTTAATATCTCGTTTAGTTTTAGAGTTACAGGCTTGTAAACATGACTAATTTAAATAAACTTCCTCAATAATGGGAAGGTTGCGCTTTTATTTCCAACACATCCAGAAACAACATGACTTTGAATTGAGAGCACTCGAGGATTTTCTGCCATTTCAAACGAAAAAATCTGTTGTGGAAGCACATAACTTCCCGCCCAATACTACTCTTAAACGATACAAAATAGTACTTGATGATACAGAAATATATCTTCTTATTTATTTATTTTCTATTTATATTACAGAAATTTATTTTTAATTAATATTATTATTGTACGCCAACATCCTTCCACAAATATTTATAGCAATGTATCACGATAAATTTCTCAATATCACTCGAAAATATTACTCGTGTCTTTGCGGCATATGTTGCATATTTCCCTACGTTATTGATTACAAAAAACTGACATTTTTATAACCAGGGTAGAAGTCAATATTTTATGATGATCTCTCCATCAAAAATACGAGCGTTTTCTAGATAAGCCCACAAAATCTTAAATTTTGAATGATGACTTTACGAGGCTTTTGAAGGGTTTACGAGATGCCAGTGTGGGCAGCCGGGCGGAAGGGTAGATTAAGGTTGGCAACAATGGACAGGCGATGCTTGGAAATTGTTTATAGAGAATTCGTTGAGGAACTGGAATTTTTTTTGTATTAATTGCTGTTTACAAAAATTTTTAATGGATTCAGTTCAACTTAATTTTTGAGAGATGTTTGTTTTAAAAGTTAAATATTCCAGTTCATTGAATTGCTGAAGAATTTAATTGGGCAATCAAGATTTAAAAGCACAGAATTATATTATTTGGCCCAGTTGAAATCATACAAAGGAAAATTGTTTAATTCACCTAATTATCATTTTTACCTCCCATACGTACACATATCGTGTGTCCCACGTAAATGTTGGAATAGGCAATTAACATGTAATATCAGTTTTTTGTAAATAAAAAGTGTCCTGCCTATGCCAACATTTATGTGGGACACACGATATATGTAAAGGAAGTATTATGTTTATGTAATGAATTCATTAGATTTTAGAACAATTCATCAACAGTAAGTGCTAGATTATTTGAAGGCCTATCAGAGTTTGGGGCATATCTTAGTAAATAAATGAGATAGAGTAAATTTCATAGGAATCAAAAAGATGTAGAATATTATTACCTACAATGTTTATTTGAAACATTTTTCTATATTTTGTTGTCATTTGATTTAAAAACAGTATTCGTGATAGCAACCAATACTTTTTGTTCATTTAGTAAATCTCGTACCTTTTTAAATACAAGCTATCAATAATAAGCAAACATTTATTGAAACCTTTTGTAGATAATAAATGTAAAACTATATTTTTTCGTAAAAATTGATAAAAGGACAGTTTCAAAAAGCTCAATTAGTTTCTAGGAGGGTTGAATACCATTTTGTTCGTATTATAGTAGGGTAAAATAAATTGCTACTTAAAAGAAAAGACGCTTAATGATCTACAAAAAATTCATTACAAACGATTCAGACAATCCCGAAATAATTACATACAAAAAACAAACGTAAAAACAACTTAACAAAGAACTCTATAAAAATGAAATACTTATATAAATAAAACCTTATTTATACATCTGAAAGCAATACTGCGTCTCAATAGAATAAAAGCATATTTAATCATCCTTGATTTGCTTTCACAATGCAATTCTATACTTCGTCGACTAATGTTGTTTAAAATACACAATCAATATATGTTTGAGC
Source organism: Poecilus cupreus (assembly GCA_963942605.1). NCBI lineage: Eukaryota > Metazoa > Arthropoda > Insecta > Coleoptera > Carabidae > Poecilus > Poecilus cupreus. The sequence continues at coordinate 10,753,241 of OZ012733.1, read as the reverse complement.
AAACTGCGCGGGGTATTTCGTGCTCTTAGACACGAACCACGGCGATGGCGACGACAAGGGGGAGGTGGGGTACTTTGCCATGGTGACTCACCACTGTTTGCTGATAATTTCGCACTTGTGGTAGAATCAGATTTCTCTGAATGAATAATGAGGATATAAAATATCTATCTTTGCGACAGACAGATTACAATGACCACTTTTGACTTTATTACTTTCTTATACAAAGTATAAGGAAGTATTGGAATCATCGCTGACGAGATTTTTATGAAAATACATATTTTGACGCCCACTGAATCCATTAAGACCAATTTCTTAATGATGTCTGTGTGTGAGGATGGATGGATGGATGTCCGTGTGCGCAATATCTCATGAACGAGACAAGATATGTAAACGAAACTTGGAATATATAAGTTTCATGAAAAAATGAAGATTTTGAATGAAATTGAAAAACCGGAAGAGGAAGTTTACTGGACACAAAACAACAAATTACAATTTTTTCAAAATTGGAATCAGCTGTGAGAAAAAGTTTCAAATGAAAGTAGCAAAAATATTTGGAATATAAAATGTTATTTGCAATTTTCTTGTACATGCTTCTAATTATGAGAGAAACTAAATTATATATTTAAGAATATATTACAATAATCTTAGTTACAATGGGAACAAAAACTAAAACATTTTTAATATCTATGTGTCAAACTTGTCAAATAATTGTGAAGTGTCAAAAATATGTGACGTGTGAAATATTATAAAAGTAATATTATTAATTAGAAATATTTGAATACTAGATATTAATTGATATATCAAATAATAGTTATATGCAATATATTGCAATATATGCAATATATTTTGTACTAATAGTTCTGTCTTCATTAATATGTCTGGAAGAACAGCAGAAAGGTACATAAGAAAAAAAGTAATTTTATTTTAATATATTCACTTTAATATTACGTTGAACAAAGCAACAAAATCTGAACTCAAAATCTCACAAGAAAATTTAAACTGTTGAAATTTACATAATATGAAGTTAATTCAAATAAGTTCGCCAAAAGAAAACGTTCAACAATTAGAATTAACATTAATTAAGTCTGGAGGTACCACATAAGTTCTGTAAATAATTTATGTTAATTATACTGTAAATATATACAGGATGTCTCCTTTAAAACAACCAGCGCTCATTTGGGCAAACTAATAACTTTAGAGAAAAAAGTTTTATACAAAAAATTACAAGGAAAAACGGCCTCATTTAATAGGAATAACAAACAGAAAATTCAACCAGTAGCTCTCAAACGACAAATTTAATTTATATTATCAAAGGCTTTAATCTTTCATGAAGGCGTTAATAATATTTGTACAAATTCTCACTTTGAAATCACGATGTAAGATAAGATTGTGTATCTTTAAATTTATTGCATTTGTACGCTGTATCGAGCTGTGCGCAGTATTTAGTTATTTTGAGACATTTACGTGGAAATTCTAACTGCGAAACACTCTGAAAAGGTCACTTCCAACATTTATAAAGCTGGTTTCTTCCAAAACAGATTGCAGTGGGCCCTCCCAGAGGGTCTAAATTTATTATCAGTCTAGGCATGAGATATTTGTGCGGCAGCCAAATTTTTTGGGAAACATGAATATTTAACTATTTATAATTGTTGCAGAAATAATATGAAACCATTTTTACTTATACAAAGTATAAGAAAGTATTGGGATAAAGAAAAAAATCGTTAACGAGATTTTTGCGGAAATACATATTTTGACGTCCACTGAATCCGTTAAGACCAATTTCTCAATGATGTCTGTGTGTGAGGATGGATGGATGGATGTCCGTGTGCGCAATATCTCATGAACGAGACAAGATATGTAAACGAAACTTGGAATTTATAAGTTTCATGAAAAAATGAAGAGATGAGTTGGTTTTGAATGAAATTTGAAAACCGGAAGAGGAAGTTTACTGGACACACAAAACAATAAATTTTATTTATTTCAAAAATAGAATCAGCTGTAAAAAAAGTTTCAAATGATAGATGTTAGCAAAAATATTTGGAATATAAAATGTTATTGGCACATGCTACTAATTTTGAGAAAAACTAAATTATATATTTAATAATATATTTCAGTAATCTTAGTTACACTGGGAACAAAAACTATAATATTTTTAATATCTATGTGTCAAACGTGTCAAATAATTGTGATGTGTCAAAAATATGTGTCGTTTGAAATATTATAAAAGCAATATTTGTATTATCAGTTATACAGTTTTAAAGAGTAGATATTAATTAATATTATAAATTAAAATCATAGCTGACAACCCAAAATTAAACTGGTATAATATCTACATGTCAAATAATTGTCACAATAGTTATACGCAAGGAACAAGTCAAACATGTTCAGTTGTTTTTATTTGTATAAGAAAGTAGTGTGGTGCCCACACCAGATTTTTCCTATAGTCATTTTTACCTCCCGCCACATCCTGTAAGAGAGGTAATAGAAACCATGCTAAAAATTCGGTAGTGAGTTTTCAGACGCGAGCAAATGGCGAGATGATATATTTAGTTTTTTCCTCCGCTATTTTTGTATAAAACTAAAACACCAATTAATGAAATGGCCGGGAGAACAATTGAAGGCAGTAGTTCTAATTGCGTAAAATAAACTTTTGCCCTATTTACGGAAACAGCGAGTACAAATGTAACTAACAAGATATAGATGTTATTCCCATTTCAATTAAAATTATGTAGAATTTTAGGGTTTCTAATTAAGTTTGTGTAATTTTTATGGCCCACTTAATGAAACCAAGCCATATTATTGTTGAAAATTGAATTATGAAAGGGATAGGCCGTTTGACCTCGTCATGGCAAGGGTCAAACACGGAGAGTGGGTTAATGTTAGTTTTGATTATAGTTTCGTTATAAACTATGTATTAACTTCACCGACTTGATTAATTAATCACGAAACTGATTACTCTTATTTAGACTCAGTATTATAGAGAGTTCAGTTAATATTTAATAATAATGTGAAAAATTATGCAGATAATGCACTTCTTATATTACAGTGCTATTTTTACCTCCCGCCTACCTCTAGGTAAGGGAGGTATTAGGTTTTAGGGTCCTTACAATACGATTTTACTATTTTCGCCATGATGTTTGTATGTCTGTATCTCTGTATGTCTGTATGTTTGTATGTCTGTATGTCTGTAAGTATGTATGTATGTATGTATGTATGTATGTATGTATGTATGTATGTATGTATGTATGTGTGTGTGTGTGTGTGTGTGTGTGTGTGTGTGTGCAGTTTTGCTTTTTATATTTAAATGAAGAGCTGATTAGATTTTGGATAAAATTGGTCAACCGGAAGTAGCAGTTTACTTGAAGCCCTTAACAGTTTTCCGTGAAAAACACGGTTACATTTTTTTTCAACAATTTATGTTATTTTGAAATATTTAATTTTACATGTGTTTTGATTACACTAATTTTATTAATTTTCATTGGACTTGCATATAATAAAATGTAAAGAAATTAGTTTTTATAAATCTTGCAGTCCTTGTACACCATGAAACACTTAATAATTTTTTTTATTATACCTGCATCATAATCCGTGTTTAAAACACGCTTCAGCGTTCATAAACGCAAGATTAAAACACGCCGTGCTTTAAAGGTTGCTATGCAACAACAAAAATAATTTCTATTAATATCTATCAAATCTGAAAACGTAAACAATAAATGCTAACCAATCTCCATGTAAAAGACATACGTCAAACGTCACACGCGCAAAATTATGAATTGAATCAAAATCAAAATGTTGCTTTCCAGTTTTTTTCCAGAGTATGATACAGGTATAATAAAAATAGCGTATGACACACGTGTATAAGTGCTTTTAAAGCACTAGCGATGTTAAATGCACTCCGCTTCGCGTCGTGCTCTTAAACTCGTCGTACGTGCTTTAAAAGCTTACTTATACACTTGTATCATAATATACTATTAATTTTTTACGAAATGTGACACATGTCATTGTGATTGCGAAGCAGTTTTCTTAGTGAAATATAAGTCAAAAAATTAAATAAATAGAAAATAAATAAATAAGAAGGTATGTTTCAGTATCATCAAATACTATTTTGTATAGTTTAAGAGTAGTATTGGGCGGGAGGTTATGTGCTCACCATGCACCAATGTGTACACGACCACACTCCTCTCAAATTTTCACAGCAGTTACGTCGGTCATGCTTCTTCATTCACACCCAACATCATAAATACCCAGTTCCTCTTCCGGTCATGAAAAATATAATTTTTGCTAATACAATTATTATTATTTGATGCTTTTATTTTTCTATTTTTTACTGTTTAAAAATTGTTTTATGTGTTGTTGGTATCAAATTTTTTTAGAACATTTAATAAAAATGTCAGAACTCAATCCAAAAGTTGTTTTCTTGCACAATATCAGTATTTTATCTTTGAACGATCGCCGACGGAGAGGAAGTGCGTACATCGCGCACGCGACAAGCAAGCAAAATCACGAAACTTTTCCAACCTGCATCGAGAACTCGGCATAAATTAACAGCGACACTCGGCACTTAAACTGTTCAAACTTCAAGTATGTAAATTGTTTATTGATGAAACGAGGACAGGTTGGTGGTATTGTTAACGGCGTGAGACGTGGCTTTTAGCGGCGAACTTCCCCGTGACAGATTTTCGCGAAGAAGATTTTATCGTTAATAATTTATTGTCGTGCGACTTGAAATGCGTCAACAGGGACTCTGCGAATTTTATAAATAATTGCTGTACTCCAGACGATCTTTCGAAAATAATTAAACATTATTTTCGCGCCGCCGTCCGACATTGACACAATTACATATATCTAAAGCGGTCGGAAATCGTGTTTTTGTCGAACTAGTTCGACAAAAATTGCTAACTTTTTATGGTTATATGTTGGCATCACTTCACTAGTTTTAGCTAACTTCTGACGCTAGAAATGTCAAAGTATTACATTGACTTCAAAATATTATGGCAATATATCTACAATTGAGTATTTGCAATACAAGAAAACAGAATATTTATGGATTTTAAACATATTTGTAAGTAATTATAATTGAATTTGCAGTGTAAAATCCAAATAAAAATATGTAGATATTTTTGGTTAATTGGAAAATAAACATAATTGACATTCAAATATTGTGAAGTTAGCAACATAAAAAAATTCTCTGTCATTAAGAAAATGAGTAATAAATTAAATTTATTTATTAAATTTACATAAATGTTGGCGCGAAAAATCTTGTGTATCCCTCGGTTGGAAACTATTTTGCGAGTGCTCGTATTTGTAGGACTCGCCTACGGCTCGTCCTATCAAAATAAACTCGCACTCTCAAAATAGCAGTTTCCAACCTTGTGATACAAATAACTATTCCATAATTCTCTAATGGATTTGAGATTTGAAATTTAACGGTAATAATTTATTTCTAATAATCACATATACCATGCAATATTTATAGCAATCATATATTGATAAATGTAAAGTGTTGGTGTTTGAGAAGAATGATTTGGTGAATGTAATGTTTCAGTGAATGGTGTGAGACTGGAACAAGTGAATAAATTTGTATATTTGGGTAGGTATTAACCGGGACACACACACAGACATAATCGCGAAACTATTAAAATCGTATTCTAGGGATTCTAAAACGTGCTCATCCACTGAAAACTCACTACCCAATTTTAGCATTTTTACAGGATGTAGCGGGAGGTAAAAATGAACAAAATTAAATAAATTAGACCTATCAAAACCTCCCTAAAAATATTTGTTGAAGGCAAAAATAATATTCATACCTTCATCCATCCAATGAACATATTGATTTCTGGTTTTTCAATCCTATTATCACTGCACTCTCTATGATTATTCCACGAAATATAAATAAATACATATCGAACGAATGTTACTGCAACTTTCTAACGCACTATTAAACAAAGCACTGCACTTATTTCTCTACAATTGAGTGTAAAATCACTGATTTTATTTATAATAAACTGCACTAAAATCACACACGTCTATGTAACTTGAACGTCAACTCGAAACAAGCGACTGTTTATAGCTGCACCAGAAATATATGTTTGAACAAGAGTAATTAAGTTTGAATTAAGAGCTTGCTGTATTCTGCCGACAAAATAATATAAGAAAACACATTTAAATATTATATTTATTTAGATTAAAGTTAAGGCAGGTAACACGAGCTCCGTTTTTGGGCGTTCCAAAAGAAATGTTTTACAATCGGTCTGTTTTGGTGTTGAACAATTTTCTTGTATTATTTTATACATACATACATACATAACATCACGCTTTATCCCACTCAGTGGGGTAGCACGATCCCAGACAACAATTCCACCATTTTCGCCTCGTCCACATTCATACATCATTCGTTCACGCAACAAACCATCAATCATACCCAACCAGTTATTCCTCGGACGCCCACGCAATCGTTCACGCACATATATTAGTTTCACCAACCTTTCGAAATGTCCAAACCACCTTCCAGTTTCTTTACAACATTCTTCTCAATCTCACATTCACCATACACCAATGTGTACACGATCACTCTCCTCTCAAATACCTCATTTTTACAGCAGTCGTTCATGCTTCTTCATCCACACCCAACATTCACTAGGCACTAACACACCATTATATACTTTCAATCGAGCATCTATAGATGCATTCACGTTTCGAGCAATTGTACCCAGAGCACCCAATACCTTACATCCTGCAAAAATAATTCAAATAAAAATGATAGGTAGTTGAAAAATTTCTCCATAACTTCTATTCGAAACTTTTTTTTATAAAATAATTTTAGAATATTATACAGTACTAAAATCGAAGCTAAAATACTTCTCTTAAAACAACCAAATTTATTGTGCACAAGATTCAAACCACTTACGTTACTAAAACCATTGGCAAGTCAAATACCATATCTCTTTTCTAGATAAGAAGCAATGCTTATAATAAAAAGGATTCATCCTCAAACAAACTTTACTACTTCACATCTTAGATACAAGAATACTACTTTTCAACTGTTCTTTCGCAATTTCATCTTCAACTCGGCTATAAAATTGTTTTATGAAATATCAGCCCTCTTTGCTTTAGAGTACTTGACGATTAGGTCTTGTTTATAACAAGCGAATATTAAATTTCTTCTTTGAAATTAGGGATAAGTTTTCTCGGGTCTTTGAGGTGAACATCCCAAAGACGTACACATTTTTATCAAGTTATCAGATTAAATTTCTAACAGGAATTGTATTTGTTGCTCATATTTTTTGAATATAAAAATCTGGATTTTAATGTTTAATAATGTTAAAGATTTAGGTTTCAGATATTTGTTGTTAAAAATAAATATTCATTTTGATAATTCATTTCTCGTAAACCATAAATAATACACATGAAGTAATACAGTAAATAGTTATTTATGTATCAAGGCACTGAAGTTCAATTTTTTATCACGAATATGGAATTTAGTATAAACCATGTGAGTGATAAAAAGGAACTTCAGTGCCGTGGTACATATTAAGTTTTATTTGCAATCTAAAATTTGAAATAACTGTAAAAAAATTACAATATAGGTTAAGTTTATACATCTGTCAGTTGTCAATTGAAACAGACAATCAGTGTTGCCAACCTCGAACAATGAAGTTAAAAATAACACTGAAAATTATGTGTTTTGTCCTCAATTTCGTAATCGGAATTAATTAGTTAATTCTTCTTGCAAATTTTGTTTCATGTTACGTCCAAATTTACTATAGTACGTCAATATATCTGCCAAAACTATCCTAATTGTACAATAATTATTTTATAAAGGGTTACTTTAGTGACGATTTCTGAGCTTTTTTGACGATTTCTGAGCACTTTAGTGCCGATTTCAAATAAAATAAATTAGCTGCAATTTTTATTTGAAACTTTATTCATATTTTGTATCATTTAAAAGTTATTAAGGCAGTAGAATATGTGTTGCCAGATTTTATATTACCATTCACTGAAAATGAAAAATGTATCATGAAAAGGTAGAAACCATTTATTTTTATTTACTTCTATCAACCGAAATGTGTATCACGGTGGATATGAAATATGTTTTCAGTGGAAGAAAAAAAATCACAATAGTAAAAAGAAATTGATGTGATCATATCGGAAAAGTACACTTGATAAAATCAAAAGAAAAATAAGAAATATAGCAGGAATTCTTCTGGTAGTCATAGGAAATATTCTTATATTGTAAAGAAAATTCTTTTCTCTGTCATTCGTCAGTTGCTAGGCGGGCTACACCAGTGGCACTCAAACCACGCGTTTGTAACTTAGAAGTCTGTTCATTTATATGATTGTAGAAAAATAGTTATTATTTAACTAGGCACCAAAATATTAGATTTAGAGCAGAGGCTGCCGTTTCATTGACGAGGTAATAAATATTTCTGAAGCCATAAATCTGTGTTTGATGCCGAGTTAAACACATATAATTTTTTTTGCTGATTTGGAATTAATACTAATTTAGTGATTATTTTATTTGAAATCGGCACTAAAGTGCTCAAAAATTATTATTAAAAGCTTAGATATCGTCACGAAATAACCCATTATACGATGTTTTTGGGCAACCCAGTGTTGCCAACTGTTAAATAATGATTGTACAATTTTGGCAGATATATTGACATACTATAGTAAATTTGGACGTAACATGAAACAAAATTTGCAAGAAGAATTAACTAATTAATTCGACGAAATTGAGGACAAAACACATAATTTTGAGTGTTACGATAACTTCAATGTTCGAGGTTGGCAACACTGACTGTCAGTTTCAATTGACAACTGACAGAGGTATAAACTTAACATATATTGTAATTTTTTTACAGTTTAGATTTCAAATAAAACTTAATATGTACCTCGGCACTGAAGTTCCTTTTTATCACTCACATGGTTTAATAAATACCATATTCGTGATAAAAAATGGAACTTCAGTGCCTTGATACATAAATAACTATTATATACATATTCTGAAAGCTGAAGCTGTCAAATTTCGTGCTATGCATTTTTTGAACAGTTACGTAAAATACTTTTGCAGCCTATGCATAAAAGTGACACTTTACAGATTGTTAGCTGTACGTAAAGAGTTACCTTTAATATTAATCGGCAAAAAACTGAAGTAACAACCCTCAAGGATGTTAGAATAATACAGTAAGAACTATATTATAAAATTAAAAGTATTTTCAGTTTCATCGACAGCTCAAATCGAATTGCGATCATATTTACAAATAGAGTTGTAGAATATAATTTAAAAATCCAATTAGATGTGTCAAGAAGATAACTGCAGTATAAATTGATGTACACACTCCAATCTTTTATTTATTGAACATTTCACAACAACTCAATTTAAAACATAATCCAGCAACTCCAGCGGACAGGAGAGCCGAGTACAAAGCCGTTCCCAACTCTATTTAGCTTCAGCTTTTAGTTTTTCCCAACTTTATTAGCTTTGGAATGAATTATGCGAGGCTACGAATCTATAAACTATTCTGGACGCCATGCATGTGCGCTGTTAATTAAATAACATGTTTTATGATTGAAATTTAGGTCAAAGTTTAGTGGGATCTCATCGGACGGGATGAGTGCTTTCAGTATAAATAATAAAACGTTTTTTTCAATGCTTCAGTACTTGAATCATCATTCTAATTTCCTATAAAGTAGTAACGGGTGTTTTTACCTCCCGCCTACCTCTAGGTAAGGGAGGTATTGTTTTTGGTCAAAAAATTGGGTAGTGAGTTTTCAATGAATAAGCACGTTTTATGTTGGAAATAAAAGCGCAACCTTCCCATTATTGAGGAAGTTTATTTAAATTAGTCATGTTTACTAGCCTGTAACTCTAAAACTAAACAAAATATTAAAATGGGGCCTTCAGCATTGGAATCAGCGTTTCTTAGTTAATAAATACCCGTAATATTATCAATACAACAGTATTGTTATAATTGTGGCAAACAGTATTATGAAAATCTGTCAGAAATGATAAAAATTAAAACTTATTTTAGGTTTACAAGCTTGTAATGCAAAATCTGTTAGTAATATTGTGTTTTCAAGCACACCAATGAATACCCCATTCACCTTTTTCATAAATTTAGGTATGTTTGATACGATTTATTGACCCATAATTAATTGATGATAGGTTATGACAAAATAGATGGGTAATTTTTAGGACAAAATTTTTTTTTCTTCAAAAACATTTGAAATTCCACACATGGTATCTACTCGTCATGAAACCTCAAAAATTTGAAAGTAGAGTTCTGCAGCTCATTTAGTTCCCGAGATATGACATTTCAAAAATAGGTCAAAAATGAGTATAAATAGGCCTGTATCTCAAAAAATAACAAAGATACCAAACTGGGGACTACGCCATTCTATTCTACGGAAAAAGTTACATAAATATGCAAACTTTCATTAAAATCGCTCTGCGGAAAAAAGTTTTAGAGCAAAAAGTCTGAAAATGGCCTAAAATCGGCAAAACTCATGGGGTATTGAAATTTTGCCAAAAATTTTCATCTCAGAATTTCGATTTATATACCCTATCCCCCTATTTCCGACCCGAAACTTACAAAAAATTTAGTTTTAGCCATATCTGAGTCTTAGTTTTGAAAATATTTGCAATTTATTGAACGTTGAGTTGAGCGCAAAAGTGGCCATAAAATATATGATGGGCGATATCTTGAAAACTAAAAGAGATAATTGAAATCTGATTTAACGAGCGTATTCAGCACACTTTACTCCTCTAGGATGTACATTTTTGTTATAATAACTCTTGAAATATATGTTTTATAAACAGTCAAATTTGATAGAAATTATATCGAAAAAATTTGTAACTTTCGTAACCTGTATCTTTACAACCACGAATGATATTTTAAATCAGATTCAAAATTTGAATTCCTCATACTTTAATTAGCTATGAACCATAGTATCATTATAATATTTGTTTAAATTGTTACAAGTTAATGTCATTGTGTTTACGACGATTTTTCGTATATTTCAATGTGTGAATTGCTACAAATGGAACAGCATATATTCAAATTAACAAAATAGATTTAATAGATCTTTCTAGTGTATGAATGAGTAGTTCTGGCATATCCAGGAGTCACCTTCATTTCGGTAAAATCTGATCAGTCTCGGTACGCGCATGCGTGCTACGATTACTCCACAAACAAACTTAATAATACAAAATTAATTACATTCTTTAGATGTATACACATGAGTACGTCGTATACTTAGTTCGGCGGTGTAGACACAAAATGATTGTATATTCGCGGCGCATCATCCGTCAATCCAGTGACGTCAGCGTCACGTGACGCGCCCTACAACACAAAATTGCCTTCCGCTAACATCCATTACTCTGTCGACTTTTTACCCAGCGAGGCGGCCGAGAAATGGCGAAAATAACTGCGGGAGATAATCAACCATCAAACGGAGGAAAAACGACGAACTGCCAACGCGCCAAAGCTTAATTTTTCTCACAAAAAAAAAACTAAGTTCGCTGGAAATTATACGGAGTTTATTATGAATTCACGTATCGGTTTGTCGACCCAAATGCAATTTCAGTGTGAAAGCAGTGTAGCTATAAATTTAAAAGTGTGTAATAAGCAGTTTTGCGTTGTTTTGTGGCAGAATTGCAATTATATGATGGAGGGTACATCGTCATATAGTGACAGTGATGTATTAAAGTTGCGCAACTATCTCAGGCGTACCAACTTTACTTTTATTTTTACAAATATCGTTAACGATATTCTGATGAAAACTGCACAATATAATAATATCCGACACATTCATATTCATATTACTATAATAGTTATTTACTTTACAAGTGGGCAAAGTAAGGAATTACCCACGAGAGAAATTTTATAATTTTATCGAGTGGGTGATTCCACTTTGCCCACGTGTGAAGTATAACGTTTTATCCAACACCTCTTATTAAATGCATAATTTATTAAAGAAATATTATTTGACAGTGACATATGCTTTAAATTTTCTAAATTAAAATGTCTATCGAAGTAGTTACCAAGGTGGTATGTGTTATTATTATTGTTATAAATAAAACAATACTCACTAGTGGCTTTTCACAAAATTATACCCACTAGTGGGTAATCTATTACTTTCCTTGTTTAAAATCGCCGTAGTTATAGAGTATTTATTGAAAGGTGTTGGATAAAATAATTAAAATACACATGTATCTTAGACAGATCTTAGTATCTTAGTAAATAGACAGAATAACAGATAGACAGACAGACTGAAAGATTCCGAAGACAAATAGATAAGTAATCAGTTGATTACAATACGTATTTTATCTACATTTAATCGACAACAAAATATATAATTTTGCAATTGCAGATTAAGATCAAACTTTACATAGACTAATATATATCGGGTGTAGAATTGAAATTTGGTGTAATGAAATTTCTATGCTATTTAATTTATAACAATAAATAATATAATAAAGTTTATTTATTTAGCTATATTTATGTAAATTTTTACCTATTTACTTTACAGCGAAAGTATATACAACAATAGCTTATAATTAAAAAATTTCTGCAATAAGCAATAAGTTTCCTAAATACCTATTCTATAAATTAATATATACTAGGAAAATTGTATCATGGCTATAGAAAATTAAACAAAAACGAAAAATATTCGACATTTCATAAAACAGTTTTAGATTAATTTATTTGAGGGTCGGCATTTCAAATCTGAGATAAACTACAGAATAAATTTATCTGTGGAACAAACAAAAAATATAGCGTCTATAGATGACAACTTGCATAATAATCATCATTATTTAAGCTATGATTTTGATGCAATTTTTTTTTCACGACATGCCAGGGAAAATGTGTTTTTCCTCTCTAGAGAGGAAAGTATGGAAGTATTACCAATAGGAATGTTATTTTCAACAAAAATATTGTAAAAATTATAAATAAATGCCTAGTTTAATTGAAAATCTTTATTTTAGTCATTCATGCCCGGTTTTATAAACAAAAATTTAATCTCGAATTTCAAAATCTGCGATTATATTTAATTCGAGATTATATATAATCGCGTTTTATAAAGACACTAGAATATCGAATTACAAAACTCAGGATTATTTAATAAGTAATTGTGAATTTACCAAAACCAAATACCATTTGTTTGCTGTCAGTGAAGTTTGAAGCTGTCAGTTATACAAAATGGACGCAAGCGCAAAACGTGAAAAGTGTAAAAATTATACGGAAGAGGAGAAAGTAGAATTATTGAAAAGTAAGTAATGTATTATTAATAGAATATAATAAATTTTTGGTAGATTGAATGTTTACACTAAATTTTTAATAGAATAAAATAAAAGTTTGGTTTTGTTGTAGGTATTCTCACATAATTGAAAATAAGCAAACTGAGGAATTTTCTGCAGGATGTAATACTTCTAATAACTCTGTTAGAAAGTCTATAACGTTGTTTGAATTCTACGTCATCAAATTCCGTAAAGGGATTTTTACGAGAACGAAATCTTCGTGGTCGTCGCTTAAACAAAATCTCAACTGGTTCTTCAAAATCTGATAGTGATTTTAAACTACTCAATCTACTTGAAGACATATTTTTACTGAAAATTAATATTAATGTAATATAAGTGCTTTATTTAGTTTGATACTGTTGTAGATATTTAGGTTAGGTTTGGTTTCATTAGTACAGTGTTAATGTATAGTGATGTTCACATTCCAAATAAGAACTTGTGAGTAATGTACGAATAACAAACAAATATGAAAACTTATTTTAAAGTTTATACATACTCGTATGTTGGGTCAAGGATTTATTGTATATAAATTTTCAAGTGTACGATTTACAATATAATTGTGTAATATTGTTAAACTGTCAAAAATAAACTATATTAACTTACTCTTGTACTTTAAAACAAGGCTTTATTTGAAATCAACGCAAGAAAATGCACTTCTCACTCCTTAAAATATTGATTTAGAAATATGTCATAAAAAATGTTGTGTCAAACACGAGAGGAAAACCCTTCTACCATTCTCGGTTTATTTTTTGATGCACATTTTTAAAAACTTTGGAAAGGACACCACTCTATGTCCTTATACATAATAAATATAAAATATAATAGATGTTTCACTTATTATGTTTAATCCATTAACGTCTATGATTATTGAGCCCAAAATATTTGGTTGTATGTCAACAGAAACTACGATCGCTTTATTGTAAATAAGCTACAGAAGTTATTTATGGAAATGTAAAATTAACGGTTTCCAGAGATCAACAAGGAAGTTGATGAAATTGCGTGCGATAATTGTCACCGCCTTCTTAGTGATAATCCACCGGAATCCAATTATGGAAATTGGCTGTCTCGAATCATCAAAATTCGTAAATCGATAACTCATCGCGTCGCGACGCGGATCGACGCTGCCTGTTACTTCTCACTAGTGAGATGTGACAGCGACGCTCTGTAACCCTACTCTGAAATATCACTCGCGTGGGATATTGATTGCTGGGGAAATTCTCTTGAATGCGGATGGAGATAGAGAGCAATCATGTACAAGCAATAGCAGTAGATTGTCACGGAATTTGATAATTAGAAGAATTAGAAGAACCATTATATATTTTTTACTGTATAAAAGAAAATAATTTTGTTGTGGGCAGCACAATACCTCCTGTCATAGATTTCTTATCGAACAATGCACGGACCACCACTATCAAAAAACGCTCATCCCTTCAAAAAATTATGACACATGTCAAAACTTATCACTTGCGATTGATGGCCAGTCACCAAAATCTAATCAGCTCTTAATTTTAACATCTAATATAAAATTTAGAAATTATATTGTCATTAGTAGAGAGCCGGTTGTACGCAAAGTGCATATATTTAAATTTTTGCATATCTCTAAATAATAGTTATTTATATCACAAGGTTGGAAACTGCTATTTTGAGAGTGCGAGTTTATTTTGATAGGACGAGCCGTAGGCGAGTCCTGCAAATACGAGCACTCGCAAAATAGTTTCCAACCGGGGGATACACAAGATTTTTCGCGCCAACATTTATGTAAATTTAATAAATAAATTTAATTTATTACTCATTTTCTTAATGACAGGGAATTTTTTATGTTGCTAACTTCACAATATTTGAATGTCAATTATGTTTATTTTCCAATATCATAACCAAAAATATCTACATATTTTTATTTGGATTTTACACTGCAAATTCAATTATAATTACTTACAAATATGTTTAAAATCCATAAATATTCTGTTTTCTTGTATTGTAAATACTCAATTGTAGATATATTGCCATAATATTAAAAAAAAAAAAAAAAAAAAAGAGGTAAATAGCTCCGAGGTAACGTGTCGGACTGTGGATCGTGAGATCCTCAGTTCGAATCCCACTGCCGACAGTTACAAATTTAAATTTACCCCTGTGGTTCCTCCTCCACTAACATCCTTGGGGGCTATGATTTGACGGCTGGTAACCGCACTTCATACGAAAAAATATATCACTTACCGAGATCTGCGTAAGCAGAGTGCCACACCCGTAATGGGTAAAAGGCGTGATGATGATGATATGATAATATTTTTAAGTCAATGTAATACGTTGACATTTCTAGCGTCAGAAGTTAGCTAAAATTAGTGAAGTGATGCCAACATATAACCATAAAAAGTTAGCAATTTTTGTCGAACTAGTACGACAAAGACATGATTTCCGACCGCTTTAGAGATAAGTAATTGTGTCAATGTCGGACAGCGGCGCGAAAAATCAATTTTCTGAACGAATTACATTGATTACAATTAATTAATGCTAATTACTAATTGCATATATTGCATATTTGGGTATTCTTATGCATATATTTACAAAAGTTGCATATAATTGCATATTTCAATATTTTAAGACCTTGTCTAGTGATAAACAATCTGATATTTCTGGAAATGCACATCCAAATATTGGAGGAGGCCGCAATAAATGCAACGGAAAAAGCAATAAACAATACAATAAGCAAATACACAAACCAATAAACACTAATATTTCTAGGGAAATCCCTATAACGGTAACGGTAGGTATTCGATTTGTGACGCTTGCTCTTTCACTACTAAACAAATGGCGAATTCATCAAACAGTTGCAGTATTTAATCGTGCAAAATGAAAATAATGCATGCATATTAATGTGATTTATCTATGCTAAATAGAAACGCAACAACATTATGTTAAATATATTCAGATATGTATGTATGTTCGTATCGAAGATCACTTAACGTGAAAGCCGTTATTACACACAATGTGCATGAATTTAAACGCTGGCTTTATACAGGGTTTTCATATGTAGATCAGTGGATTGGGCTGTCAGGTTATACCGCAATGAATGTGTGCTACCTGCTGAAACACTGGCCAGACATTATAGAGTTAATCGCCTAAATTGCTAATGGGCTGTACGAATTTCATAAAATATATATTTTGCTAAAATAATATTAAGGTGAGCCTTATGCTGTGAAGATAGGTACGTTTCATCCCTTCCGCTATAATTTGTTTGGAATAAAATATCATTGTTTTAAATACTGAAACTTTCTATATATTATACTTATTGTACACCTTTGCAGTTTTAAAAATTCTTAATTGTTATTCATTAAGCCGCAATAATTTTTTTTAAATGTTGTGACGTCAGAGTTGTCATGAAACAATAGGGATTGTAAATAATTGCAGTCACATTGTTCTATTTATAGACTAAAAAATTATTTAAATAGCTATTTACTTTACAAGTGGACAACGTAAAGAATTACCCACCAGAGAAATTTTAGCACACACAGTGTTATAATTTTATCGAGTGGGTAATTCCACTTTGCCCACGTGTGAAGTATAACGTTTTATCCAACATCTCTTAATAAATGCAAAATTTATTGAAGATATATTATTTGACAGTGACATATGATTTAAATTTTCTAAATTAAAATGTCAATCGAAGTAGTTACCAAGATGTTGTGTGTTATTATTATTATTATAAATACAAAATTACTCACTAGTGACTTTTCTCAATAATATACCCACTAGTTGGTAAATCTGTTACTTTCCTTGTTTAAAATCGCTATATAGAGCATTTATTGAGAGATGTTGATAAATAATTTAAATACACATGAATATATTACATATTCCCAAAAGAATTATAAATAAACTGTAAGATTATTTTAGTCCACCATTGATAAATTTGCTAACCTAAGTCATTCAAAATTAATTTCGATTTGTCAACCTAACCCCGTAGTTTCACATCGTGCGAATTTTGAAACAAGTGTAATTTGTATTATCAGGAATTCAAAACATAATAAAATCTTGAAATTATGTGCCAATCATTTGACACTTCTATGATTTTGCAGCTCAATAATAAAAGAAGAACAAAGAATTTAGAATAGAATAGATGTGTGAGAAAGAGGCACAGAGAAACATAATACTTTGACTACGTCAGAATTGCAATCTTTAAAACTGAAATATCTGAATAATTAATAATATTTTGTAAACTTGTATTAGATCTAGTACGAGGTTTTAGGTTCTAGTTACAATATAAATGAATTAATTGCTATTTTGTTACTCTAAGAAAGAATTCCAATGGCCCATTACAACAAACCATCTTTCAAGATTCAAGTATTTATCTCAATCTTTCCTTCAGGTCCTGAAAAATATTTTTCAGCGAATTATCTACCTGTTACAAATGTATACCTTACCAAAGTTGTTCCAAGTCAAGAGAAACACCTATCTCAGTTTAATTTGGCAATTTTTCATGTATGTACAAAGTTATAATTGCCTTAAATTAATGTCATTAATTTTTGGCGCAAAGGATATTACGTCAAAGAACCAAACGCGGTTCCTTCCGCTAGCGTCATTAGGATAAAGGACAGATGACGATTACAGAACGACGAAGGATAATGCGCAAAAGAATTTATTTTCAGAAAGGGAAATATCAAAGGGTTTTCATTATTCTCTGTGTAAATTATGTATTAATATTTAAAGGTTTTTAAATTAGAGTTTCTTTTTACTTCCCGTCACAATTTGTAAGGAAGGTATAGGAATCATGCTAAATATTCGGTAGTGAGTTTTCAGTGGATGAGCACGTTTTAGAGTCCTTAGAATACAATTTTAATAGTTTCGCAACGATGATGTCTGTGTGTGTGACTGTCTGTCTGTCTGTCAGTCTGTGGGAATCTCTGGAGTTACGGTCTCTCAAAAACTATTGGTCAATAAATTGACCAAGTTTTCTTGTAAATTTAATTGAGTTTCATCGACTGTAAAAATAGTTAGAGCAAAAGTTCTGAGACCTGGTCAAAGTAGGTGAAATTTTAAAAAGTGCTACTCCATATCTTGGAAACTAGATGAGATATCTCAAAACGGCCATCAGTTCTGAAGTCCTCATGCCCCAATTACCCCAAAACCAAATTTTCATCCGATTCTGAGACTTTCGATATTTTTCCTCAAAATTTTTTAAGGCCATAGTCTTGAAAAATTAGCGTTTTTTAACTTTTCCCCCTAAAATGTGACCCCATAGAGATATTTCAATGAAATTTGGCACACTTATGCAGCTCGACGAGCCCGATCCAACGGTGTGCTCTGCAACTTCGTATCTATTCCAGATTTTGAGTTATCGATAATAAATAATTTTGGATTTTGGAAAATTTGTAAAAAAATTTTTTTCAAAATTTTCTTAAAATTTGTTTGTGGGGTAATTGGGGCGTGGTTAGTTCAATGCCGTTGAGAGCGATTCAATATTTCGCTTAGTTTTTGAAATACAGGCCGGGAAACTTTGAGTTTTTACAATTTTTAACCCAAATCACATTTGGAGCCCTAAATTAATTTTGTGTACATAAAAATTAATTTAAAAAATATGAGGTATAAAGAAAACTATGCTGAATACAACGGTGTGATCCTCATTTTTTTATCTTTACTAGTTTTGGAGATAGGGCCCTTGAAATTTAGAAGTTTTTGAGTTATTTTAACATATCTCAGTAAATTATGATTTAATGACAATTTTTGTTATTAGAATAATGTTTCAAATATTATTATGTTTGTAACATTTTCCTCTTACTGTCACCATTTACGTATTACAACACGTTGAAGAAAAATTATATTTTGATATTTTCGTTTAAATCTGCTAACCTAAACTTTTTGGTAAAAACAAAATGGTTGAAAAATATTATTTTTTGACATGTATGATAATTTTTTGAAGGTATGTTTGTTGATAGTGGTAGTCTGTGTTCCTGCATTGTTTGATAAGAAATATATGGCGGGAGGTATTGTGCTACCCACAACAGATTTTATAATTTTTTAAGGCCCGATATTTCCATCTATGAATAAACTTCCAAATAAGTTATTCGTTGAATAAATAAAAAATTACGCATCAAAAAATAATAGCTAGAACGATAAGTATCATTTGAGTTATGATTTCGATGCGATATTTTTCATTTATTCGGCGAATATTTTATTCGGTACTTTATTCGTAGATGAAAATATCGGCCCTAAGGTAT
Source organism: Poecilus cupreus (assembly GCA_963942605.1). NCBI lineage: Eukaryota > Metazoa > Arthropoda > Insecta > Coleoptera > Carabidae > Poecilus > Poecilus cupreus. The sequence continues at coordinate 10,733,732 of OZ012733.1, read as the reverse complement.
CAAGATAAACATTAGTATTGTCGCCTTCAAAATTATACATAGCAGAAATCCATAGAGAGAGACAGAATACGGCAAAATATTTATATAGAGTGTGACAAAAATCGGCTAGTTACTGCTATCATTAATTTAGGTAACTAAACAAACCTTAAAGGATACATTTTTATATCTGATCAACTTTAGTGTTTACACTTTTATTTTAAAGTGAATAGGCAAAAAAATACAGCAATATAAACTCAATAACATTGAAATCTACATCTAGTATATGTGGAAGATAATTCAGAAAGAAAATTATGTAGGATTTGAAAGATATAAACTACAGTGTAAAACAAATATTAATAAATATTCCTACCTTCATCCATCCAGTGAATTTGTAGGCCGTCTACGTTGCAAGTCCAATTTTATCACTGCACTATTGTTCTACGAACTATAAAACAAATGAATGTCAAACGATTGTTGCTATAACATCTGTACGCATTACACAACAAAGTACTGCAGTTATTACACTGCAATTCACTTGAAAATAAATAGTTTTTAAATTAATACACAGCACAATAAATAAAACACGTCCATTTACTTTAACATCAAACGTGAACTAAATTATTGCCTAGCGTAGAACACAGCGTTCTATGTTTTAACAAGATTAAATAGGTTAGTAAGTGTTTGCCTCCAAATGATGTAGAACTGTATTAAAATTTTATATTTATAATAAATACAAGCTATTGAATATACTTTCTCGTTCAATGAGTCATTCTAAAATTATTTAAATAATTTGATTAATAAATCGTCATGTCATACCCGCGAGTACTTTTTTCTAGAAATAATATTTGAAATATTAATAATATAGTACTAATATAAAATGAGAATTTATATTATTTTGTGCCTCTTATATGCTCTTTAATATAATTACGTTTAAACTCCAATTGTTTTAATTAGAAATTGTCAACAGATTTAAAGGATAATTTCACTTTAATATAAAGTTAACCATAAAGAAAAAATAGTTTTTTACTTTCCAAGTGGGCAAAGTAAGGAATTACCCACGAGAGAAATTTTTGCACACTCGTGTAATGGGTAATTCCACTTTGCCCACATGTGAAGTATAACGTTTTATCCAACACCTCTTAATAAATGAAAAATTTATTAAAGAAATATTATTTGACAGTGACATATGCTTTAAATTTTTAAATTAAAATGTCAATGGAAGTAGTTACCAAGGTGTTGTGTGTTATTATTATTGTTATAAATAAAAAAATACTCACTACTGGCTTTCCTCAAAATTATACCCACTAGTAGGTAATCTGTTACTTTGCTTGTTTAAAATCGCCATAGTTATCGAGCATTTATTGAGAGGTGTTGGATAAACAATTTTATCCAACACCTCTCAATAAATGCTCTATAACTATAGCGATTTTAAACAAAGTAACAGATTACCCACTAGTGGGTATAATTTTGAGGAAAGCCACTAGTGAGTATTTTGTTATTTATAACAATAATAATAACACACAACACCTTGGTAACTACTTCGATTGACATTTTAATTTAAAAATTTAAAGCACATGTCACTGTCAAATCATATTTCTTTAATAAATTTTGCATTTATTAAGATACCTATGATAAAGTTTTTATGTTTAAAACAAATGAACATGTGTCAAGTTTATTGTTTAACATTCAAAATCAAGTTAGTGTGACTTGTGTAATAGATAATGAGATTATTAAGAAAACACAAAAAGTTTATGTTCAATAAACTTTATTTTCTTTTCATTCTAGGATTATTCTCGGCCTAAAATTAGCGGTAACAGGATCAAATGCGTTGCGAAATACCCTGTAGAATACTTATATTCATATTTAACTGTAACATTTATACATCGTCGTATTATTAAAAACATACAGTTTTACAAAAATTGTCTTACAATTTATTATTTCTTATTCTACTTATAAATAATAACTGAAGTATCTAGGTAAAAATATTTAGGAAAAATTATTGTTAGGACGGAAGAACAAGCTCCTGAATTATACTTTTTACTTTCAAATTAAATATTACTTATTTAATTAATTATTTATAATTATATATACATTTATCTTTACCACAATACTGCATTAAAGGATCACATATTTTATTTCGATTAAGTAAGAATATTTGATGAACTGTGGGTCGACGAACCGATATGCGCCCTTAAATTTATCATCATGCTGTTTATCCATTTTGGGTGTGGCACTTTACTTTACAAGAAATAATATTCGAATGCGTTTTATTAATACAGCAAATAAAACAAAAATAAAATTGGTTATTTTGTATGTTCTTTCTATTTACATAAGCATATTTTGAACCCTCTAAAGGGTGCATATCACATTGCCGACCTATACAGCTCAATTGCAGTGAAATATTTAGAATTATGTACACTTTTTATAATGAAACTAATGACTATAATTTTACTATTCCTATTTAAAAAGTTTGAAAAATAACGTTTTCCTACCTTTATGAATATATTTACAAAATACTTAATAAATAAATAAATAAATATATTTTCAGGCGGTTTACACTAATGGGGTATTCCGATAGAATTACATTTTTCCAAAGTAAGCATTATCTTGTATAATTTATATCATAATACAATAATACATGCGTAATAAAAATTTTCATTCATAATTTGAATTTATAGGCGACCAAAAACGTCCTTGAAAATTGTTACGTCACAACGCCTACTGCTCACGTCATGCATATATGTTTAGTTTAACCAACGAAAAGCCATTTAAGTTTAATTATTATTTTTAAACATTTCGATATTTGTTTCCAGGTATGTGTTGTTATGACCAATTTTTTTTTTTTAATACTTGACAATTATTAGATAAAACTGTGAACAAATCACATTGACAACCATGAGTACATAATAGTTTATGTTGATGTTGTGACGTCATGGCAGATTAATTAAAATTTACTGAAATATATCAATATATATTTTTTTTAGTTCGTATTTGAAAGTCTAGTCACTTAATGCCTGTTTTACACTACACAATTTATCGATTAAGTTTTTTTAATCAATTTATTTGTGGGTGTAATACAACTCTACGTCAATTTTTCTTTTCAAATAAATTGGCCAATTTATTGACGCAGTAAAACACGTACTATTTTTCGACAATTTTTTAGAGAATTCTAGAATAATTTATTTATTGCCAACTACTCAAATTGTTTTATGTTTGGGTTAGTTAACATTTTCTAATTATAATAACATAGGTGACAGCTGATGTGTTGGTATTACTGAAAAGGTTACAATAAATTGACGAAAAACTTGTGTTTCAAACGACGAACAATATTTTAGTTCTTGGCAATTTATAATAATATAATACTTGGGCAATTTATTGACCAATTAATTCAGTCGTGTAAAACTGTAATAACTAAACTGTCATAATAATAAAAAAAAAAATTATGGAATAAGTTTGAATACTCCATTGTACAAGTTGTACAGTTTGAGTCAAAAGTTTAATATTGTAATATATCCGAGTGTATTAGTGAACAATTATAGATTATAGTTATTTACTTTACAAGTGGGCAAAGTAAGGAATTACCCACAAAAGAAATTTTAATACACGAAGCCGAACGCTGAGTGTGATAACTTTATGAAGTGGGTAAATCCACTTTGCCCACGTGTGAAGTATAACGTTTTATCCAACATGTCTTAATAAATGCAAATTTAAAAAAAAATTATTTCACAGTGATAGATGTTTTAAATTATCTAAATTAAAATATCAATCGAAGTAGTTACCAAGGTGTTGTGTTTATTATTATTGTTATAAATAAAAAATCACTCACTAGTGGCTTTTATCAAAATTATACCCACTAGTGGGTAATCTGTTACTTTGCTAGTTTAAAATCGCCATAGTTATAGAGCATTTATTGAGAGGTGTTGGATAAATTGAATTATTTGTTTGTAAGTATTTTGAACTCAAATTCTACAAGTGATACAAGCCGCCTATTTTTATGACTAGATAAATTTTATGTACACCTAATCAATATTATCAATATACAAAAATGTGTGTAAATGTAAAATAATTAAATTAATTTTTCAAATGGTTTTCGCAGCATTAAACAATAAATTTATTTAATTTTTCCTGTAATGCATTATATAAATTAGAATTTATTGTATAGCTATATTTCTCGTTTAACATTTACGCTTGCATTATACAAAGCGAGTCAAAATATACACAACAATACATACAATACTTTTCGATTTAAGAACTCATTCTTATTTTGGTACACCACTTTCGTCATGTCGCTTTTTCACATTTGGAATCATTCATTTTTAAGTATGTTTATAAATTCCCACTAGTCAAATATTTCATAGAATAATCCGAATCCAAAATATCAAAATTTGCTGCTGCGGATTTAACGGATAATTCTTGTACAGCCTTCATAGAATTAGGCCTGGAGTTAGGTCTAGAGACAGCTTTATACACTGGCATCTCCACAGACACCACCGTGGTCAACACAGACCCTCTATGGTCGTTATTCGTGTGATAGTTCGCTTGTTTCACTGTGAATCCATCAGTACCAGAACTGGGTCTTTTATATTGGGGCCCTGACCCATACGGTAGAGGTACGCCCCCTATTGCCCCTTTGTGTCTTTCCGCTCGATCCTTACACAAACCATACCGCCCCATCAAGATAAAAAAGTCTCTTCGGTATTGTTGTGTTAACAAAGCATAAAGACAAGGATTTGCACATGAATTCAAAGGATAGAAAAACACTAAAAGTATTTTAGTTTGTGTTAAAGTTATTAAAGGATACCCTAATATAGCAGTCACTCCAAAGAAAGCAATGGGAGCCCAACAGGCAAAATCTGTAAACACTAACAGGGCCATTCGTTTTGCTACTGTCAAATCAGAACGTACACTGGTAACTGTAGTACACTGATTCCCCTGACGAATGCTTTTGTACATGCTACCATAACACACGCAGATCAACGCAAAAGCAACTGCGTTGAAGGCCAGTAGTGTTGCAAGGTATAAAACATCTGCTTTGCCTCGCATTTCCAATGGAAGGCAAACGCTGGTTTTGCTGTAAGCGCTCACCCCGGCTAGGGGTAACGCTGCCATGCAGAGGGCGCAGGCCCAACCACAAAACATTACGCGAGCTGCAGTGCGTAATTTGAGTCGTTTGTTGAGATGAATCGCCCAGGTGATGGTGTACCATCTTTCAGTGGTGATCACAGCTAAGGTGTATACGGATAATACATTGCCGAAGACTGTTAGGAAACCAGCAGCTTTGCAACCGGCTCCTGGAATTCAAGGCGATGAAATAGTTATTTTTGCAATACCTGTTCTGTAAGTTACCCATTAATAACAAAATTCAAACACAGTAAGTGGAACTTTTATTGCACAATTGGTTTCCATGGTTACATCATTTACTTACCGTTCATGGTGGACGGTAAGTAAATATATATCATTCAAATTTTATTTCTAACCTCAATCTGTCAGCTGTTAATTTTGATACCTATTTTTCCTTTTCTTATATTTACGCAGGTATTGCAAAAAATATCTTACTAACCTCGAACTGTAAGTGATTTTTTCTCTCGACATCCCAAACTACATTCTCGACCTAAAAACTATCACTTACAGTTCACGGTACGTAATATACTATTACATATCAAATGCGGGAAATGAGTTCACGCAAGAGGTTTGTACAATATTTTTTGAACGAAAAGTATAGAACTAATAACAGTCCATACAAAGCAATGAAGTTCTTCAAGGAGTTATTTTGATAATTGTCAAAGTTGCACTATAAATATAAATACACATATTAATTTGTCTATATATTAGAAAACAATTAAAATATTTTTTATTTATATTGAGATAACTAACATTACATTTGCAGGTTATGTATTTTACAGCTGTCATATTTATTGCCAACATTGGTAACCAAATGCACTAAATTTGGTATTTTTAAATTCAATTTCATTCTTATTCCATCATTGTTTATATTAATATTATGTAAAGGAATGTTTGAAATACTATATTATTTTATTATAAATATAATTTATTAATAAACGCTTTAGAAATAGGAATGTTTTCGTCGAAATTTCCCGGTTGTCTATCTGGTGGAGACCTGGGAAATTGACATTTCGGACGTTGCTTAGGCAACGTTAAACAACACATTTCAATAATTGAGTACAAAAATGAATTTGAAAGTTCTCCGCTCATTTTTAATATGAAGTGGCTGGAATTAATTGGTTTTTCAGACAGCTTAAAAACCGCTTTTTGCCATCTTGACGCTTATAGCTTATAAGGAATGTTTTTACCTCCCGCCACATCCTGTAAGGGAGGTATAGGAATCATGCTAAAAATTGGGTAGTGAGTTTTCAGTAGATGAGCACGCTTTAGGGTCACTAGAATAAGATTTTAATAGTTTTGCAATGATGTCTGTGTGTTTGTGTCTGGCAAAAACTATTATACTGATTATTTTTTGACGTTTATTTAAACCAATGAAATGCTTTATTGTATGTCACGTGTCTGTCACCAATCCTGTCATTATTATACTGAGAATAATGCTCTTGTGATTATCCCGGCAATTTTCTCTGTAGCTTTTTTGTTTTTGTTGACAGATGTCAGATGTCAGATAGTTATCATCAACACAAGTAAAAATGAGCAAAGAATATAGATTTAGTGACGTGCCTGATGATGAAATCAAACAATAATCTAATTAAATATAACTCGAGAGTTCGATAAACTAGAAAATAATTCTCCAGTATCTTTCTCAAACTTGTCGCCATTGGCAATAGCCACTCAAGCCCTACGGGCTTTCGTGGCTATTGCCTGGCAACAAGTTTTCGAAAGATCTGTCAAATTATTTTCAATTTATTCTCACTCTCTTGTTACATTATTACTAATAACAATGTTTTCCTTTGTAAACGGCCACTATGCTTTTATTGTTATAGTAAATATATGAGTTGAATATGACAAAAATAAAATATTTGAAACTCTATAGCTCTGAAACTAGGCAATTCTTGATACTGAAATAAATTTAATTACACTTGTCCCTTGACTTACGTTTCTAATAAGTGGAATAAAAAATATAAAAGGACAGAACAAATATTAAATATGCGTCATGTATATTTATCCTATGTGTATGCAAATATTTGAAAATACTGTATTTGTTTTGATATGGAAATGGAAAATACCAGAAATATATGCCTCGTACATTTTGGTATCGATAAACTGTATTTACTTTCAATTTATTAAAAGGAAAAATAAAATATCCCCAGATAAATTCAGTCATTTTCATAATGCAGAGCAGATCTCGGTTGAATATATTTTTTAAATAAGATTTTTTTCCAACATTCATACCATAATTTAATACCAAATAGAATTTTCTTTATTACTCAAAAACTTATCATCGTTTTGAACTGTTAACAAAACATGTATATTTAGTGATATCAGTATACCAATTTTATATTTAAGTCAATTGAAGTATTTGGGTTTTGGTAAGTTTTAAATTAGAGTTCCATAAATAATATTAGGGAAAATTATTTTTATACTGAAATATTTATCGAGAAATTTAATGAAAACAGTATTAATTAACGAATAAAATTGCTAGTTTTTCCTTGTGTTACAAACAAAATAAACTCTAGTAGGGTGAAGTGGGGTAAGTGTATTCAGGGGGCAAGTGTAATCCCAGATGATAACAAAAGCACGTGTTACTTCTGAAGTGTTACCCTACAAACATAAGTAAGTTTAAGTGTTTTATAGAAAATCTATGCAGTTAAGATATCATTATTAGATAGAGTAAGTAAAATTTTGTTGATCTTAAAAATATAGTGCACTTCATCTCAAAGAACGAGTATAAGCTTACTTTTTCATTGTTGTATCATATTCATATTTTTTATGCTGAATTTTTTTTTTCTTCTAAATAATGTATGTTGACACCTTAGTTTTTTATATTTATAGTCAAAAATACTATATTTTTATTAACAATTAGTTTAATGCATTGATTACACTTACCTCGCAGAAATTGCAATATGGGGTAAGTAGAATCACTCTGAGCGGGAAAGTGTAATTATGTGATTTAATTTGTCCCACCTCTTTCTTATAACATAACTTGCTAATACATAAGACAAAACAAAAATAATTTTTATAAAAACGCCAAAAATGATTCCACTTTCGTATTGCCTGATATTCCAGATAAATCGGAAATACGCATAAATGAAGTAGAATTAGTCCTACCAGAGCCTAAAATAGGTCGAAGGGGAGAAGTTATGTTTGCTATGTCATTCGCATCTTATGATATCAAATAATTTAAATGAACAAAAAGCATGATTTACTTGTTTTTAAGTTACATTTTTAATTGCAATATATTTTGGTATAATTTTCTTAACATTTAATGATTGTATTGTTGTGGTATATTATCTAGAATCGCTCTGCTACATTTCAAAAAGTTTGTAATTTTGTAATAAAATTATGTATCAAAATACTGAAAATTTTATTTTAAACTACACATTTGAAAGGTGTATCACACTTACCCCGGAGTCTTTAGTAAGCTTTCTTACGCATAATGTAAATCAATATTACACTTTCCCCTTTTGGTGGGGCAAGTGTAATCATGTGACATCGCAGTTTATAAAACTTCCTACATTAAAATCTGATAATGCTATCTCAAAACAAAATCAAGGGCTTATTAATAAGTTTATAGACTATTGCCAAAAAAAACAAGCAAGTCCATAAAATCATTCCACTAATAAAAATTAACCGTTAAAGTTGAACTAATCATATTTTGGTTACACTTACCCCACTTTACCCTACCAATAAAAACAATAAGAAACAATACAATAATGTTATCGATTCAATTAACATAACAGCACCAAACTAATTAATTAATAAGAATTATTAATACACTCACCCCTTTGCCAATAAATAGCATAATTAAAATAGAATCCAATGGAGCAGGCGTCTACAATAGCAATGAGAAACAAATGAACCCCAATACATAAATCCGCGATGGCGAGGTTCACCATGAGGAACTTGGACACGGTGAGCCGAAAGTGAGACGTGATGATCACCACGACAACGAGTAAGTTGCCGATGATGGCAGAGAGAGAGATGAACCACACTGGAACCCGGAGGGCCCAGTTACCCATTAGGTCTTCGCAGGGGTTGAAGGCGTCGGGCTCTGGATGACATTTGACCTAAAAGAAAATAACATCTTGTTTCAAGAAAATTTTCAGTTTTTGTATGCATTCATCCTAGAAATTTGTATTACTTACAAAACAATTAGAATCTTTAGTAAACCTACAAAAGTTTTCAATGAAAACGAAATCAGATTGGTACTGATAAGTTGGATCTATGATTGATCGAGAAGAGTGAATTCACTTTCACACAAAAAAATTCAAATAATGGAGGGTATATTTATACAGCAGCAGGATATGCATGAAATGATATTCATTTCCTACGAGTATGAAATGGACATTCCATGCGAGTTGTACACTATACTTTTTCTACGACCACGATATTATTTCAAAATTAATTTAATTTTAATAATAAATTTGTCTCGCTTTCACCATTCCAATATTTGACAATTCTAAATAAGTATCCTAGCAATGGCACCTGTACTGAAATGAACTTGTATTGAAATACTCACAAAACAAATTCATTTCGCACGATGCTTGCAATGTACCTCATATTCCTAGCAACAACAAACATATTATGAGCAGATTTCTCAGTGGTCGTAGAAAATAGTATATTGTACAACGAGCATGGAATGATATTCATTTCCTACGAGTATGAAATGGACATTCCATGCGAGTTGTACACTATACTTTTTCTACGACCACGATATTATTTCAAAATTAATTTAATTTTAATAATAAATTTGTCCTGCTTTCACCATTCCAATATTTGACAATTCTAAATAAGTATCCTAGCAATGGCACCTGTACTGAAATGAACTTGTATTGAAATACTCACAAAACAAATTCATTTCGCACGATGCTTGCAATGTACCTCATATCCCTAGCAACAACAAACATACTATGAGCAGATTTCTCAGTGGTCATAGAAAATAGTATATTGTACAACGAGCATGGAATGATATTCATTTCCTACGAGTATGAAAGTTTGTCGTGCTAATAATCACACGAGTATGAAATGGTCATTTCATGCGAGTTGTATACTATACTTTTTCTACGACCACGATATTATTTCAAAATTAATTTAATTTTAATAATAAATTTGTCTCGCTTTCACCATTCCAATATTTGACAATTCTAAATAAGTATCCTAGCAATGGCACCTGTACTGAAATGAACTTGTATTGAAATACTCACAAAACAAATTCATTTCGCACGATGCTTGCAATGTACCTCATATCCCTAGCAACAACAAACATACAATGAGCAGATTTCTCAGTGGTCGTAGAAAATAGTTATTTACTTTACAAGTGGGCAAAGTAAGGAATTACCCACGAGAGAAATTTTAGCTCACGAAGCCGAAGGCTAAGTGAGATAATTTTATCGAGTGGGTAATTCCACTTTGCCTACGTGTGAAGTATAACGTTTTATCCAACATTTCTTAATAAATGAGAAATTTATTAAAGAAATATTATTTGACAGTGACATATGCTTTAAATTTTTAAATTAAAATGTCAATCGAAGTAGTTATCAAGGTGCTGTGTGTTATTATTATTGTTATAAATAAAAAATACTCACTAGTGGCTTTCCTCAAAATTATACCCACTAGTGGGTAATCTGTTACTTTGCTTGTTTAAAATCGCCATAGTTATACAGCATTTATTGAGAGGTGTTGGATAAAACAATTTATTCATTTAATTTGAGTAACAGAATAAACATTTGTTAATAACAACATTCATTTATAAGGTACACAAAATATAAATCTAGTCTAAATTATATTTTCGAATACATCTCGATTATTCACCAATCAAAATTTCTCCGCACATTTGACAGATGTCTGGATGTAATATTTCCATAGTTATTCATTATAAATTCTGAATTTTTAACGTCATTTTAGCCTATATTAAATAAGTACAATGAAATTTGATTACTGATTTAAATGTGGTTTTTAAATCCATTCAACATATTTCAAACATTTTTCTCTGAAGCAATTAAAGAAGCAGTAAATTGCATAAATATACCAGCCTATATATATATATATATATATATATATATATATATATATATATATATATATATATATATATATATATATATATATATAATACAATTCAATCAGCTTCAACCCTACTCCAAATATAACTAATCACTTATATTAGCGCAGTTTCCTCAGGATTTAGTTTCATATCTTATCGCCTGAACCTGGAAGGATTTCGTGACCCTTCCGTAAAATCTATTAGGGTTTCAAAAAGATCGTGGCTTGGCTAGCAGCCAAGGCTGACAGCTCCTAGTGTTCCACGTGCGATATTATAAGAAAAAATAATTCAGCTGTCAAGTTTTGGCCCAATCTGCCACCTGAAAAATTACCAACATATTACAGGATTCTAAGGTGTAATAACTTGGAAAACATCGTTTATTTCACAAATAAATCTTTAGACAGATAGAATCAAAGACGAGCAAATAACTATACTTGGTAAAGTATGCGGATCACTACTATCATAACAAATTAGTAATTTAGTAGCTGGATTAATAGTATGACAGCAATGATTCAATGAACTAAACATACAAATGTTTTTAATAGTATATTATGACACAAGTGTATAAGTAAGCTTTTGAAGCATGTGCGATGAATTTAAGAGCACGACGCGAAGCGGAGTGCTTTTAACGTCACCAGTGCTTTAAAAGCACTTATACACGTGTGTCATACGCTATTTTTTATTATACCTGCATCATACTCTGGAAAAACACTGGAAAACATCATTTTGATTTTGATTCATTTCATAATTTTGCCGTGTGACGTTTGACGTATATCGTTTACATGGAGACTGGTTAGCATTTGTTGTTTACGTTTACAGTTTTGACAGATATTAATAGTAATAATTTTTATTGTTATATAGCAATCTTTAGAGCACGGCGTGTTTTAATCTTGCTTTTACGAACGCTGTAGTGGATTATGATGTAAGTATAATAAAAAAGCACTTATACTCGTGTGTCATACGCTATTTTTTTCAGGATAATAGCTAAAGTAAAACTTTACAGACTCTTATTTTACTTTGACTGGAAGTTTACAGACTCTTCTGTCAAACAAATTATTCTATAATACTATTGGTGAATTTATTTATCATTTACCTTTGATAATAATTTATCGGATTTAATGCAGATCACATGCAGAACTCGTCTAAAAATCATACAGCAAAATAATGAAAATTTTAATCAAATTTGACAGTTTGACAGTACTTTTGGCAGCCATTCCCGTCGCAACAGCTAGCTGACGTTTTACAAACACATAATGCTATTTATTTATGTCTTTTATTAAAAATTAATCGATTTAGGGAAAAATGTAATGTATACTTAGTAAAAAATATTATACTTTAGTGCCTAGATATAGAAATACTATTATTAATAAAAAAATTAGAATATCTGATACAGAGAAACATATTATCTACCAATTTTATTTGAAGCATTTTTTTATAAAATCATTTTAGAACATTGTACAGCGCTAAAACAGGCTAAAATACTTTCTCTCCCTCTTAATTACCCTATAGCTTTTATTATAGGTCGTACTTTTAGATTTGTTCTATAGCTTTCATTTATAATTATTATAAAATATGCCTTCCACTAATTTTTTTAATTTATTTGTCTATACGTAATATAAATAAATTATCTTGAGTTATATGTACAAAAATAACATTTTGTGTACATAGGCAGATGATCTATGCGTCTGATATTTCACTGTTTATTTCTGTACAAGTTAATTAACTAAATATGTATCATATTCCCTTAATTAGCTTCAACCGCCACTAAATTTCGCAGGTAACTTAATCATTAAATAATGATAGACATCCTAATACACTGTACTAATCCAAAATTAGCAGGTACGCCTTAGAGTGACGTATACATAATACTAAGATTATATGTGATGTATGTTTACAATATTAAAGTATTCGTACAATCCATGTAAACGCAGACATCCGTGACGTCATAGGCTCGTTAAAAATCCATCGCGCTTATAAAGATATTCATGCTCATTAGGTCTAAGCGGTGCGTAGGCCCTTTGGGACCATTGTAGATGCTTATTGGGCCATTAATATTTTTGAACGTTTTCAGGATATTAAATATTGTAAAGTGCTGTAATTATTGGTATTGTGTTGAATTTATTGAGCTGTGCAATTGTTTGTATTTTGGATTTTGTACCCTGATAAAAATGTTTTATTCACAATCACTAGAGTTAATGTCAATGGAGTCTTTCACCAATTTTTTTATGAAACTTTATCTAAATTGAAGACTATCTACACTTTTAAAAAGTCTTAATTGTTATTCATTAAGCCGCAATGATTTTTTTTAAATGTTGTGACGTCATTATAGAGGTGTTGCTGGATCTAAAACAGTAGAGATTTAAATAATTTTTGTTACATAAATGTTCTATTTTATTGTAATAATAATAATAAAAAAAGTAAAAAAATATATGACTACAATTATTTACAATCTGTACTGTTTTAGATCCAGCAACACCTCTACTATGACGTCACAACATTTTAAAAAATCATTGTGGCTTAATGAATAACAATTAAGACTTTTTATAAGTTTTAGGTAGTTTTCAATTTAGATTATTTTTGTAAATGGTGAAAGACCCCATTCCGAACCTTTCAAAGATTGGGAAATAGGTCATTCCTTACTAATATGACAACCTCTTGAATGGGAAGTGACAGATTTATCCCATGGATGGAAAGTGTTTATATAGAATTGCCTATCAAAACAGTCATAAATCTCTGAAAGTAGTTGAACAGTGCAGTCAAACATATTGATAAAACCTTATAATTACAATAAAACATCAATAATTACAATGTTTATATTGAACAGAAGCATTTTTATTATAAAGTAAGTAGCAAGTTTGTAAAACGGTTGTTTAGTAACACGATCCCATTAGTCACGGGCAGTCACGTGTTGCCAAGCAACGAGTGATTAAAATTTTTAAACACGATATATTTGCAAAAATTTTGTTATCATGGCAAACTTCTCATTTAATATTGTGATCCTACTTTATACATAAAAATATGTTTTTTATATTTTTTGGGGTTTTTCTTTATATCGTAGATAAAATATTGTACGATACACATACGTAAAGCGCCTTTAGTCACGAATGGGTCAATTAAAACATGAGCGTAGCGAGTACTTTACGTACTTTACGTACTTGTATCGTAAATAACTAATGTAATGCTGTTTTATTAGGGTTTGAGGTTCCTGAATTGTTGACACATGTCAAAGTATTAAAATAAATTTAAACATTTGTTTTTATAGACTTCTTTCAAACATCACCTTTGCTTGTTGAATGATTAGAATGAGAAGTTTAGAAGATTAGAATGAATAGAATGAATTTGGATAATGATTCGCCTTTCCATTTAAGAAAATATAACTTCCATTCCCCCGTTCGTATCCCCCTAACAATTTTATATTACCAACCGTCAATTATGTCCTCCTCTTTGCTGTATACGCCTATATATTTATTGCTTCTCTAAACTTATTAGTTAGCCAGCAAACCAGATTGCTTGCTTCAAAAACCTCACTGTTTAAAATAATAAATATACGCTTACCAAAACGCGAATCAAAACAAACCAAATTACCACCTACCTCTTGGTAGTTCTTGGCAATCTTCCCGCAGAGCGCATGAACCGGAGTATTGGGGCTGACCGGTCCAGTGAAGAACTCTCCCTCTGGGGGTAGCGCGAAATCCGGGGTGTGGTTCCGCTCCGGAGGTTGAAACGGTTGCCACTGCAGCAGACGACGAAGTCCAGTACCACACGCTTCTTCGAGTTGGGCGTGTCGGGCGAACTCCCACGGGTCGTGGGCACGGGGAAACCGAAACGCGCAGCAGTGGTACGGGTATGTTAACCAAGCTGTCCGGATGCTCTGAAGAAAAAGGGATGTTTAGTGGTTAGAGGAATGTTTGATTAGCTGGTTTGAAAACAGATACATGTTATTATGTTTGTTAATGTGAGTTATGAGGAGGTAGTACGAAGCTAGAAACACAGTCAACCAACAATCAATCTCCTCCAAACATTCCACCACTTTCGCCTCGTCCACATTCATACTTAAGACGTTGTTCATGCTTCTTCATGCACACCCAACATCCACTAGGCACTAACACACAATCATAAACATTTAATCGAGCATCTCTAGATACATTAACGATTTGAGAAAATGTACCGAGATGGTCCAACCTTTTTAACAACATTTTTCTCAATGTAACACTTACCCTATACCAATGTATTCCGGATACGATCACATCTCGAAAACCCACACACTCTTCTCAAATACCTCATTTCTACAGTACTTCTATTTCGTTACATTGATGTATGGTTCTGAATGTTGGGTGTGGATGAAAAAGCATGAACGACTGCTGTGGAAATGAGGTATTTGAGAGGAGAGTGATCGTGTTCACATTGGTGTATGAGTGTGAGATTGACAGAATGTTGTTAATAAATTGGGAGTGAGTCAGTTGAGGTAGTTATCTTGAAAGGTTGGTGAAACTAATACATGTGAGTGAATGATTGTGTGGGCGTCCGAGGAATAACTGGTTGGGTGTGATTGATGGTTTGTTGCGTGAACGAATGATGTATGAATGTGGACAAGACGAAAGTGGTGGAATGTTTGGAGGAGATTGATTGTTCGAGCTATCCACTGAGTAGGATATAGCGTAATGTTATGTATATATGTATGTATGTATTATAGAAAATTGTAGCTTATAGATGTATCTCGAGACGAAAATGGTTGGAAACTATGTTTTTCATGGACGAAAAATATTATAAATTAAATATCAACGTGAGTAGATTACACATTATTTCTTCCTTAGAAAGGTAAAATACGAATAACATATTTCAGCGTTCTACGAAGTAACCGTAGATTCCTCTTAACATATGTAGGGAAATAAAATCGAATGGCATTGGGTAGAAAACGACTCAAATAAACTCAAAGGGTTCTCATTTTGAATTATTAATTTCTCCCAGCCAAAATGGTTACGATTTCATGAGGAACTACGATAAGATAAACATGAAAACTCACGCGACAAAGTCTGCAGAAGTTTCAAACAATTGTTTATTTATCAGAAGGCTCGCAACTGAAATTCCTATTTAGATGTTTGTAAATATTGATTGTGAACCCATTTCAGGAATTCTCGTTTGAGGAATGAAATTATTGAAAGTTCTATTATCTGTTCTTCTAAAATACTTTTTCTACTCCTGTATATAAATCCCCTTTATTCCAATTTTTTCGATGAATTATAGTACCCATAATTCACTCTTCTCGGCCAATCACATCGATACATAATTCACGGTTATTTTAAACATTAAAAACGTGATGTGGATCACCAAGCAACGGCCGTCTGACAGTTGACATATAGTCAATTGTCATTGAGTATTTGTATGTTGTCGTTTTTCAACGTGTATTATCAACCAATTTCGATAATCTTCAAAAGCGATTTACGAATTTACAAGAGTAGAAAAAGTACTATTATAAACTTGTTAACATTCACAATGGCATTACCTTGAAGTTGTACACAGAAGGAAAGACTTTCAAGCTGGTGGTGTCCTGCACTTTAAGAATCTCAATTTCTCCAAGTCCATCAACCGGAAGAAGGGTAATCGCCGTGTTGGATAAATCGCTGGAAATTAACAATTAACACTGAAGCTAAATTCTCTTCCGGCACTCTTAATTTAATTAAAATTCCAACGGGGATAAGCCGTGTGAACACGCAATCAAATCAAGGGCAGATTTAAATATTGAGGCCGTTTTTCTCTTTGGTGCGTTCACTGTGAGAGAAGTAATCTTTCACTACAGTATAAGTTTTCATACAGTAGCGTCACAAATGAATATAAACCACTGATTTCTATATAACACTGGATTGGACATTAGCCGTTACGGTACGTTCTCAATGGGCCTATAAACCAATTTTTTTTATGAAACTTTATTAGAATATATAACGATCAGTGAAAACCCGATGTGAAAATTTCATATATTACCCGAGATATGATTTTTCAAAGTTTGTGTGATGTTTTTGTGACGTCACAGGTACTACTCCAGTGGCACTAAAACAACAATTTCCCATGATAGTAGATATTATATATTTTTTAATATAAAAATAATATTTTCATATTATAAGTCTTAATTTACAACAGACAAAATTCATTTGACAACTTTAAGAGTATTTTACTTGATTTACGAGTAAATAACAAAATAATTGAGTGAGGTAACGCGATCACTCAATTCTTCACCGATGAGGAGGAAATTTTCAGCTTTGAAAAGGAAATTGATAGGGCTTGTGACAATTGAGTCGAACAAGCCCCTTAAGAGAGGATTTTTTGAAGCTACAAGCCTTCAAACTTTGAGATTTTTCATTGCTCAGACATGACATCACATATAGCGATTTTTTAGGGGGTCGCGGGGGGCGAATCTCTTTGGGATTTTTGGAGAACCTAGAGGAGGAATGTATCTCCAGAGGGAATTTCCAGATTTTGGTTAACATGCCCCTGAAAGAAATGCCCCACATTTTAAAAACAGTCATTTTCTTGGTTCGGCTAAGTGGCTCGATTTTACTCGATGATTACTAATATATCAGCCTATCAGCGCACACTGAGCGGCCATATTTTCAGTAGCGCACCACTGAAACATTGTGTAAATATTTAAAGCATCATTACTGTATGAATTCTTATACTGTGACAAAACTATTAAATTGTATAAAACAACAAAGACGCAACTTTGTTAAATAAAATAGACTAAATAAAAACGTCCGCCATTAAATAGATCCCATTGAAGCGTCCACATAAACGTAACCATGACAACAGCCATCGTTACCGTTAAAGATATATAAAATGTATCGTTGCATGTTCCCACCCACACTCAAGTCAGCAGAGTAAACGATACATACATGTAACGAAGGCTGTCCAGCCCCGAGAAAGCCTTGGGATGCAGTTCAGTTAACTCTGTGTTTCCCTTGAGACTCCTGCAACAAACACGACCTCATCAAACTACACCACTGGATAAACAGGACCTTAAATATGTATAGAGCACGACAAACATACGTCACAACTGCTAGTGTAGGTGTACATACAATAAGAGGCCCTTGAGGAACAAACAACAAAATAGAGCAATAAGTGTATAATTGTAGAACACTGTTTTGGAAACTAGGCATTCCACAATTAAAAATTGTTAGGGAATCACTAACATTCCATACGCTGCGATGAATTAGAGCCGCATATTAGCGCGATATATGAAGTATTTTGATTCAGTTACTAAGGTTACATCTGTTTGTTTTAATTTGATTTATTTGAGTTTGACGTTTACAACAGTTTTATATTTGTATTTTTTGTATATTTCCAAAATCTTGTTATAGAAAGTATAGTCTACAACGTGTAACGGAATGGCCTATCCCACACTCGCAAACCGTAGCCCTCGCCTTCGGCCGGGACTCCACACTTTTTGCTCGCGTGGAATATGTGCTATTCCATTACTTGTTGTAGAATATATTATTTTCTACGATCACTTAGAAATCTGTTCATTGTATGTTTGTTGTTGCTAGGGATATGGGGTACATTGCAAGCATCGTGCGAAATGAATTTGTTTTGTGAGTATTTCAATACAGATCATCTCATTTCAGTACAGGTGCCATTGCTAGGATATTTATTTAGAATTGTCAAATATTGAAATGATGAAAGAGAAACCATTTTTTTGTTAATATTAAATTAATTAGGAAATAATATAGTGTTCATAGAAAAAGTATAGTGTACAACTCGCATGGTATGTCCATTTCATACTCGTATGATTTGCAACATGCTACAAACTTTCATACTCTTCAATTTTAAGAGTATTTAACTTTTTTGATGTGAAATAATTAAGAAACCCGACAATTGTACATTTCGAAAATAGAATTGAAAACACTCGAAATGGATAAAACGCTTGATGATATATTGATTTAATTTAAAAATATGTTACATGAATGAATATGCCATTTATTTCCACCAATATGTGTCTCAAATTAAAAGTTGTTCGTAGATTTATTATCGTAGAATATTGATTATATCGACTGTAATGTGAAACAAAATTTATTGCTTTCAAGAACCAATAAAATGCAATAAATTTTCACAGCATCTGACAGACTATAAAAAATTTACTTCGTTTTTACATCACGTCTACACCGTACAGAAAACACAAACTCTACAAAAATAAAAATAAAAAATTTTCGCAGTTGTTTACAAACAAGATGTTTGACACAAATCACATTTTATAAAACAAAATAACAACGCAAATTGAATTGTTTTAATTAAAAAATATATTATAAAAGTTGATTTAGTTACTGGTAACTCTTTGAGCATGTCAAAGATAATTATTTTTAAAATTAAGCTCTATTTAATTATCTTCAAAGAAACAGCAAAAAACATTTTTTATTTTTAAATAATTACATTAACTGTGGACTCGTTGATCATATATATGATAGTATATTTACATATTTAGAATTTGTAAAATGTATATTCTTCTCGTATATCCTCTAATTATTATTGTATTATTTTTATTGTATCTAATTTTTATTAATAATAATTTGTCTGAAAACAATTTAAACATTGCGAATTTGTCAAATATAGGCCGTAACTACAAATCCAATCGAGATATCGAAAAACTGATAACAGTTTTGAAAGTTTCATACTTTAATTGACTTATAAACAAATTTAAATCAATTTAGTTTATTTTCAATTTTCCTAAAGTACCTCCACCAAAAAACTCCCAAAGCCTATATCTCCAAAACGAAAAGAGATACAAACCTGTAAATAACACCATTGGAATCAGCGTTGCCAACTGCATAAGTGTGAAAAGTTCCGTTAAAATATATTTACAGAAAGAATTGTTAGAGCAAGAAGTTTGAAAGTAACCCAAAATTCGAAAATTCGTGTGCTATAATTTCTCTCGTGGGTAATTCCTTACTTTGCCCACTTGTAAAGTAAATAACTATTATTTACAAGAATATTTGAAAGAAAAATATCAACTGAAATAATTACAATTTAACAAAAATCACTAACATAAAGATTTTGTTTGGCCCAAAGTTATTGGTTGGTACTACGAACACTGGTTTTAAATGACAACAAAATATAGAAAAATGTTTTAATTAAAGATTGTAGGTAATCCTAATGAAAATTATTTACCAATACCCAAAAACCCTGATAGGCCTTCAAATAATCTAGCATTTACTGTAGATGAATTGTTACCAAAATCTAATCAATTCGTAACATAAACATAATACCTCCCTTACATATAATACGGGAGGTAAAAATGATAATTAACTGTGATATGATTCTGTACTCGTGTAAGAGTGTAAGTCAAATAATTACCCTTAAAATGTTAGTGGAAGGGAAACCACAAGGGTGAAGTTAAAACCGCAGTTACAAAATGAATGATTTTAGTTTGTTAGGCAGTTATTAGCATTCCAAGAAATTTCCAGATATCTCAAATTCATCCGAAGGTTAGCTAATAAACATACTTGTTCTAAATCAACACTACATACAACCCCCATCGGAAAATACCTCATCTTAGTTAAACCACGAGTTCGCGAGAAATTGTAAGTACATTCCGCCTGCTCCAT
Organism: Poecilus cupreus; assembly: GCA_963942605.1. Taxonomy (NCBI): domain Eukaryota; kingdom Metazoa; phylum Arthropoda; class Insecta; order Coleoptera; family Carabidae; genus Poecilus; species Poecilus cupreus. Next base: position 10,712,999 of record OZ012733.1, on the reverse strand, counting down.
CTTCTCCATTCCAAAGACCAACCATCTCCTACCAAACATCCTCGCGAGGAATTAAATTTGCATGGCTCACAACACTTCAAATATGTGCTCATATCCATGAAATTAGATTCATTTATCTAGCATTTGATTTCGTTCAAATATTTAAGAATCCTTTGTAGGGAAAACGTACTGGGGCGTGCAAAAAATCTTCAGAGTAATAAGGGAGGAATAAATAGGTTTAGAAATGATCGGAGTTGGTTCTCAAGGTTGCCAGACGTATTCAAGGACGTCTTTGTAAGAGGCAGACACATCGTGTATTGTGTTGACAAAATTTGCTCTTTGCCAAAGAAAACTGTAATCGAATAAGATGAACTAGTTCTACAGAAATTGAATGTGTTTGAAAGACTATTATTTTGTTGTAGCTTTAGAATGTATTCGTACTACCAGAAAAATGTACTATAATCAAATATAAGTATATAGTTATTTATGTATCAAGGCACTGAAGTTCAATTTTTTATCACGAAAATGGAATTTAGTATAAACCATGTGAGTGATAAAAAGGAACTTCAGTGCCGAGGTACATATTAAAATCTAAAATTCGATAAAACTGTAAAACAATTACAATATAGGTTAAGTACATCTGTCAGTTGTCAATTGAAACTTACAGTCAGTGTTGCCAACCTCGAACATTGAAGTTATCGTACACTCAAAATTATGTTTTGTCCTCAATTTCGTCATCGGAATTAATAAGTTAATTCTTCTTGTAAATTTTGTTTCATGTTACGTCCAAATTTACTATAGTACATCAATATATATGCCAAAATTATCATAATTATAAAATAATTATTTAACGGTTGCCAACACTGGGTTGCTTAAAATCGTCGTATAATGGGTTACTTTAGTGACGATTTCTGAGCTTTAATGACGATTTCTGAGTACTTTAGTCCCGATTTCAAATAAATTTATTTATATATTTATCAATTTTTTCGGATAATGAGTTGCTCCCAAAATCTAATCAACTTGTAATATCAACATCTAAAATATAAATTTGAAATATGAGGTGAAAATATATCCTGACACATTCTGAAATTGAGCTAACGCAAAGAAATAGCAAAAACAAAACTTGGTTTAAATATTATTGCAAACATTTTTCATTTGAAACTTTTTTTCGCACCTGTTACAAAATATTGAATGATATGTGTGATAGAAAGTGATTTTATTACTTACAGTTTGGCAATTTGAGATCCGAAGAAAGCTTCAGCTTCCACAGTAGTAATGGCGTTGAAGTTCAGCAAACTACAAACAAAATAACTGTCATTAGCTTTCACCAATCTAATTTTATTTTTACTTAAAAGAAACTGTATTATTATTAGGCTGATTATGCAGTACCAGCAATGTTTACTTGATTTTCAATTCAATGAAAAATTATAGCCAACATTATTCTACATCTCTTTGATTATAACAAACTTTTACTATAGTTATTTATTTGTATAATTTAATAAGTGGACAAAGTAAGGAATTACCCACTAGAGAAATTTTAGCAGCCGAAGGCTAAGTGTGATTATTTTATCGAGTGGGTAATTCCACTTTGTTCACGTGTGAAGTATAACGTTTTATCCAACATCTCTTAATAAATGCAAAATTTATTAAAGAAATATTATTTGACAGTGATATATGCTATTAATTTTTTAATTAAAATGTCAATCCAAGTAGCTACCAAGGTATTGTGTGTTATTATTATTGTTATAAATAAAAAAATACTCACTAGTGACTTTCCTCAAAATTATACCCACTAGTGGGTAATCTGTTACTTGTTTAAAATCGCCATATTTATAGAGCATTTATTGAGAGGTAAAATATATTATTTAGCTACAAAATATATTATATAGTTTGTATTTATTGTAAATATAAAATCATTTTGCAGGCAGAATATAGCAAACGCTTACAAACTTAATTAATCTTGTTAAAACATAGAATACTGTGCTCTGAGCTAGACAATAATTTAGTTCGCGTTTGATGTTAAAGTAAATGGACGTGTTTGATTATTGTGCAGTGTATTATTTAAAAAACTATTTATTTTCAAGTGAATTGCAATGTAAAAACTGCAGAACTTTGTTGTGTAATGTGTACAGATGTCATAGCAACAATTGTTTGACATTTATTTGTTTTAAAGTTCGTAGAATAAAAGTGCAGTGATAAAATTGGACTTTGCAACGTAGACGACCTATAACTTCACTGGATAGACGAAGGTAGGAACATTAATATTTGTTTTACGCTGTAGTCTATATACCGAGTGAAAATAAATAAATAAAATGTATTACTCATTTAATTTATATAATTTTATATTCGCTAAAACACTTGTTATCTAAACTATTCAGAACGAAAGCAGCTTATCATCAAATTGATTTGTTTGGATTGAAAAATAATCACATAATTTTGTTTAACAGTATAAATAATTATCTGTGGTATGAATCCTTTTGTCTTAAAGATTCCGCAAAGATATTTAGCAGCAGATTAGATAGCCTACCAATATTACAAGCTTTAAAACAGATTGTAAAACTTTCAACATTCAAGTAATAAATTCCAATCGCCCAACTTGTAATCCACATATTTATATGTGCAGCACGCACACGAAATCCCTAACTCTTTGATCATCCATCACAGATCGTTCCCTTTATTATCAACATTTCACTCACGACCTTTTCCCATCCTTCTGGTCCCTTTTGTCATTGTTTCACAAAAGGCTAACGGAAAGGTTGATGAAATTTAAAAGAGGATAAATAATAAACACTTACATTTGATCGGCGCGGATTTTGACAGATCTTGTTGGTATCCTCTGGATTCGATTGTTTTCGAGGTCTCTGCAAATTCAATGCAAATGTTTTAGAGTTTAGAGTAATCGTATTTTCTATAAATACTCTTGGTGTTATCCCGAAAGTACAAATATTTACTTCGTTTGTAAATGTTTAGGGTTATTTACAGTGGAATGAATTATGCTTGTCAGAATTGTTAGTGTAAGACGTAAAGGCAACAGTTAGATCGTTAAAGATTCAAAGGCTAAGAAAAGATGTTTTAAAGTTTTGCTTATTGAGAAAAATGTTACAAATCAAACTGTAACATATTTTTTGTAATAACAAAATTTATCGTAAGTCAATTATGTACTGTGGTATGCCCAAAATATTTGATAGGCGTTCAAGTAAACTACTATTTCCGTTTGACAAATTGCTACCAAAATCTAATCAATGCATATCATGACTATTAAAATGCAAATATGTAATTTCATTAGGATATTTTATTGTATTTTGAGTTATTACTATACAGGATTAGTTTTTTATATATACATACATACATACATCACGCTATGTCCCACTTAGTGAGGTAGCACGAACTCAGAACCAACAATCAATCTCAACTTTCGTCTCGTCCACATTCATACATAATTCGTTCACGCAACAAACCATCAATCACACCCAACCAGTTATTCCTCGGACGCCCACGCAATCGTTCACCCACATATATTAGTTTCACCAAACTTTCGAGATGGCCAAACCACCTCCCACTTTCTTAACAACATTCTTCTCAATCTTTCACTCACCATACACCAATGTATTCCGTATACGATCACGTCTCGTATACCCACTCCTCTCAAATATCTCATTTCTACAGCAGTTATACGTCGTTCATGCTTCTTCATCCACACACAACATCCACTAGGCACTAACACACCATTATACAATCAATCGAGCATCTTTAGAAGACTCTAGAAGACTCTAGATACATTCACGTTTCGAGCAAATGTACTCAAAGTATACTTTGCACCCTGCAGACACCCGGTCAATACATCCATCCCTCGAAAACTTACTACCCAAATATACAAATTCATTCGCTTGTTCCAGTCTCACACCATTCACTGAAACATTACAGTCATCAAATCATTTTTCTCAAACATCAACACTTTACATTTATCGACATTCAATAGCAGATTTAAACCTTTCCCTACTTCATTTATGCTCACAATCATTCTTCTCAATTGCTACTCAGTTTCACCCAGTTTAAAGCAACTGTTTAGTTTTGCTGGGTAACTAATAACTTTAGACAAAAAATAAATACACAGGTTTATACTGCAAAAAGGAGGAGAAAATTTAACTTTCCCCTGCGCCACATCCCCCTAATAATTTGATTTTACCACCCGTACAATTATGTGTCCTTCCTTGCTGTATAAACCTGTGTATTTATTTTTTGTCTAATGTTATTAGTTAGCCAGCAAAATGTATGGGTTGCTTTATTAAAAGCTCACCCTATAATCATATCAAATGATAATTTGTTTCTGTTACTATTTACTTGTTCATAATGTTCCCTTGTTTTTCTGGTGACCAATTTTGGGGAGTAATTCAAATAGTTGAAGTTTAATATATTTAAAAGCTTATACAAATAGGCTGATATGTTTTCATACAGCTATGCGATTTGATTGGTTTCAATATTTTAATAATTCATTTTTACGAGACCAATTTGAATATTTCAAAATATTGATTTCAAAGCAATCATATTTCGATGATGCATGTACGAATAAATATATAAAAAAATAATACACAACAATAGTTATTTGTCAAACTAGAGAGGAAAGCGCTTTTTTTTCCCCCTCGAGTTGGAAGTTTGTCTCATGAGCGTAGCGAGTGAGGCATTTCGAACGAGAGTGGAAGAAGAGCTTTCCTCTCGTGTTAGACACAACATTTTTTTCACGACATGTTTCTAAAACAATTTGCTCGGACCTTAAATACACTTTGAGAACACAACTGACAGACTGACACGACTTTAAAAGTTAGGTTATCAGACACTAGGCGGTGTAGCAGTGTTGCCAATGAACCAATCTTAAATATCTTTAATAAGTTGTCAAATTGGGATTTAATAAGAAAAAGATAATTTAAAGTATGTATGTTTTCAATAAAATTAGGAATTTATTTATAATTTTTATAATATATTTTTTTGTAAATAACATGTATATTGGCAACACTTTTTCTCTAGAGAGGAACAACACATTTCCTCACTATTTCGGGAGAAGAACGGTGAGGTTTCCTACCATGTCGTGAAAAAATTATATTTGATGTTCTATACATTTTCTTTTCCTTCGGTTGTTTAAATGTTTGCCTTTGAACTTAACAGCGTTATATTTCCTGTAAAGGAATTGTGCAAAACGCGACCTTTCGTTTCAACGAACCATTTTGTCCGGAGATAAATGAGCTTATTACGTGATAGGTGTAGAGTTGAGTATTTACATTGTAGGGAAGACGGATTTCGTATCCAGGCCACTGAAGTTTGGCATCTTTTCCAGACCTGTGTGCACGATTCGTCTGTAACATACAAACACATAGACTTTACTAATCTAAAATAAACTGTTGTGGGAAACTACAATACCTCCCGACATAGATTTCTTATCAAACAATACAGGAACACGGACCGTAGCTATCAAGAAACGCTCATCCCTTTAAAAATTATGACGCATGTCAAAAAATGTCATTTTTCAACCGTTGTTTTGTTATTTCATAAAGCATAGGTTAGCAGATTTAAACGCAAATGTCAAGATATTATTTTTCTTCAACGTGTTGCAATTCGTAAATGGAGACAGTAAGAGGAAAATGTTTCAAACAACAATTGTAGATAATAATACTTTAAACATTATTATATTAACAAAAATTGTTATTAAATCATAATTTACTGAGATATTTTAAAATAACTTGATAGGGCTTCAAGTAAACTACCACTTCCGGTTATTGCATTAACACCAAAAACTAATCAGATCTTTTCAAGGGAATACTTACAATTGATATATACAAAATATAAGTTTCAGTTGAGTAGTTTTTTAGAAACCGTATTCTAGGGACGCTAAAACGTGCTCATCCACTGAAAATATTACTGAATATTTAGTATGATTCCTATACCTTCCTTACAGGTATGGGCGGAAGATAAAAAAGTATGTCTGTTTAAACATACAGTTTTCTTTTCTTACTTTGATTAGCTTCGAAGATCGTGGTTTTTTTTAATAAGCTATAGTTTTTGTAATGCAAAATGTTTCTATTCACTTTGATCTCAATTTTGGTGCAATATTTGACGAAGCTGCATATGTTACGTTGGCAAAACAAAGTTATGAGCCAGAAACTTCAATGTTTACTTTGCATAGTATTGGAGTAGGTTGGTGTTCTCATTTACATCCTATAAGGCACATGTAAGAATATGATATTGGATATCACAAAATTTAAAACCACAGGGTAACCTTTTTGTATTATGTGTTAATTTGCATTATTATTATTATTAATTTATTCTTTCTATTGAATTTACAAGAATTATGAAAGTCGTCAGAATACAATAAAGAAATAAAATTACAGTGAACTACATTTTTTACAGTGGTCATAATATTTTGAAGGAGAATAAAAACATTGACTTATTAACAGAGACTTCAATTTTGTTTTAAAAGTTTGCACTGCACTATTATAGTAATATAAATGTGTTGGGTTCAATTCCGACTGCGGCGATTCAATTATTTAATGGCACGTTAAAATTTAACAGGTTAGTTACAGAATAGACCCTCAAAATTTGTTATTTTTTTAATTTAAATATGTACTAGGCACTTCAAAATTTTGTTGTATAAACATAGATTAATTTACACAAAATAAAAAAAATATATTTAGTATATTCCATAAGTCATCTCGAAAAAAAAAATTAATAATTTATGGTACCATAAAAGTTTAGTTTTATATCCACTGAACATACAAAATGTTCTCTTGATTTGTATTGAGAATTACGATACAAGAGAAAAAAATCTGAAAGTTATAATAGTTTTGTACCTAGCAGAAATCACCAGAGAAATCAAAATGTTCTTGTATTTTATACATCTGTAAGTAGAAATAGTGCAATATTTTTTTGAAACCATTTTTCTTTGTAATAAGCAAATAATGAAATTTATAATGTATAAAATTGTATAAGAAAATTACGTTAGATATTTTGTCCAACATCTCTCAATAAATGCTCTATATTTATGGCGATTTTAAACAAGGAAAGTAACAGATTACCCACTAGTGGGTATAATTTTGAGGAAAACCACTAGTGAGTATTTTTTTATTTATAACAATAATAATAACACATAAAACCTTGGTAACTACTTCGATTGATATTTTAATTTAAAAATTTAAAGCATATGTCACTGTCAAATAATATTTCTTTAATAAATTTTTAATTTATTAAGAAGTGTTGGATAAAACGTTATACTTCACACGTGGGCACAGTGGAATTACCCACTCGATAAAATTATCACACTCAGCCTTCGGCTGCTAAAATTTCTCTCATGCTTAATTCCTCACTTTGCCCACTTGTAAAGTAAATTACTATTATGTACAATTATCACAACTAATAAAGTTGATCCCCATAAAATATTAATTCATAATCAGGATCTCATCGTTAACTGTACTAATAATTAAATTAAATCCGATTATTTCATGTAAATGTCAAAATCCAATACACACAATTCAATTATTTTAATTTCGCCCGCAACCTCGTTGAACGAGTAGTTTGTAAGGGTGAGTTGTCTCATGTCAGTGATAATTGTACGCTGTCAAACAGCGTTTACCAGACAAAGCACAAATCTTCATCGCTGTCACTGCAACATAAACAATACTCCGTACTAGATGGTACAGTAAGAACAATGAATCTTACTTCAACTTAATTCAAACACTTAATAATTTCAAGATTTTTTCGTTAAAAACGGCAGAAGATCCTAGAATGCTCTCTATTCAAAGTCATGTTGTTTCTGGATATGTTGGAAATAAAAGCGCAACCTTCCCATTATTGAGGAAGTTTATTTAAATTAGTCATGTTTACAAGCCTGTAACTCTAAAACTAAACGAGATATTAAAATGGGGTCTTCAGCATTGGAATCAGCGTTTCTTAGTTAATAAGTACCCGTAATATTATTAATACAACAGTACTGTTATAATTGTGGCAAACAGTATTATGAAAATATGTCAGAAATGATAAAAATTAAAACTATTTTTAGGTTTACAAGCTTGTAATGCAAAATCTGTTAGTAATATTGTGTTTTCAAGCACACCAATGAATACCCCATTCATCTTTTAAATAAATTTAGGTATTTTTGATACGATTTATTGACCCAAAATTAATTGATGATAGGTTATGACAAAATAGATGGGTAATTTTTAGGTAAAAAATTTTTTTCTTCAAAAACATTTGAAATTCCACACATGGCATCTACTTGTCATGAAACCTCCAAAATTTGAAAGTAGAGTTCTGCAGCTCATTTAGTTCCCGAGATATGACATTTCAAAAATAGGTCAAAAATGAGTATAAATATGCCTGTATCTCAAAAAATAACAAAGATACAAAACCGGGGACTACGCCATTCGATTCTACGGAAAAAGTTACATAAATATGCAAAGTTTCATTAAAATCGCTCTGCGGAAAATAGTTTTAGAGCAAAAAGTCTGAAAATGGCCTAAAATCCGAAAAAACTCAAGGGGTTAGTATTGAAATTTGGCCAAAAATTTTCATCTCTCAGAATTTTGATTTATATACCCTATCCCTCTATTTGCGACCCGAAACTTACAAAAAATTTAGTTTTAGCCATACACGCGTCTTAGTTTTCAAAATATTTGCAATTTATTGAACGTGGAGTTGAGCGCATAAGTGGTCATAAAATAAATGATGGGCGATATCTTGAAAACTAAAAACTATAATTAAAATCTGATTTAACGAGCGTATTCAGCACACTTTACTCCTCTAGGATGTATATTTTTGTTATGATAACACGTGAAATATATGTTTTATAAACAGTCAAATTTGATAGAAATTATATCGAAAAAATTCAATAATTGTCCAACTTTCGTAACCTGTATCTTTACAACCACGAATGATATTTTAAATCGGATTCGAAATTTGAATTCCTCATACTTTAATTAGCTATGAGCCATAGTATCATTATAATATTTGTTTAAATTGTTACAAGTGAATGGCATTGTATTTACGACGATTTTTCGTATATTTCAATGTGTGAATTGCTACAAATGGAACAGCATATATTCAAATTAACAAAATATTTCCCACCAAAATCAAATTCGTGACTTGCGCAGTCGATGCAGTTATTTTATAATAAAAATCGAATATAAAATCTAGCAGCCGAGAACTTTTGGGCGATTGAAAGTAAGGCTAAACCTGAATATTCCTGAGGAGTGATGTTTCTATTTTTAGTTTGCAACCGCTGAAACTAGATCCGCGATTTTGCACGTATTCTATACAATATACACGAAATAAAACATTGAAATTTTTTTTGAAATATTTTGCTACTACTAGTTTTAACAAAACTGTGTTTTATATTGTCTATGACAAAACTTACTGTCTATCTCAAAAACATATACTGTAAAGATTTTATTGTTTAGAATATTGAATTTTGGAATACATATGCTAATAAAATATATTTATATTATGTTTTTCACCTATTAAATTGTGCGATTATATTTTTTATTATTTATTATTTTTCATTTAACAGGCGTATCATCATAATATTTTAATTATGATTTTGAAAGCATTCATACCACTAATATAAAATGAAAAGTGCCATAATCATTGCAATTATTCATCTTCTTAACGACTTGTCATACAGGGTGTTTATGGTATTTTTGTTTTATTTTTAATGGGTGAATACTACAGGTCAAAAGAATGCGAAAAACATTAACACACCTTAGTAAAATATTTATAATAAAAGAAATATAAAAACAGAACGATAAAAGTTATTTATGTATCAAGGCACTGAAGTTCAATTTTTTATCACGAATATGGAATTTATAAAATCATGTGAGTGATAAAAAGGAACTTCAGTGCCGAGGTACATATTAAGTTTTATTTGAAATCTAAACTGTAAAAAAATTACAATATAGGTTAAGTTTATACATCTGTCAGTTGTCAATTAGAACTGACAGTCAGTGTTGCCAACCTCGAACAGTGAAGTTATCGTAACACTCAAAATTATGTGTTTTGTCCTCAATTTCGTCATCGGAATTAATTAGTTATACAGGGTGTTCATTTTTAAGTGGCTACCATTGCGATCTCGAGAACTAGAAGAGATACGAAGTTGGTTAAATTAGCAAAGAATCTCTATTTCACATAGGTATTTCAATGATAAACTGAGAAAAGAAATTCAACCAGTGGTTCTCAAAATATGGACACCAACTTTTCTATTTTAAATAGAAACATATATTTTTTATTTACTCATTCAATAGAGCTCTTTATTCTGAATTCAGCGATATAAAGTTTTCATACCCTTACATAACAAAATTTTCGAAAAAAAATTAATAAAATTTTGAATTAATTTTTCCTAAATATGATATTAATTAGAGTGCCATGAATGAAAAAAGTGAATTAATCCATTTTTAGGTATTAAAAATGATATGAAGAACAATTTCTCATTTAACAGAAGTAGCAATAAACAAAATATTCACTTTTTTCATTCATGGCACTCTAATTAATATCATATTTAGGAAAAATTAATACAAAATTTTATTAATTTTTTTTCGAAAATTTTGTTATGTAAGGGTATGAAAATTTTATATCGTTGGATTCAGAATAACGAGCTCTATTGAATGAGCAAATAAGAAATATATGTTTCTATTTAAAATAGAAAAGTTGGTATCCATATTTTGAGAACCACTGGTTGAATTTCTTTTCTCAGTTTATCATTGAAATACCTATGTGAAATAGAGATTCTTTGCTAATTTAACCAACTTCGTATCTCTTCTAGTTCTCGAGATCGCAATGGTAGCCACTTAAAAATGAACACCCTGTATATATATATATATATATATATATATATATATATATATATATATATATATATATATATATATTCAGCGCTACTATCCTAGGAGGATACTGGCTTCCGCAAAATTAATTAGTTAGTCTTGCAAATTTTGTTTCATGTTACGTCCAAATTTACTATAGTACGTAATTGTACAATAATTATTTAACGGTTGCCAACTCTGGGTTGCTAAAAATCGTCGTATAATGGGTTACTTTACTAACAATTTCTGAGCTTTAATGACGATTTTTGAGCACTGCCGATTTCAAATAAATTTATTTTGAATATGGAATTTATACATCGTGGCAATAAACTATATGAATTTATCTGTAAATATTTGTTGGCTTTATAAATGAGTTCACGATAACTCACTGTAATTCAATTAGTAAAACACACAAAGCTTGTATTAACTCAATGTACCTAATAATATATGTTATCACACAAAGCTTTAAAACCATTGTAGATAATAACAAAGTAAACAAACACAAACTACAAGTATTAAGATAAAACCGCGCGACAAACAAACTGCGCAATTTCGCAAAGCCACCTACAAATATTATCGTTCGTATAGTTTAAAACAACACAAATAACTTGCAACACAAAATATGTTAGAGCTACAAGAAGGATGACTCGTTGTTTGTCAGAATGATGAGAATTCACGAGACGGTCACAGCTTAAATCTGAAGATACAAAGAAACGGAATCAAGAAATATTCAACCACAACTCGTGCATTCGTAATGATGCCGAAAGGACACAGATAGAGATAAATTGTAAAGAGGGCACTATTCGACACATACATACATCACTGTTTAAATTGGGATCCTCTAACAAAGACGAGTTACCTTTAAAGACGAACACACAAAGGCGCGCAATTGTTTTAGGAAAGATTTTGCATTACAAGCTTGTAAACCAAAAATAAGTTTTAATTTTTATCATTTCTGACAGATTTTCATAATACTGTTTGTCAAAATTATAACAGTACTGTTGTATTAATAATATTATGGGTACTTATTAACTAAGAAACGCTGATTCCAAGACTGAAGACCCCATTTTAATATCTCGTTTAGTTTTAGAGTTACAGGCTTGTAAACATGATTAATTTAAATAAACTTCCTTGTTTGAAATCGGCAGTGCTAAAAATTCGTCATTAAAATGTCAGAAATCGTCAGTAAAGTAACCCATTATACGACGATTTTGAGCAACCCAGTGTTGGCAACTGTTAAATAATTATTATACAATTAGAATAATTTTGGCAGAAATATTAACGTAATTTGGACGTAACATGAAACAAAATTTACAAGAAGAATTAACTAATTAATTCCGATGACGAAATTGAGGACAAAACACATAATTTTGAGTGTTACGATAACTTTATTGGTAGAGGTTGGCAACACTGACTGTCAGTTTCAATTGACAACTGACAGATGTATAAACTTAACCTATATCGTAATTTTTTTACAGCTTTACGATTTTTGAACCTTTAATAAAGAAAGTTTTTGTTATAATAATAATTGATTTATTTTTTAACTCTGATGAATATTGAAATCAAAGACATTTTCAAACGGTAGTATAAAAAAAATATTCTCTATATGATAGATTAAAAATTTATAGTGTTCGGAAAAATAAAGATAAGCATCAGATAAAATGATTCTTTGATTATATCTGAGTCGATAATTCTAATGCAAAACATTTTTATAACCCTTGTATTTATGGCAATTTTAAATTAAATTTGGGTTCAATACTTTGGGACCCTTTTGTCAAAAAAATATTTGTCTCAGGCTGGTTTTCCTTTTTCACAAAAGCCTACAAAAGCGCGTTCCAGAATTACTATATTTCAGTTATTTAAATAAATATTTAGCTTGCACATAGTTTTTCTTTTTGCTCATTGTAACAACCTTCTCAAATATAAATTGTTGTCTAATTTAACGAACTTCGTATCTATTATAATTGTCGAGATATCAATGGTTGCACACTTAAATATAACATCTTGTATGATGTGCTTTTTATCGTGTGCCTTTTTGATGGTCGCTCTTTAAATTGCCCTTATCTTTCTTGTACATAACAGAAGGAATTGTGAAATCCTTTGACTAAATATATGTTGGATGTTTTCTGCATCGTCCAAGACGTTCTATTTTGTCCGTACAATAACTCATGAACATGAAACAAAGTATTATTGTAAGTTTTCAAGACAACACACAGAGCTAGAAGTTAACTGAAAATAGAAAACAATATTCAATTTATTTTAAATACAAAACCAGCAAGGAAAACATTTTCAAATGCAATGTGCTACAAGATAAAATCCTAGCAGTAATGAATATTAAAATTTTTCATAATTTACGACGTCACATTAAAATGCAAAAACCATTTCATAATAATTTATTCTAATACGCAGTTCTGGGTTAAAAGGGAGGCCTGGTATATTTCACATTTTATAGAACTCGTAAAAATACAAATAAAGTAGAAAAATGTTCCCAACAACAAAAGTGTGTCATAGTGGAAAATATTTTAGAAATTCAAGGAATATTTTCATATGAATGTTTTATATTTTGCTGCATTGTGATTCAGCAGGAGCGTATTAAGGACCAACTGACTCAAAATACTCACAAATAAATTTTATTTCTAAGTAAAATCTTTTCTGTGGATATATTACAAAATGTACCTATGTAGAAAGATTTACAAACAAATTACAAAATGTAAATGTCCACGGTAATAGAAATCGGTCTGAGATCTCGGATAGAGTTCTATATCATAAATAGTTAACTTGTAGGACAACAGATGTCAGGTTAGACGAATTTATGAAGTTAGCTTCAGTCAATTCTACCAATACTAAAAACTAATAAAATATAATTCAAGAAATTATTCTGACATAAGTAAATTAAATATATTATACGAAAAATAAATAAAATAGTATATTGTACAATGAGCATGGAATGGTACTCATTTCCTACGAGTATGAATGTTAGTAGCATGAGTCGAAGGCGAATGCTGCAAATCATACGAGTGTGAAATGGACATTCCATGCGAGTTGTACACAATACTTTTTCTACGACCACGATATTATATCCTAATTAATTTAATTTTAATAATAAATTTGTCACGCTTTCACCATTCCAATATTTGACAATTCGAAATAAGTATCCTAGCAATGGCACCTGTACTGAAATGAACTTGTATTGTAATACTCACAAAACAAATTCATTTCGCACAATGCTTGCAATGTACCTCATATCCCTAGCAACAAACATACAATGAGCAGATTTCTCAGTGGTCGTAGAAAATAGTTATTTACTTTACAGGTGGGCAAAGTAAGGAATTACCCACGAGAGAAATTTTAGCACACTCGTGTGATAATTTTATCGAGTGGGTATAATGTGAGTATAACGTTTTATCCAACTCTTAATAAATGTAAAATTTATGATAAAAATATTATTTGACAGTGACAAATGCTTTATATTTTTGAAATTAAAATGTCAATCGAAGTAGTTACCAAGGTGTTGTGTGTTATTATTATTGTTATAAATAAAAAAATACTCACTAGTGGATTTTCTCAAAATTATACCCACTAGTGGGTAATCTGTAACTTTCCTTGTTTAAAATCGCTATAATTATAGAGCATTTATTGAGAGGTGTTGGATAATAGTTATTTACTTTACAAGTGGGCAAAGTAAGGAATTATCCACGAGGGAAATTTTAGCACACGAAGCCGAAAGCTGAGTGTGATAATTTTATCGTGTGGGTAATTCCACTTTGCCCACGTGTGAAGTATAACGTTTTATCCAACACTTCTTAATAAATGAAAAATTTATTAAAGAAATATTATTTGACAGTGACATATGCTTTAAATTTTTAAATTAAAATGTCAATCGAAGTGGTTACCAAGATGTTGTGTGTTATTATTATTGTTATAAATAAAAAAATACTCACTAGTGGATTTTCCTCAAAATTATACCCACTAGTGGGTAATCTGTTATTTTCTTTGTTTAAAATCGCTATAGTTATTGAGCATTTATTGAGAGGTGTTGGATAATAGTTATTTACTTTACAAGTGGGCAAAGTAAGGAATTACCCACGAGAGAAATTTTAGCACACGAAGCCGAAGGCTGAGTGAGATAATTTTATCGAGTGGGTAATTCCACTTTGCCCACGTGTGAAGTATAACGTTTTATCCAACACTTCTTAATAAATGAAAAATTTATAAAAGAAATATTATTTGACAGTGACATATGCTTTAAATTTTTAAATTAAAATGTCAATCGAAGTAGTTACCAAGGTGTTGTGTGTTATTATTATTGTTATAAATAAAAAAATACTCACTAGTGGCTTTCCTCAAAATTATACCCACTAGTGGATAATCTGTTACTTTGCTTGTTTAAAATCGCCATAGTTTTAGAGCATTTATTGTGATGTGTTGGATAAAATATATTTCATGTTTCAGAAACTGTTTGATAAACTAATTTTCAGCTTTGATTGAAAATTTTTCAGCCTTTCAAATATTAAACATCAAAATTTTATTTTGGTATATATATATATATATATATATATATATATATATATATATATATATATTTATATGAAGTTAGCAACTAGTATGAAAAAATCGGACAGAACGCGTATTTTAATCATAGTTTTCTATTCGATTTTTTGTCCAAGTTGGTAGTGTCCACGATCCGAGATTTTCATTCGAGAACTAAATCCCAGATCTAGGACCGATTTCTATCAAATTTCGTAATTTGTTTGTAAATCTTTCTACATAGGTACATTTAGTAATATATCCAGAGAAAAGTTTTTACTTACGAATAAAATATAAGTAGCCTATGTGTAATAATAACCAGGAAATCATCCTTGGAAAATATCAACGTTTACAATATCTTTTCAACGAATTAACAACCAAACACTTACAGCGTTTTCAGCCGTGGTAACTGAACATGAAATACTCCATCATCAATGTAGACCAGCTTCGGTGTTCTGTGGATGTATCTGCAACAAATAACAATCATGATTTTCAGCACACCTCGAACAAAGTTTCACTTGAGGCTACACCAAAATATTCCCAGTGGAACTAACTTCCTTAACTGTTCCAATTTTGCTTTCGCTAAACTTGTACCTCCTAATGTGGAACTTCGCAAAGATTATATGAAGATGGCAGACGGTCTGCTCATATGCTGATGGTTTGACATTATGGTGGAACATCTGCTTTTGACTTGCTATCATATTCAAATAATATCTGCTAAGGATGAAATCAAGATAATTGGGTACTATTAAATGGTTACGAGCTTTCAACAAGTCTTGGGGTAACCGCAAATCAGAACTCGGAGGTTGACAGATATTCATAATGTATAGAGATTTAAAGTTGACATTTTTAGTTATTGTATACCAAGGCCGCAAAATTACTCTTTAGCGTACCGACAGAAAAATTGTCAACGAGGTTGCTTGTGGTCAATGTAGGACGAACTCAAAGGTGATAAAGGATTTCGCAGACAAGGTGTACACACTATTTTTTGACAACCCTACAACCGTAAAAATATAATTACAAATTTTATCCAACACCTCTCAATAAATGCTCTATAACTATGGCGATTTTAAACAAGTAACAGATTACCCACTAGTGGGTATAATTTTGAGGAAAATCACTAATGGGTATTTTTTTATTTATAACAATAATAATAACACACAACACCTTGGTAACTACTTCTATTGACATTTTAATTTAAAAATTTAAAGCATATGTCACTGTCAAATAATATTTCTTTAATAAATTTTGTATTTATTAAGAGGTGTTGGATAAAACGTTATACTTCACACTCGATAAAATTATCACACGAGTGTACTAAAATTTCTCTCGTGGGTAATTCCTTACTTTGTCCACTTGTAAAGTAAATAACTATTAAACAGTTTTATTGTAAAAAGAAAGTTGCTATGGGATTGGCATTTGATAAACAAAAAAGCATTTTGGATTTCGCGGCCTTTACCATAACAACTGCAAATGCTAATTTCGCGTCCGGTTGCAAGATTACTTTATACTCTGCGCTTTTTTTTCAGGTTTGTTTCATGAATAAAGTTGAAAGTAATAACATACATACATACATAACAGCACGCTATATCCCACTTAGTGGGGTAGCACGAACCCAGAACCAACAATCAATCTCCTCCAAACATTCCACCACTTTCGCCTCGTCCACATTCATACATCATTCATTCATGCAACAAACCATCAATCATACTCAACTAGTTATTCCTCGGACGCCCACACAATCGTTCACCCACATATATTAGTTTCACCAACCTTTCAAAATGTCCAAACCACCTCAACTGACTCACTCCCACTTTCTTAACAACATTCTTCTCAATAACACACTCAACATACACCGATGTATTCCGGATTCGATTATGTCTCGTATACCCACACACTCCTCTCAAATATCTTAAAACTTTTAAACTTAAAAAAGTACAGTGATTGTATATGACCGTGTAATAATAATAATAATAATAAAGATATTTATTTCCAAAGACACTTGAAACAGTGTATAGAAAACGTCAAAAAAATACATAAAAAATTGATACAAAATTGCTTATGATATGTTTATATGCCGAAATATTCTTCTAGAGTGTAAAAAGTATGGAGGATTAAATATTTTTTAAGTTCTTTTCTAAAATGTTTTAAGTTATTAATTTGTTTTAAACTCTCAGACAATTTATTGAACAATTTTATTCCAAATATTTCAGGAGAATTTTTATAAAGGTCTATTAGGTTATATTGGAAATAAGGACACCTTACACTTTATTGAAAGCAATTTCCTTTAACATTTTCAAATTTACAAAAGAATGGATGGTTTCCATTTCTGTATTCAATACAGTCGTTCATTATCTATGTTGTTAAATTCAAATATTATTTCGCGAAGAATAAGTAAACATTTTAGCGGAGTTCAAACATTTAAAGAATGGAAATAGTCCGCAAAGAAAATAGCATTTTATTGTTGTGGTAGATACAAACGATACAAAGAAAATGCAAATTTTTTCATTTTCCGAACTACTACCATTTGACAAAATGGAGATTTTTATAACTTGAACATAACATGTACACATCTGCGAAAGGCTATTACTAGTATGACTTCAGTAGTACTTATGTCAGGGTAATAACTATAAAAATAAAATCTTGAAATTGACGGTACGATTTTCTCCAACCCCGACCTTTTCATTGGTACAAAATAATTTTAAAGAGTTTCAAGAAATATTGTAAATAAAATTTATTTGAAATCGGCACTAAACTGCTCAAAAATCGTCATTAAATCTCAGAAATCGTCACTAAAGTAACCCATTATACGACGATTGACGTACTATAATAAATTTTGACGTAACATGAAACAAAATTTGCAAGAAGAATTAACTAATTAATTCCGATGACGAAATTGAGGCCAAACACATAATTTTGAGTGTTACGATAACTTCAATGTTCGAGGCTGGCAGCACTGACTGTCAGTTTCAATTGACAACTGACTTAACATATATTGTAATTGATTACAGTTTTAATAATTATTGTACACGTAGGATAATTTTGGCAGATATATTGATGTACTATAGTTTTGTACGTAACTTAAAACAAAATTTGCAAGAAGAATTAACTAATTAATTCCGATGACGAAATTGAGGACAAAACACATAATTTTTGAGTGTTATTTAAGATAACTTCACTTCTCGAGGTTGGAAACACTGATTGTCAGTTTCAATTGTCAACTGACAACCTATATTGTAATTGATTACAGTTTTAATAATTATTGTACACGTAGGATAATTTTGACAGATATATGACGTATTGTAGTAAATTTATACGTAAAATGAAACAATTTGTAACACACATTTTGACATTTTGTGTTGTTCAACTAGAATTATGTATTTATATAACATATTCGCTATTATATCATTACAATATTCTACGAAATTTCTACAGTAAATAATACAACACTGTAATAAATTACAATTTTACTAATAAATAATAATTTTATCCAACACCTCTCAATAACTGCTATATAACAATGGCGATTTTAAACAAGCAAAGTAACAGATTATCCACTAGTGGGTATAATTTTGAGGAAAGCCACTAGTGAGTATTTTTTTATTTATAACAATAATAATAACACACAACACCTTGGTAACCACTTCGATTGACATTTTAATTTAAAAATTTAATGCATATGTCACTGTCAAATAATATTTCTTTAATAAATTTTTCATTTATTAAGAAGTGTTGGATAAAACGTTATACTTCACACGTGGGCAAAGTGGAATTACCCACTCGATAAAATTATCTCACTCAGCCTTCGGCTTCGTGAACTAAAATGTCTCTCGTGGGTAATTCCTTACTTTGCCCACTTGTAAAGTAAATAACTATTATTTGATTGATATATCATGGAATAATACCATTTAGGTATCCAAATAGGCATTATTGCATGCATTTTTAAATTTTGAATAATTTTGTATTTACACTTTGGCTGTAAAGTGAATATTAAAAAAGATACAGCAATATAAAAATAATAAAATTGAAATCCCAATACGCTACATTTCAATTCTACACCCAGTATAATATATACGGGAGTTAAAAATAGTTAACGATCTTCTCCCTCTAAAATTACGAGCATCTGGGGTCCGGAAGAATTTCAAATATATTTTACGGTTTTATCTATTGTGTGAAAGGTTTATGTGTAGTCGAATCTCGGTGTGTGCATTCGCGCGAAAGGTTAGATTATATTGGTAACAATGGAAAATCAATGCTTGTTCAATTGTTTCCCTTGACCGTGCAGAACTTTTCCACTTTATTTAATTAAAAACTGATTGATAAAACTTCTAAAATTCTTCAACAGAGTTCAATTGTGTTTGATTCTTCAAAGCGTTCGATTGATTTCAAACTTTACTTTTTGATGCATTTCAATTCATTTAATTTATTGAATTAAACATTTTTTGTTGTATTTTGAGAAAATTTGTATTAAAATCAGAAATAATTTTACAATATTGAAGTATTAGTATACAGATGCATTTCTAAATAATGCTCTTATCCCACTTGTATCGTAAATATCTGCTATACCACTAATCCGAAAAAAAAACATTGTAAAAAATATACACTTACGGAATAATTAGTAGTAAAGTATTTTTGTTTTGTTTTAAATATTTTGCAGTAAAGCGATATAACGAATTGAACATATTTTGACGTCACGGGTACTCGCATTGATCCTATTGGACAGAAATATAAAATGTGCAAATCGCGCGTCTGCCGTTGCGCCCAACGCCTATTGTGGGCTAAAATAGAACTACGAAATGTCATTTTATTTGTTTTGTTTGTGTATTTAAAATTATATTTGTTGGGCTTCTATTACTTATTTCATAATTTCACTGTTTTATTTATGTTGAAAAACTATTGAATAAAATTGTGTGTTGAGGTTAGGTTACATCACTACTAGCGCCACTGTTCTCAAACTTTCGTATAATGTTTACTCGAATATAAAGTAAAATACTCTAAAGTTGCCAAAGAAACTTTATCTTTATTTATATTAAGTTTAATTGTTGTAAATCAATATGTAAATATTATTTTTACATTAAAAAATATATAATAACTACTATCATGAAAAATCGTTGTTTTAGTGCCACTGGAGCAGTACCAGTGACGTCACACAAGCTTTTAAAAATCATATCTCGAGTAATATATGTAATTTTCACTGATATATTCTAATAAAGTTTCATAAAAAAAATTGGTTTCTTGTTCTATTAACCCATTAATGCCTAGAACTATTTTTCTTTAAGCATTGAGATTGACCGAGATCTGCGTAAGAAGAGTGCCACACCCATAATGGGTAAAAGGCGTGATGATATATTTATTATTTATTTATTGATTTCATATTGCTGTTTGTTGGTAACTTGTCAGTATAATAATGTATAAAATATTTTCTATAACACTGTTTTGGAAACAAGACATTCCACAACTAAAAATTGTTATGGAATCACTAACATTCCATACGCCGCGTATGGAATATTTTCGACGAATCAGAGCCGCATATTAGCGCGATATATGAAGTATCTTGATTCAGTTACTATGGTTACATTTGTTTGTTTTAATTTGATTTATTTGAGTTTGACGTTTACAACAGTTTTATATTTGTATTTTTTGTATAAATTCCAAAATCTTGTTATAGAAAGTATAGTCTACAACATGTAATGGAATGGCATATCCCACACTCGCAAACCGTATAATCTTTTTGCTCGTGTGGAATATGTGCCATTCCATTACTTGTTGTAGAATATACAATTACATTTAAATATACAGAGCAATATCAAATAAATAACCTGGCATAGTTTATCCAGTTTGAAATACTATAGCTTGACAGAAACATAATGTTAATGTTGGACATCTTTACGTATTGGGCATTAATGGGTTAACTTCTAAATAATTTTGTAATGTTTGTTTTACTACATTATCTTTAACCGTAAAAGTATTCCTATAAAACATGAACCCGTACAAAATAAAAAAACGCCTGCATGTTTCGAAATTAACTGCGAAATAACCCGGATCACGAGTACCCACTCAGTGTGCTGAATAATAATGGGGAAATCAGTCGAATAAATGGGTCATTATATTTCAGCTGCAGCTGCTTTAATCGCAGTTAATTTCGAGGGAACTGAATCGAATATAACCGCAATCAACACACGCCGCTAACCATCATAAACAGTGAAACAGTTGGCTAATTATCCAGCCGAATAAATACCCAGAACTATCTGATTCTGAAAAGATACTGAACAAGAAAACTAATCAGGAACGACACTTTTGATTTTAACTTTTCGCACATATATGTAAGGGAGGTATTTTGACCAGTCAAGAATTTAGATTATGATAAGCGCTATATTCACGATGACATTTGTATTTGTTATTTTTTGCGATTATTATAAATATTTCCGAAATTTTTTTCAAAGTTTAATAAAAGCGCAACCTTTCCATTATTGAGGAAGTTTATTTAAATTAGTCATGTTTACAAGCCTGTAACTCTAAAACTAAACGAGATATTAAAATGGGGTCTTCAGCATTGGAATCAGCGTTTCTTCGTTAATAAGTACCTATAATATTATTAATACAACAGTACTGTTATAATTTTGGCAAACAGTATTATGAAAATCTGTCAGAAATGATAAAAATTAAAACTTATTTTAGGTTTACAAGCTTGTAATGCAAAATCTGTTTGTAATATTGTGTTTTCAAGCACACCAATGAATACCCCATTCATCTTTTACATAAATTTAAGTATTTTTGATACGATTTATTGACCCATAATTAATTGATGATAGGTTATGACAAAATAGATGGGTCATTTTTAACTCAAAAATTTTTTTTCTTCAATAACATTTGAAATTCCACACATGGTATCTACTCGTCATGAAACCTCCAAAATTTGAAAGTAGAGTTCTGCAGCTCATTTAGTTCCCGAGATATGACATTTCAAAAATAGGTCAAAAATGAGTATAAATGGGCTTGTATCTCAAAAAATAACAAAGATACAAAACTGGGGACTACGCCATTCGATTCTACGGAAAAAGTTACATAAATATGCAAACTTTCATTAAAATCGCTCAGCGGAAAAAAGTTTTAGCGCAAAAAGTCTGAAAATCGCTGAAAATCGGTAAAAACTCAAGTGGTTAGTATTGAAATTTTGCCAAAATTTTTCATCTCTCAGAATTTTGATTTATATACCCTATCCTCCTATTTCCGACCCGAAACTTACAAAAAATTTAGTTTTAGCCATATCTGAGTCTTAGTTGTGAAAATATTTGCAATTTATTGAACGTGGAGTTGAGCGCAAAAGTGGCCATAAAATACATGAAGGGTGATATCTTAAAAACTAAAAGAGATAATTGAAATCTGATTTAACGAGCGTATTCAGTACACTTTACTCCTCTAGGACGTACATTTTTGTTATGATAACTTTTGAAATATATGTTTTATAAACAGTCAAAGTTGATAGAAATTATATCGAAAAAATTCAATAATTGTCCAATTTTGGTAACCTGTATATTTCCAACCATGAATGTTATTTTAAATCGGATTCAAAATTTGAATTCCTCATACTTAAATTAGCTATGAGCCCAAGTATCATTATAATATTTTTTTAAATTGTTACAAGTTAATGGCATTGTGTTTACGACGATTTTTCGTATATTTCAAAGTGTGAATTGCTACAAATGGAACAGCATATAATCAAATTAACAAAATATTTCCCACCAAAATCAAACGAGTGACTTGCGCAGTCGATGCAGTTCTAAAGGTAATGTTTCTTGTTTTCTACTTTCTTCCTGGATCCCATTTGTACAATAACAACCAAATAAAATTTCAGTTTAACGAAGCGACAATCTTCTGCTTCCTTTACAACACCATTACTTTTGCTTCGATATCACCAGGCGTACATAATCAAATTCTTTGTCGAAGAAACAGTATAACTATAACTTGAGGTACTTTACATCTTACGAGCAGTTTCCTCAAACCCCTGGGAAATTCTAGTCGCTTCGCGACCTACTAAAGTGCCCCAGAAAAATTATTTGAATAGTTTTCAGAATAATCTAACACTCGTTAGCTCGGGATAATAGGTAAAGGGGTGTGATTAAGTTTAAAGTTTGTTTTAAACTCATTTGTTACCCTTTGGGATCTAATTTATATTCATAGGTAGCAATGTCGTCGTAGACTTTTGTTTTATTTTGTTTTCAATTCCTATAAACTTTGATGTTTTCAATCAATACGTGCCTGAAACAACACTTGGAGTTATTTTCTTTCTTATTACTCTTACATTTGTTCGTTCTTCATTTTGTTTTCTTTGTTTTTCGTTTGTTTTTAATGTATTCGTCTTGCATTTGTCTTGTTTTTCAATAAGTCA
Source organism: Poecilus cupreus (assembly GCA_963942605.1). NCBI lineage: Eukaryota > Metazoa > Arthropoda > Insecta > Coleoptera > Carabidae > Poecilus > Poecilus cupreus. Next base: position 10,689,266 of record OZ012733.1, on the reverse strand, counting down.
ATATAAGTTTCTCATTATTATTATTATTATTTGCAAGTACTGGAAAGGTAATATATTTTGTTTCCCAGTTAGAAATGTACAAATTATATCAAATTTCATAATAAGGAAATACGATATATTTCAATTTTAATGAAATTGTTAAGAATATATATTTTTTTTTAATTTAAAAGTTAGCCAGCTTCCCGATATTTGATATCTTTAATCTCAGTATTATTGCATACAGGGGTAGCAAAAATAAATACATAACTACTGAAATCACCAACAATAACAATATATTTTCACGGCCGGGAAAAAACTAGATTTCTGTGATACTAAAATTAGTGTTTTACAAAAATCTAGATATACTCTTGATCTTGTCTTGAAATCAAGACAAAACTAAAACGAGAAGAATTGTTTATTTCCCAAGATAAGACAAGAAATTACCTTCAAGAATCAAGATTACTTATCAAGTAATCTTTATATCTTGATAACAAATTTTTCAGTTCCACATTTATGATTAAAATATAAAATTTCATTAGATTTGTCAGTAAAGTGACATGTGACAAAATGTATTGTCTTGATGAAACACTACTAAAATCATGATAGAAACAGCCAATTTTATATTCTAGAGGAGATTTGTGCACTTTCTCTCCCGTCATGAGGGAAACAGCTCAAATGAATAAAATTTCAAAAAAATAATTTTGAAATACAAAAAGCTATCATATATATTGGAGCCTTGAAAAAAATTGTATATACTCCGCAAGAGAGAAGTGTATTTTTCCCTCGTCTACGGCTTGTGTTTCAATTTACTCTCTCAGGAAAAAAAAATCATACACTACTCTCCCTTAATGTATAATATACTATTATTAATAACTTTTTCTTTTAAACAACATTTTGCCACCTCGTAAATTAACGAGTTGTTTAAGTATTTTCATAACAATTTAATCCTGTAATAATAGCATTGAAATAATTAATTTTTAATAAACCAATTAATTAAATAAATTATAATTTAATTTCTACATGGATGTATTGTTACGAAATGCATTGAATGGAACGGATGGTGTACGAATTGGTGAACGTATAGTGCCTGCGTTAGCTAATGCGGATGTTGTGTTGGGTGAAACTGAAGAGCAATTAAGAAGAATGATTGTGAGCATAAATGAAGCAGGGAAAGGTAATCTGTTATTGAATGTCGATAAATGTAAAGTGTTGGTGTTTAAGAAGAATGATTTGGTGACTGTAATGTTTCAGTGAATGGTGTGAGACTGGAACAAGCGAATGAATTTGTATATTTGGGTAGTGTTTTCGAGGGATGGACGTATTGACTGGGTGTCTGCAGGGTACAAAGTATACTTTGGGTACATTTGCTCGAAACGTGAATGTATCTAGAGTCTTCTAGAGACTTCTAGAGATGCTCGATTGAGTGTTTATAATGGTGTGTTAGTGCCTAGTGGATGTTGGGTGTGGATGAAGAAGCATGAACGACGTATAACTGCTGTGATATTTGTGGAAATGAAGTATTTGAGAGAGTGATCGTGTACACATTGGTGTATGGTGAATGTCGATTGAGAACAATGTTCTATAACTGATTAAATTTAATGTACTTATTTATGTTACACCCTATATTTAATTTCCTTAATTACGAATTGTGGAAATTGTATCATTTTTCATAAAAAGTAATGACTTGTAAATAATTTCAAACACAAGATCTTCTATCTACTGTATATGATGTAAATTCTTTCGATCCTAAGCTTAAAATGGCAGGGTCAGTTTCTGTTTTGCATTTAGCAGGAAATGGGATATTGGTTTAGGCACAAAGGGTAACAGGTTTCTGGGTAATACGCAACATAATTGTTATTCAATATCATCAGACTATAAATAGGTTAATCTAACCTCTGCAACTCTCAACTCTAAAGTCTTAAGAAGCAGATTAACCTACTTTTCGACAAAACGTTTTGCCTTGAGACAAGCTTCTTACCTTGAAGATTATTCAAGAAATTAACAGTGTAATCCATAGAGCTATGGCTATATCGAATGAAGTGAGAAATGCAAAGGAATTTACAAAATTTTCACAATATTTTTAGTCCTAGATGAATAACATTTTTAAATTTGTTAGCACGTAACAAACTATTTTTGTGTATTTCGTAACTAAATATATTTGTGAATACAGTAATTATTAACAATTATTTTTATGTGCTTTTGACTAAATATTTTAGTAATTATTTTCAAGCAGAACAATATACCATAGTTATTATAACAAATTAAGTTGTTACAAAGGGTACAAACTTTCTTCAACAATTTCAAATTGATTAGTTAGCTAAATTTATTTATTATTATTATTGACGAGTCTGTTTGTTAAATTCTATAAATCCAGCAAAATTTTACTTGTTAAAAATTCAGAATTAATAAAATTTTACATACATACATACATAACATCACGCTATATCCCACTTAGTGGGGTAGCACGAACCCAGAAACACAGTCAACCAACAATCAAACATTCCTATCCTGACACACCACTTTCGCCTCGTCCACATTCATAGTGCGATTCATACATTCATAATTTAATAAATTGTCACATTTATTCAAATTGTTAATTTAACGTAATATATTTGTCAATATTAACTAAAAATACTTAAAAACTACAAAATTAACAAATTGCAAATCAAGTTTTTTACTGTGTATTAACTCCAGAATTTGTACTTGAATATTTTGTCTCCGTACATACCAATTTTTTAATAACGCCTTTCAAAATTGTTGTAGTGTATTGACTATGCCACTAGTCTAGCACATCATAGGTCGTGTGTTCGAATCCCATTTGCTACCATAAATTAACAAACATCCTCTCATTCAACAACACATGAGCGTAAGCAGTAAGTCCATATTTCATCTACATAAAAAAAAATGTAAAGTATATGCTGTGGGATTCGAACTAAGGAACTCTTACTTCCCAATCCAATCCTATTGGAAATATTCAAAACTTCAAAGCTTAACTATGGTTTCCTCAAAATGTAAGACTTCGGATATTCCTTTGCAAAAGTTAATTAGAATTTTGTTGATATCGAACATAAAATATGTAACTTGAGCTTTTGGCTTCAGAAATATTTACAATACATAATAAGTTCCTTTCAATATATCAACAACATTTTGTTCCAAAGGTTCTTCAGACTTACGTAACAAGTAACTGACGCTAACTTCATTGTGCTTGCTTCACCTTAACGAAGAGTATTCACGGCAGATGTAAATATTCTATAAATGTAGAAATTCCGACTCGAGCGCTAACGCAGATCGTTGCCTGGATACGAATGCACACGCTTGCATTATGCACCAGTGCATCTGACTTTACATAATTGATGCGCGAATTTCCGACGTGGTAACTACACGCTGTCAACTCTTGTTACTGAATGAGGATTGAAAAGGGAATGCCATGAGGAGGGCCTGCTAATATTACATCGCAGTTTTGTGGAAAACGCTCATAATTATTAGTAAATGATACATTTAGGGATTTTGATGTATATTACTATAATTAATTGGTGATAGGTTTCACAATCCTAATGCAAAAGATTTGTACGGCTCTTTGTAAAGACACGAGCTATTGAACTGTAAATAGGAAATACGATATTGTTATTTATATTAGTAACTATATAGATACTTCAGAATACTCGTTGATTAATACGAAATAGTATATTACGTACCGTGAACTGTAAGTGATAGTTTTTAGGTCGAGAATGTAGTTTGGGATGTTGAGACCCGTAGGGTCAAGATTTCCTAAACATTCGAGACCTAAAAAATCACTTACAGTTCGAGGTTAGTAAGCTATTTTTTGCAATACCTGCGTAAATATAAGAAAAAGAAAAATAGGTATCAAAATTAACTGTCAGATTAAGGTTAAAAATAAAATTTGAATGATATATATTTACTTACCATCCACCGTGGACGGTAAGTAAATGATGTAACAATGAAAACCAATTGTGCAATAAAAGTTCCACTTACTGTGTTTAAATTTTGTTATTAATGGGTAACTTACAGTACAGGTATTGCAAAAATACTATTTTCTACGACCACTGAGAAATCTGCTCATTGTATGTTTGTTGTTGTTAGGGATATGAGGTACATTGCAAGCATCGTGCGAAATGAATGTTTTGTGAGTATTTCAATACAGGTCAGCTCATTTCAGTGCAAGTGCCATTGCTAGGATACTTATTTAGAATTGTCAAATATTGGAATGATGAAAGCGAGACAACTTTTTAATTAATTTTAAATGAATTAGGAAATAATATCGTGGTCGTAGAAAAAGTATAGTGTACAACGAGCATGGAATATCCATTTCATACTCGTAGGAAATGAGTACCATTCCATGCTCGTTGTACAATATATTATTTTCTACGACCGAGCAGAAAATATACATTTCCAAATGTCAGTTGAAAGCAGAAAATTGACGTTTGCCGCTTGCCAAGCGGCAATAAGATTTTTGCGGCAAAATAAATTTCTCTAGTAGAATTGAAAAATGTACAGTTGTTATGCAAAATTTTAATTTTCAAAGAAAACAGTTCATGATAACAGTAGGTAATATTTAACAATGGTATCTTATAATAACAGCAAATTTGCTTTTAATGACAAGTTAGCATATTCCTTCTCATACCTATTCTTCGACTTTTCAGGTAATAGATTTAATATTACATTCTTCGCAGCTTCTTTGATGATAGTGGAGTACATTCCATTTCACATTTGTCACTATCCATCATTTTATGATGTTTCACAAAATTTTAACGTCATAATTGAATTGAAAAATTAATATCTGTCATGAGATTCAAACAAATAACAGAAGAAACAGTATCCATCACCTTGGAAACGGTTTAACATGGCTAACTGTAAAATGGATCGGAATAAAAGAAACAGAAAATGGCAAATATAATATTTTCAGTAATAATATAACAAGAGGGTGAGAATAAATTGAAAATAATTTGACAGATCTTTCGAAAATTTGTTGCCAGGCAATAGCCACGAAAGCCCGTAGGGCTTGAGTGGCTATTGCCAAATGGCGACAAGTTTGAGAAAGATACTGGAGAATTATTTTCTAATTTATCGAACTCTCCAGTTATATTTAATTAGATTATTTTTTTATTTCTTCATCAGGCAAGCCACTAAATCAATCTTTTTTGCTCATTTTTACTTGTATTGATGATAACTATCTGACATCTGACATCTGTCAACAAAAACAAAAAAGCTACAGAGAAAATTGCCGGGAATTATCACAAGAGCATTATTCTCAGTATAATAATGACAGGATTGGTTAAAACGCAGACACGTGACATACAATAAAGCATTTGATTGGTTTAAATAAATGTCAAAAAATAATCATCCAGGTTTTTTGTGATTATTGAATCGGTCGTAGAAAAATAGTGTGTGTTTCAAAAGTTTTTAGTTTTTAGAACATCTTATATGCTGTATTTCAGCACACAAGAAATAGTATCTATTTAGAATGACTTCGGCGTCACATATGTTACGTTTCGAACAAAATATTCTTACGAAGAAAGTTGCACAATGCGATTATTTTACAGATACGTGGAGCTCAACATAAACAGTTATGAAATTCTTATACAAGAGAAACTTACATTGTGTCTAAGCTCTTCAAGTTGTTGAAAGCTCCTGGCTCGAAGTGGTGAAAATGTTCCAAGTTTATCAGCGTTCTGAAATAAAAATACTTGTATTGAAAACTTATTCATGAGACAAAAAATATACAGTGTTTCAACTTAGAAAATTATTTATGTTTCTGCAATAAATTGTATTCATATATATTTTAATTATTTACCGCAAAAAGTTATTTTAATTCTATGTTTAGTTATTTACTTTACTCTAAGGTGAAATATAGTTTAGTCGAAGTTGTATAATAATAAAATATGTATCATTTTCAAGCAATTAATTTTTCTTAAAATGAGAAATTCAATTACTCGTTTAATTACTGCCCGTAAAACAAACCTTTAAAAATGAATTAAAAAGTTTCATTAGCGTCATGTCAGGCAACAAAGCCTGAAACAGATTCTGAAATTAATTAATGATTACAGCCACTGAAGAAACAAATGAAATGAATAATATAATATGAAAATTTAAAATGCTCGCTTTTGTAAATATTAACCATAGAACTTGTTCGAAGATAAAATGACTTTGTTCTGTGTGTATCTATATGTCAAAATTTATACTGAGTGTAGAATTGAAATATGACGTATAAGGAATTCAATGATTTTTTTTTTTTATATTGCTAAAAGCTAAAAGCTAAAATCTCAGAAATCGTCACTAAAGTAACCCATTATACGACGATTTTGAGCAACCCAGTGTTGGCATCCGTTACATAATTATTGTACAATTTTGGCAGATATATTGACGTACTATAGTAAATTTGGACAAAATTTGCAAGAAGAATTAACTAATTAATTCCGATGACGAAATTGAGGACAAAACAAATAATTTTTGTTACGATAACTTCAATGTTCGAGGTTGGCAACACTGACTGTCAGATTCAATTGACAACTGACAGATGTATAAACTTAACCTATATTGTAATTTTTTTACAGTTTAGATTTCAAATAAAACTTAATATGTACCTCGGCACTGAAGTTCCTTTTTATCACTCACATGGTTTAATAAATTTCATATTCGTGATAAAAAATTGAACTTCAGTGCCTTGATACATAAATAACTATTGTTTTATGAAATGTCAAATATTATTTATTTGTTTTTGTTTAATTTGCATGACCGTATTTTAACTATCTTAATAAATATTTATTTTAATTCGACTGATATATCGAAAAATACTCACATTTAATAATCAAATGGACCTTATTGCATGCATTTTTAAATTCTAAACAACTTTTGTATTTACACTTTTGCTGTAAAGTAAATAGGTAAATAGCATTGAAATCCCTATACGCCACATTTAAATTCTACACCTGACATATACCCACAACATCTTCTAATTATTTTTTTTTTTTTTACTTTGACTTCAGCGGTAGAACCCAGTAGCATTGTTAAAATTATACATATACTTATAACTAAGCTTATTTCACTGTTTATAGAAGCATCAGGTACGTTAAAGTCCTGAAGAAATGTTTGAAGAAATATGCTATGCAAGACATAATTATGTCTTTAAACAAACAAATCTGAAATACATAGTTAAATAATATATGTGTGTTTCTTCAACACAACGTCGTATAAAGTCACACAGAATAATTTAATCAAAGAGACTGAATCGTCTTTCACTTTAATGTACGAGTTATAATATACATTCTTAAACACTTTGAAATTATAATGATACAAGATACACAAGGGTCCAATCTTAAAGATGCTACAGTATTTCTTTCATGTTAAGTCTAACTATAATTTACTGAGATATTTCAAAATAACTTGATAGGGCTTCAAGTAAACTACCACTTCCGGTTATTGGATTATCATACATAATCCATTAAGTGCTAGATTAGTTTCCGGAATTGCCAAATGGCGACAAGTTTGAGATACTGGAGAATTATTTTCTAATTTATCGAACTCTATAGTTTAGTTTAATTAGATAATTTTTTTATGTCATCATCAGGCACGTCACTAAATCTATCTTTTTTGCTCATTTTTACTTGTGTTGATGATAACTATCTGACATCTGACATCTGTCAACAAAAACAAAAAAGCTACAGAGAATAATCACAAGAGCATTATTTTCAGTGTAATAATGACAGGATTGGTTAAAACGTAGACATGAGACATACAATAAAGCATTTCATTGGTTTTAAGAAACGTCAAAAAATAATCAATAGTTATATCACGAGTGCTAAGAATTTAATCGATTATATTTGACATGTCTAGCTTAAGCAAAAAATTTTGCTTAAAAAGTGTTTGAGTACATAATAATTTGAAAAAATCCCGAGACCGCAGGTCGAGGGATTTTATCTTAAATTATTATGTACGATAACACTATTTTAAAAGCAAATTTTTTATAAATAAGCTAGACATCAAATTTAATCGATTCAATGGGGTATGTGACCAATTTTTTTTTCTGACATTACATGCTACTAGATACAAAAATAAAATACCCGTATTTTTTTAAATCAATTAATTGTTTATAGTTAACGAGAAATTAATTTTCAAATATTTGGAGAGGGGATGTGAGACGTCACTGTGTCTTCTGAATAGATTGCGGCGGTAGGCATGGTGCTAGAAAAAGACCGAGATACTGTAAAGGAAAGAAATAGATATATATCAGCGGGTCATGCGTGCGGCCACAGTGACGTCACATATCCCTTCTCCTAAACACAAAATTGCTAATAACTTTACTATTACAAAATAATTTACAGTTTTTATTGTTGTAATAAGAAACTACAATGAAGAACATTCATATTCTATGGCGTATACATTGAAATTCGATTATGGTCACATACCCCATTCTTTAGCACGAGGGGTATATGTCAAGATTATTTCATGAATTCATAGCATAAACTTCAATATTTGCCGAAGAAATTGTACTAAAACGTTGATTTTGACACATTTTCATATAAATAAATCGGTACACACATAAGCAAAAAGCATCATAAAATTATGTTGTTATAGTGTAACTATAGCAAATTGATTGTTTTTCTTTTTATTTGTCAAATAAATGTAAAAAATTTGTAAATAAAAATAGCTTGAATTGAATAATTCAGCATGTTTAAAGACATAGAATACCAGTAAAGGTAAATCTTGCTTCTGCAACAATTATCCGGCTAAATATGCCTTCAAAATGTCCAAAATTTGCATATAAAAGCTAGCTTCAATTTAATTGTGAATAAACAGCATCACTTATCTAAAATGCACAACAATGTAAAATGGGACATTCTGATTGGTCAAATTTGCAATGAGTGAAATAATCAGTTTAGTAGGTTTTGAGGAAACTTAACTCCAGAAATCTACATAGACCGACAGACAGTCACACACACAGTCGGGAAACAAGTAAAATCTTATTCTATAGACCCTAAAACGTGCTCATCGACTGAAAACTCACTACCGAAGTAACTGACAGCTATTAAATTTATCGATGAATACAGCTACTGTTAAATTGGGCGCTCGACTAAGAGTCAGCGACAAAAAAATCGAATTCTTATACCAGTGGCGAAAATATCAGTCCCTTTGTCCACATAATAAACTAAGGCATTCTTCATTGAAAAGATTTCCTTCCAATCCTTTCCAGTTAGTGTGAAAAATACCCGCCATCCATCTTTTACTTTATTACATTTGTACCGAGTGTCCGGGCCGTTCATTTCACGTCGTCGAATACCAAACGTTTGGGGCGACTCAGGCCCCCAACGAGTATTGTTTACGAGTTGTCACACTTCAACCCCCCGGAGGCCATAGTCTGGAAATGAGTGGTAATGGAGAACTGGGAGGACCACTCCAATTTCCTCCGATTCGGAAAATCTGAGCCGAAATCGTCGGGAAAGTAAAGCGAAAAATTCCACCATTGATGTGTCACAGGCTAATGGAATGTAAATGGGGTGGAAATAGAGGGTAGCTTGTCCAGGGATATAGTAAATTGACGTTGGGAGGAATTAGAGTAATCTTCGTACAAGCTTGACATGTAGAATAAATGCTTAAAATATTTTTTTGTTTGTTTCCAAATTGAAACCGGATATTGCAAATAAATATTTTTATCCAACACCTCTCAATAAATGTTCTATAACAATGGCGATTTTAAACAAGAAAAGTAACAGATTACCCACTAGTGGGTATAGTTTTGAGGAAAACCACTAGTGAGTATTTTTTTAATTTATAACAATAATAATAACACACAACACCTTGGTAACTACTTCGATTGACAATTTAATTTTGAAAATTTATAGCAAATGTCACTGTCAAATAATATTTCTTTAATAAATATTTCTTTTAGTAAGAGATGTTGGATAAAACATTATACTACCCACTCGATAAAAATATCACACGAGTGTGCTAATATTTCTCTCGTGGGTAATTCCTTTCTTTGCCCACTTGTAAAGTAAATAAGTGTATTTTCTCATTCTACTTAAGTCAAATCAACAAAATCATTCATATTTTTGCAAAGAATTTCAATTCTCAAATATTTAAAATAACCTTTACAATCATAAACGTCAAAATTTATCATTTTCATTTTAAAGATAAAGGTGGTTATCTTGGTTAAATAAAATTGGATTTATTGTTTCTTGTATTCAGTATCCACAAAAATCGAATCAGTTCTACCCTAAGTATTTGTACAGACATATACAGACATCATTAAAGACCTAACAAAAGAGATAACAAAACTTTATATTTACATATCACAACAATTCATACAGCTGATAAGATTTTCATGGAAGTTTACTAAACAGATAAATCAATATTCAATTTATTTGAAACGTGAAATCGCTTCCGAAATATTGATTCAAATGTTCAACATTGTATGACAGTAGTCATTAGTTGTAACATGAATCAAGTGTAATTATTGAAAACTCAAATTTAGATTTATAAATACACAACTTTTTACTGTAAAAATATTATATAGTATAGTATTAATATAAATATGACTTTTTCTTGCATTCACAAAAAAGATTAAATTATACCGAACTGCGAAATTGGCATGATCCCAGAAACATAAAATTTTTTTGTTCAATTCTTCGCATTCTGTCATCAGGAATGTAATCATAAAAATCTTACGTCAAGATGGATTCACAAAATAAGATGTATAAATATGATTAATAACTTCTTTGACATTCCTCCTTTGTACTCTTTGGTTCTGCCTAATTATTTTCCGTACAATACAAGCATTTTAAATCCTATTATTTTAATGAAAACTTAATTAAATTCTGGTCATATCTGATTATAATATTATAAGACTACTACAAATAATAGCCAACAAATTTCATTATAAGTTCGAGGGATAAACAAACATAATGAAGCTAACTTCGAGGTGGAGGTAAAGGGATGTCAAACATACACACATGGTATAACTTCGAAGCCAGCTGATTAATTAAAGAAGAACAAAGGACTTACAGGTCTCGTAGGGTGTCTGCGTAGGGTTGAAGCGAAGACGCTGAAAGGGTGGTGATCCCAGCCTCCTCGATTATCCTGTAAGATATTCAGGGTGTTAAAAATAATAACCTTTAATGTTCTTACAAATATATGTTTACAGACATCTATTCTTCACACTCGGATCATTACTCCACACGTCATTGATTAGTAATTATCAATGACGTGTGGAGCAATGATTCCGAGTGTGATGAATAGATGTGTGTGAATGTGAATGAGGCATAAGTGGAATAGAAAATTTGAAAGATGGTTTTTTTCGGAAGTATTACAGATACAAAAAAAATGTTCTCAACACCTCTCAACAAATGTTCTATAACTATGGGGGATTTCAAACAAGAAAGTAACAGATTACACACTAGTGGGTGAAATTTTGAGAAAAATCACTAGTTAGTAATTCTTTATTTATAACAATAATAATAACACACAACACCTTTGTAAATACTTCGATTAACATTTTATTTTGGATAATTTAAAGCATATGCCACTGTCAAATAATATTTCTTTAATTAATTTTGTATTTTTTAAGAGATGTTGGACACGTGGGCAAAGTGGAATTACCCACTCGATAAAATTATCACACGTGTGTGCTAAAATTTCTCTCGTGCGTAATTCTTTACTTTGCCCACTTGTAAAGTAAATAACTATTATCCAACACCTTTCAATAAATGCTCTATAACTATAGCGATTTTAAACAAGAAAGTAACAGATTATTTATTAGTGGGTGTAATTTTGACAAAAGTCACTATTTATAACAATAATAATAACACACTTCGATTGCTATTTTAATTTAGAAAATTTAAAGCATATGTCACTGTCAAATAATATTTCTTTAATTAATTTTGTATTTATCAAAAGTTGTTGGATAAAAAGTGGACAAACTGGAATTACCCACTCGGTAAAATTATCACACGTGTGTGCTAAAATTTCTCTCGAGCGCAATTCTTTACTTCGCCCGCTTGTAAAATAAATAACTATTATTATATTCGAAAAGATGTAGAATATTTATTTTATATTTTTTCTGTTTTCTGTACTGCTTTAAATTTGCGGGAAGTTACGTGCTATACACATTAAATTATTTTCACTCATTATAATAGTTTTGTAAAATATAAATTGTTTGCTAATTGGCTCTATAGTTCCTGTAATAGCAATAGTGACAAACTTAAATTAAACATTAATTATAACATTATTATTTCACTCTTAAAAGCAGATACACATTTATGATTTATGTTTCTACATAATAATTATAATTTCGGGTGACGAATGCTATTAGTCATTTAGCAAAAATAATAAATCACCCAACTATGATGTGATGAGTGTTGAACTTGATTCATTTATATAAGAATGAGTTCAGTGATGCCAACCAAAATTATATCATTCTTAATGATAATTTGATTTATTTCGGAGGGTTAACCGTCAAAACATCTCTCTAGAACTATTAATCATATTTCAGCCAAAGACTAATATTAAATGTTTATTTTCGCGCAAAATTAAATTGTTCTGGTATTATTTTCTGCTTTAATAAACACATGTAAAGAACACTCAAAATTATGTGTTTTGTCCTCAATTTCGTCATCGGAATTAATTAGTTAATTCTTCTTGCAAATTTTGTTTCATGTTACGTCCAAATTTACTATAGTACGTAAATATATCTGTCAAAATTATCCTAATAGTACAATAATATTCACGAAGCGTTAAATCAATTTACCATGTTGAAGTGAAGTTTTTAAGTGCTAGGTGTAGATTTTGGGGATGTACGATTTTTTTGCAGTTCAAAATAAATTATTGTTACTCTATTTTGATTCTCAAGTGTCAAAATAATTGTTTACTCTCTTTCGCAACCACCATACAGGCCACAAAATACTTTATTACGTCCAATTACCCAAAAAATATCATACAGTACAATAAAATCAAGAATACTTACAATCTTTCGACATTACCAGCAAGATCAGACGGAATATGCATTAGGGCGGGTCCGGAGCACCTGCACTCCGCCCCCGCGGCCCCCGAGTGGGGCTCGGTCTCGTTGGTGCAGCGACACCCGCTGGACATCGTCTCCATGTTGTCTTGGAGGTCACTGGAAACCGCTGAAGCCGCTAACGCTGTCATCGCGGCCAAGAACACTCTGAAACTAAAGAGATATGATTATTATTTAGTTTGTTTTCGTGTCAGGTTGGTGTAGTTACTTGACACGACTAGAAAACTACTATATTTAAAGAAATAAATGCTCAGAAATCGTTACTAAAGTAACCCATTATACGACGATTTTGAGCAACCCAGTGTTGGGAACCGTTAAATAATTATTGTATAAATAGGATAATTTTAGCAAATATATTCACGTACTATAGTAAATTTGGACGTAACATGAAACAAAATTTTCAAGAAGAATTAACTAATTCATTCCGATGACGAAATTGAGGATAAAAGACATAATTTTGAGTGTACAAATACAATGCCATTAACTTGTAACAATTTATAAAAATATTATAATGATACTATGGCTCATAGCTAATTAAAGTATGAGGAATACAAATTTTGAATCCGATTTAAAATATCATTCATGGTTGTAAAGATACAGGTTCTAAAGTTGGACAATTATTGAATTTTTTCGATATAATTTCTATTAACTTTGACTGTTTATAAAACATATATTTCAAGAGCTATCTTAACAAAAATTTACATCCTAAAGGAGTAAAGTGTGCTGAATACGCTCGTTAAATCATATTTTAATTATCTCTTTTAGTTTTCAAGATATCGCCCATCATATATTTTATGGCCACTTTTGCGCTCAACTCCAGGTTCAATAAATTGCAAATATTTTCAAAACTAAGACTCAGATATTGCTAAAACAAAATTTTTTGTAAGTTTCGGGTCGGAAATAGGGGGATAGGGTATATAAATCAAAATTCTGAGAGATGAAAATTTTTGGCAAAATTTCAATACTAACCACTTGAGTTTTTACCGATTTTCAGCGATTTTCAGACTTTTTGCTCTAAAACTTTTTTCCGCATAGCGATTTTAATGAAAGTTTGCATATTTATGTAACTTTTTCCGTAGAATCGAATGGCGTAGTCCGCAGTTTTGTATCTTTGTTATTTTTTGAGATACAGGCTTATTTATACTCATTTTTGGCCTATTTTTGATATCTCATATCTCGGGAACTAAATGAGCTGCAGAACTCTACTTTCATATTTTGGAGGTTTCATGACGAGTAGATACCATGTGTGGAATTTCAAATGTTTTTGCAGAAAAAAAAATTTTGAGTTAAAAATGACCCATCTATTTTGTCATAACCTATCATCAATTAATTATGGGTTAATAAATCGTATAAAAAATACCTAAATTTATGAAAAAGATGTTTGGGGTATTCATTGGTGTGCTTGAAAACACAATATTACTAACAGATTTTGCATTACAAGCTTGTAAATCTAAAATAAGATTTAATTTTTATCATTTCTGATAGACTTTCATAATACTGTTTGCCAAAAGTATAACAGTACTGTTGTATCAATAATATTATGGGTACTTATTAACTAAGAAACGCTGATTCCAATGCTGAAGACCCCATTTTAATATCTCGTTTCTTTTTAGAGTTACAGGCTTGTAAACATGACTAATTTAAATAAACTTCCTTATTTGAATTCGGCACTAAAGTGCTTAGTTGCATTAACATAAAAATAATATATTTCAATAATTATAATTAATATTTATACGTTTAAGAAAGTTGCGTATTGCCCACACTATATTTTCTTTCTGCAGTATATCTAACAAACCATCAAGATGCAATCAGGTGTAACAACTTATAAATCTTTGAAATATTCCAAAGGTTTATGAGTCGTAAATGCAAATTTACTCCAACAATGAATATTTATAAGCCAAGTGATTTCTGTAATGGTTTTCGTTGTTGATTTAATATTGAAAGGCATATTTATTAATTGGAAAAAGCTTCGGCATAATTTAAAGTTTTGTGAATCTCTTTAATAATTATCATTTCCATAGCGCAAACATTCGACGAGACAAACGAATTTTCAAATGTCACAGCCATGATTGATTATAACTCAAAACATGTTTGTTTCGTTTTATTTTAACTGCCTGTCTTGAGAAATAAAATAAATGATGAACGATGAACTGTGTGGAAGATCTACACATTTGATCCACAAACATTACAGTTTTAAATTTACTCCACTTTGGTACGTAACTCTGTTTTCAAATGTTTTAACCAAGGTTTCAGCGGTGTAAAATGTTCTACAACTATTTAACAAAAAACAAGTACTTCAAATAAAAGTGGCTTTCTCGATTTAAAGAAAGCGTTTGACAGTGTTCTTCGAGAGACAATGTGGGATGTACTTGTAGAGTACGGTGTGGATGGTAATTTGTTGGGAGCGATTTGAGCGTTGTATGAAGGAAGTGAGGCTGCGGTGAGAGTTGATGGTAGATTGAGTGATTAGTTTCGTGTGTGAAACAGGGTTGTGGAATGTCTCCTTGGTTGTTTAATATCTACAAGGATGTGTTGTTACGAAAGGCATTGAATGAAATGGATGGTGTACGTATTGGTGGACGTATAGTGCCTGCTTATGCGGATGATGTATTGGGTGAAACTAAGGAGCAATTGAAAGGAATGATTGCGAGCATAAATGAAGTAGGGAAAGGTTTAAATCGACGAGCGCCGTGACGTACTAAACCATCGATTCTCGAATTTTGATCATTCAAGGCAGCCAATTTCCATAATTGGATTCCGGCGGATTATTGCTAAGAAGGCCGTGACAATTATCGCTGGCAATTTCATCAATTTCCTTGTTGATCTTTGATGAACCCGCAAATATTAGGTTTCTATAAATAATTTAAGGGATATGGCTTCCACACCCAAACCCTATTTAAGCTAAAGATGAAATTTTAAGCATTGCTATTGATACTGAACATTTTACCTCCTGCACAAAGAGGATGCGATGGTTGATTGTTTGACGTGTTAAATAATACTTATGCAATTTCCTGCTTCCCGAATTATTCTTAAAAAAATCTGATGTCGCCAGCACATAACTTCCCGCCCAATACTACTCTTAAACGGTACAAAATAGTATTTGATGATACAGAAACATACCTTCTTATTTGTTTATTTTCTATTTATATTTGAGAAATTTAATTTAATTTCGTATATTTTACTAAGAAACCAGCTTCACAATCAAAATGACATGTGTCACATTTGTAAAAAATTAAAAAATTTTAAGTGTTTCCATGGTGTACATGAGTGCAAGACTTTATATTCGATTTTTTAAATAAAATAACTGAATCGTCTGCGCAAGTCCCGAATTTGATTTTGGTGGGAAATATTTTATTAATTTGAATATATGCTGTTCCATTTGTAGCAATTCACACATTGAAATATACGAAAAAACGTCGTAAATACAATGCCATTCATTTGTAACAATTTAAAAAAATATTATAAGGAAACTATGGTTCATAGCTAATTAAAGTATGAGAAATTCAAATTTTGAATCCGATTTAAAATATCATTCATGGTTGTAAAGATACAGGTTACGAAAGTTGGACAATTATTGAATTTTTTCGATATAATTTCTATCAATTTTTACTGTTTATAAAACATATATTTCAAGAGTTATCGTAACAAAAATTTACATCTAAGAGGACTAAAGTGTGCTGAATACACTCGTTAAATCAGATTTCAATTATCTCTTTTAGTTTTCAAGATATCGCCCATCATATATTTTATGGCCATTTTTGCGCTCAACTCCAAGTTCTATAAATTACAAATATTTTCAAAACTAAGACTCAGATATGGCTAAAACTAAATTTTTTGTAAGTTTCGGGTCGGAAATAGGGGGCTAGGGTATATAAATCAAAATTCTGAGAGATGAAAATTTTTGGCCAAATTTCAATACTAACCCCTTGAGTTTTTTCGGATTTTGGGCGATTTTCAGGCTTTTTGCTCTAAAACTTTTTTCCGCAGAGCGATGTTAATGAAAGTTTGCATATTTATGTAACTTTTTCCGTAGAATCGAATGGCGTAGTCCTCAGTTTTGTATCTTTGTTATTTTTTGTGATACAGGCCTATTTATACTCACTTTTGACCTATATTTGAAATGTTATATCTCGGGAACTAAATGAGCTGCAGAACTCTACTTTCAAATTTTGGAGGTTTCATGACGAGTAGATACCTTGTGTGAAAATTCAAATGTTTTTGAAGAAAAAAATTTATGACCTAAAAAAGACCCATCTATTTTGTCATAACCTATCATCAATTAATTATGGGTCAATAAATCGTATTTAAAATACATAAATTTATGTAAAAGTTGAATGGGGTATTCATTGGGGTGCTTGAAAACACAATATTACTAACAGATTTTGCATTACAAGCTTGTAAACCTAAAATAAGTTTTAATTTGTATCATTTCTGACAGGATTTCATAAAACTGTTTGCCACAATTATAACAGTACTGTTGTATTAATAATATTACGGGTACTTATTAACTAAGAAACGCTGATTCCAATGCTGAAGACCCCATTTTAATATCTCGTTTAATTTTAGAGTTACAGGCTTGTAAACATGACTAATTTAAATAAACTTCCTCAATAATGGATTTATTTCGTATATTTATTTAAGTTTTTGACATATATTTCAATAAGAACACAGCTTCACAATCACAATGACATGTGTCAATTCGTAAAAAATTGAAAGGATCTTACGTTAAATAAGAAATATTGTTTTGAAAATATGCTAGGTCAGAAACTTCCAACACGCCCTCGTGTAATGCATAACAAATATTTAGTGGTACGTGGTGTTCGTCTTCCTCGTCCCACTCGTCGATGCACTTCGACCCCTCGATGCACCACTTCCGTCAAAGGTTGCTCGAGAGCTCTATTGTAAACGAGTAAACGATACGATAAAAGCTATGTCACGTCTGCGTGACGTCACACGGGAAAGGTTCATCCAATCATGAGACGATTGGCTTCGGATGCGAGTAGTTGTTAAACGTTGCAGATGGTGCCCAAAGGCAAAGATGTTTTGACCAATTACTTCCGAACGTCGAAGGAAGATTTTACTGTTCTTTGTTGTTTTACTTATATTAGTTTCTATAAGACAACTGGTATCATTATGTTAGATAAAGAAAATAACTAATTTGGAGGGTATTAAACGCAAGTCACTCACGAATTATGAACTATATTTTAATTATAAAATATTTTAACTTGAATATTTAACATTTCATAAAACAATTTTAGGAATATTTAATTATTAAATAGATAATTTACCTCTAAAATAAAGTAAGCCATAAAGAAAAAATCTGATGTGGCCAGCACATAACCTCCCGCCCAATACTACTCTTAAACGGTACAAAATAGTATTTAATGTTACAGAAACATACCTTCTTATTTGTTTATTATTTTTATATTTGAGAATTTTCATTTTCTTTTGTATATTTATTTAATTTTATGACATATATTTCACTAAGAAAACAGCTTCACAATCACAATGACATGTGTCACATTTCGTAAAAAATTGAAAATTTTTAAATGTTTTCATGGTGTACTAGGAATGCAAAATTTGTAAAATCTAATTTCTTTATATTTTATTATCTCTAAATCTAATGAAAATTAATAAAATTAGTGTAATCAAAACACATGTAGAATTAAATATTCTTCAACTTTCAAAATAACATAAATTGTTGAAAAAGGAAATTTAACCGTGTTTTTCACGAAAAACTGTTAAGGGCTTCAAGCAAACTGCTACTTCCGGTTGACCAATTTTATCCAAAATCTAATCAGCTCTTCATTTAAATATAAGAAGCAATAATTCACAAAATTGTATTTTTTGGTATTATAGTATTTGAGTTATGCGAGACGAAAAAATTGCCACAGACTACACACACACACACATACATACATACATACATACATACATACATACATACATACATACATACATACATACATACATACATACATACAGACATCATCGCGAAAATAGTAAAATCGTATTGTAGGGACCCTAAAACGTGCTTATTCATTGAAAACTCACTACCCAATTTTTTGACCAAAAACAATACCTCCCTTACCTAGAGGTAGGCGGGAGGTAAAAATAATTTTATCCAACACCTCTCAATAAATGCTCCATAAATATGGCGATTTTAAACAAGGAAAGTAACAGTACCCACTAGTGGGTATAATTTTGAGAAAAGCCACTAGTGGGTATTTTTTAATTTATAACAATAATAACAACACACAACACCTTGGTAACTACTTTGATTGACATTTTAATTTAGAAAATTTAAAGCATATGTCACTGTCAAATAATATTTCTTTAATAAATTTTGCATTTATTAAGAGGTGTTGGATAAAACGTTATACTTCACACTTGTGTAAAGTGGAATTAGAAAATAATGCAATTCTGCAATAAATAAATCTAAATCTGTTTTCGAAATGTAGTAATTTACATTACAAGCAAGGTAAAACAGTTTTACTGTTGAATAGAGGAAATAACCTCCTTGAAACAGTAAAAACAGCTTCCTTGCACGTATTATACATTTTACTTGTTACTCATTTGTAAATCAAATTAAAATTATAACCAAGTCCTGCCAGTTACACACAATTGTTCTGTCAAAAATTATTTTGTAGGCATTACTGTGGCAACGTACATTGTTTACCTTGTTTATTAACTTGAAAACTTTTATAATGCAGCTGTCAATTAGTAACTTGTAAATATTCATTTTCAAAAGCAATAGAGGACTTGAGTAAATGGTGTTTACAAGTAAAATAGTTTTGGAGTTCGTTAAATACTTACAATTTTTGTAATAAATATTAACCTGAAACTTATCACTACTTATCGAATACCCTGTATTTCAAATTATAATAATTTGGAATTAGGTGTGATGATAAATTAAGTTTCTTAATTAATAAATTTAAGTCGTTTAAATGTAATAAAATAAAATTTAGCTAGTGCCCTTCGATGAGATTCCAAGCACTAACTGCATTAATTTCCACTTAAAATTTCAATTTATTTTCTTATACCTACAACGGTAACGCTCGGGAGAAAATACTCTTAAAATAGTTTATGAAAAACTTTTTTTAAATTTATCTTTTTAAGGAGCCATTTGCATAAAAGCCAAATAAGAGAACATCTCAAGATTATTTATAATTCAATTTTGTATTTCTTTCAGGTTTTCTGTGCCGTTATTGCATTTTCTTTCGTTTATCACCTTACACACTCCAAAGTACCATTATGCGCTGAAAAAAGCTACGAACACTTTAATATGTTCATTCAATTCCTTCCCAAACCATCAACGCACCGAAAAGAACTTTTATTACCCTCTCTATCCCTTCAACATTCTAACAATATTCTTCAGTACCCTTGCAAACTTTAACCATAAATTTAACACTAAAAAGTTTATTTCAACAAATAAATAATTCATGACTTTACTACAGATTTACTGTATGTATAGTTCCGTCAAATGACGACCCCCAAAAGTATTGGATAACTTAACTTAACCTAACCCTTTTGGTTCCCAGTGGTATAATTAAAAAATAATGAATGTAATTAACCATGAAGTAGAATAAGGGCTAGAATAGGTAGAAAGCTGAAAAAAATACATACATACATAACATCACGCTATATCCCACTTAGTGGGGTAGCACGAACCCAGAACCAACAATCAATCTCCTCCAAACATTCCACCACTTTCTCCTCGTCCACATTCATACATCATTCGTTCACGCAACAAACCTTCAATCATACACAACCAGTTATTCCTCGGACGCCCACGCAATCGTTATTAGTTTCACCAACCTTTCAAGATGTCCAAACTACCTCAACTGACTCACTCCCACTTTCTTAACAACATTCTTCTCAATCTCACACTCATCATACACCAATATATTCCGTATACGATCACGTATCGTATACCCACACACTCCTCTCAAATATCTCATTTCTACAGCAGTTATAAGTCGTTCATGCTTCTTCATCCACACCCAACATCCACTAGGCACTAACACACCATTATAAACACTCAATCGAGCATCTCTAGAAGACTCTAGAAGACTCTAGAAGACTCTAGATACATTCACGTTTCGAGCAAATATACATTGCATCTTGCAGACACCCGGTCAATACGTCCATCCCTCGAAAACATACTAGCCAAATATACAAATTCATTCACTTGTTCCAGTCACACAAATCACTGAAACATTACAATTAGTCACCAAATCATTCTTCTCAAACACCAACACTTTACATTTATCGACATTCAACAGCAGATTACCTTTCCTTGCTTCATTTATGCTCACAATCATTCTTCTCAATTGCTCCTCAGTTTCACCCAACACTACATCACCAATACGTACACCATTAGTTCCATTCAATGCCTTTCGTAAGAAGAACAAAACCTAAATAAAATCTATACTAGAGTAGAACACAGGATAAAGATGAAGATGGCCAAAATCAACATGGTTAAAAAAGTTTAAAAACCTCTAAAAGCCGGATTTAAAATTGGAAAGTTAAACAGAACAGAAACGATGAAATATAAAACATTTGTAAAAAACAAAAAGATTGATAGTATAAATGTGTTCAAATACTAGATTTAGAGAGCTACATAAAAAGCGATACTACAAACAACTAGAAGATACTGATATAAAACAATATTATTGTCGAACGTTACCTATACGTATGTATATGCAACTGTTAAAATGATTAAAGTAATTGTCCAATTTACGACTCATGGTGCATTTGTCATTCAGAATTAATCCTTGTATCATCATACGATCAGCATAGAACGTGACAGAATTAATCAGGCAAATGCAGCGATTAAATTCAAATAAAATGGAATTGTTTTCGAAACATTAATCATTAAACATTATACTTTTTATCTCCCGCCACATCTTGTAAGGAAGGTATAGGAATCAAGCTAAAAATTCGATAGTGAGTTTTCAGTGGATGAGCACATTTTAGGGTCTTTAAAATACGATTTTAATAGTTTCGTGGTGATATCTGTGTGTGTGTCAGTCTGTGTGGATTTCTGAGTTACAGTTTCTCAAAAACTACTAAACTGAAAATTTTGATATTTAGCTGAATAGTTTTTGGTGATAATTCAATAACCGGAAGTGGTAGTTTACTTGAAACCCTATCAAGTTATTTTGAAATATGTCAGTAAATTATGGTTTAATGATAATTTTTGTTTTATAATAATGTTTCAAGTATTATCTACAATTGTTGTTTGAAACATTTTTCTCTTACTGTCACCATTTACGAATTACAGCACGTTAAAGAAAAATTATACTTTGATATTTTCGTTTAAATCTGCTAACCTATACTTTTTGATAAAAACAAAATGATTGAAAAATGTAATTTTTTGATATGTGTCATAATTTTATGAAGGGATGAGCGTTTCTTGATTTGAAAGTTTTCGACGAGCGCTAGAAAAACACGTAATTAATTTGCCATATATCAGAGTAAAGTTTGGAACTAAAAACTCCCTAATTTAAATTTTAATATAATTCAGATTAACACCCTATTCCACACCCATAATATAATTAAATTTTAAGTAATTAAATAGCTATTTACCTAAATCAATATCAAGTCACAATATGACTTCAAAAGTTTGTCTGCTTCCTAAGAATTTGATAAGCCATATAAATCATTTTGTAAGTTTCAATTTGAGGTATAACATTAATTATCGCATCAATCAATTTTCGAGAGCAGCTGAGTATAATAAATAAATTTTCAATAAGGAAATTTATAACTTCTGCTACGTTTTATAAATACACACAGGTACTCGTAAATTTGGAAATTAATTAGAATGTTATTAGAGTGTTATTGTAATATTAATTAATTCGATGCAAGGTAGTATAAGAAAGCTTTTCAAAATAAAAATGTGGCCAGCACATAACCTCCAGAAAAATCTGGTGTGGGTTGCGTATAACTATTGTGACAATTATTTGACATATAGATATTATACCTGTTTAATTTTATGTTTCAATTTAAAATATTAATTAATATCTAGTCTTTAAAATTTTGTAACTTATAATATAATATATTGCTTTTATAATATTTAAAACGACACATATTTTTGACACTTCACAATTATTTGACACGTTTGACACATAGATGCTAAAAATATTATAGTTTTTGTTCCCAGTGTAACTAAGATTACTGAAATATATTATTAAATATATAATTTAGTTTTTCTCAGAATTAGAAGCATGTACAAGAAAAGTGCAAATAACATTTTATATTCCAAATATTCTTGCTAACATCTTTCATTTGAAACTTTTTTCACAGCTGAATCTATTTTTGAAAAAATGAAATGTATTGTTTTGTGTGTACCTCTTCCGGTTTTTCAATTTCATTCAAAATCAACTCAGCTCTTCATTTTTTCATGAAACTTATAAATTCCAAGTTACGTTTACATATCTTGTCTCGTTCATGAGATATTGCGCACACGGACATCCATCCATCCATCCTCACACACTTTTATATTTAGACCTGGATGCCCAAATTAAGAGCTGATTTGATTTTGGTGGTCAGTTTCAGTAAATAATTAAATTAGAATAAATTTTGTTATAATAGAAAAAGGTTTAAAATAATATTTGCTACAATGTTTATATTAAACTTTTTTTTCTATTTTGCGCCGTTTAAAAGTTTAGGCTAGATTTTATTTGATGAAACCATCAAATTATTTGAGTCAGTAAATAGAAGTTAATAGAAACGCAATTATAATAAACATAAATACAAACAATGTTTGCAAAGACTAATTTCTTTACACGCTGAATCAATACATTGTTGTAATCAGTGTATTGTTGTAATCAATACATTGTTGTCATCAATACACATTATTGTAATCAATTAACATTCTTACAATATTACAATTATTGTAATAACTATGAAAATAGTTATGAAATTTATTGAAAAATAATAATATATTTTAGTATGGAAAATAAAACATTACGTTATTATTATTTAAACAGTTTTTCAAGTTTTTTCAAAATTACAATAAACTCGATCAACTTTTATAATTCATTTACAATATAAAAATTAACTAACCTTTTAATGTTCATCCTGTTAATTGTCCGCAAAAATCACGCAAATACTTCTAAAAAGTTAGATCACGCTTCACGTTCACACGCACATGGTTCGCGGCGCACTGCCACCAAGATCACGCGTAGGACAATAAATCGAGGCGCGCGCATGCGCGTAGTTCTGCTGCACCAGGATTCGACCCCAGGATGCAGCTTGCATCTAACATAAACGGTGACTATATCGTAGACAATATGTACGAATAATAACTGCAAATATATGGGAACATATAGTTTGAAATGGTGGCGATAAAATTTTATGGGAATATAAAACGATAAAATTATAATTATTGTAGGGTGTGTCTTGTTAAATAGTACAACAAGATTGTAAATTATGTACAGGAATTTCAAACTAAGTTGTTAATTTGTAGGTTACTGTATTTTAAAAGAATTATAGTGAACAGTAGTTTTACCCAATTACCTTCAAAATATCTATATAAAATAATCACTAAATTAACATTAATTTCAAATCGGTAAAAAAATTGTGTTCAACTCGGCATCAAATATAGATTTATTGCTTCGGCAGCATTCATTTCCTCGGCTTCGCCTCGTTAATGAAACTGCAGCCTCTGCTGTAAATCCGGTATTTTGATGCCTAGTTAAACAAATAACTATTGACAATACAAAAAAATACCTTTGGATTTGTTTATTTTTATTTATATTTAAGAAGTATAATTTTCTTTCATATATTTATTTAATTTTTTGACATATATTTCAATAAGAAAACAGCTTCATAATCACATGTGACATGTGTCACATTTCGTAAAAAATTTAAATTTTTTAAGTGTTTCCATAGTGTACATGGAGTACAAGATTTATAATATTTAATTTCCTTATATTTTATTATCTCTTAGGGCCGATATTTCCATCTACGAATAAACTTCCGAATAGGTTATTCGACGAATAAATAAAAAAATACTCATCAAAAAATTACAGCTAGAACAATAAGTATCATTTGAGCTATGATTTCGATGCGACATTTTTCATTAATTCAGCAAATAATTTATTCGGTACTTTATTCGTAGATGGATGGCCCTTAATCTAATAAAAATTAATAAAATTAATATAATCAAAACAGATGTAAAATTAAATATTTTACAATTTTTTTAAATAACATAAATTGTTGAAAAATTAAATTTAACCGTGTTTTTTCAAACTGTTAAGGGCTCTAGTAATCTGCTATTTTCGGTTGACCAATTTGATTTCTAAGCAGCTCTTCATATAAATATAAGAAGCAAAATACACAAAACTGTATTTTTTTTTGGTATTATAGTATTTGAGTTTTGCGTGACGAAAAAATCTACACACATACACACACACATACACACATACGTACATACATACATACATACATACATACATACATACATACATACATACATACATACATACATACATACATACATACATACATACGTACATACATAAATACATACACACATACAGACATCATAGCGAAAATAGCAAAATCGTATTGTAGGGACCATAAAACGTGTTTATTCATTGAAAACTCACTACCCAATTATTGACCAAAAGCAATACCTCCCTTACTAGAGATAGGCGTGAGGTAAAAAGGCATTGAAACTCCTCTAGACCATATTTCAATTCTCCACGCGGTATAAAAATATCCGCAGACTTTTGCAAAATTCTCAATCGAAAAATGGTGGAGGCGCCATAGTAGAATATATGTCGCTAAATTTCCTGTAAGGTAAGATTACGTCGGATTCATTTTAATTAGGCGTCTGTGAAGGTGTAAATTCATGGGCGTGCTGGGCGAGGTGTCGCCTTGCACGGAAATTTCGTCGCAAATTCCTCCAAAGCCCAGCTAATTGACAGACCGCTTCCGAATATGCGGAATTCAAAGCGGCCGCGGGAGATTCCACCCGTCCGCCCTATTGTTTCAAGCCTAAACTTCAACAACACATTATTTCTAACGATACTCGTACACACGAAAGGGCACGTTTTAATTTTAAAGGCTTCAGTTATGCGTTCATATGATGTGATGAGAATACTCAAGATTCCTTCGTAGAATAGTCTATTGTTAATTCGTGTTGAAAATAGCGTTTGTACGCTATGGTACACTATATTTTTTCTATGCTCATTGTTAGCAGTGTTGTTACAGATAACAATATTTTTATCTAGATAAAGATAACTATTCTCATATTAATCTAGATAAGATAATAGATATTTATTGCACAAATTATCTCGATAATAGATAAAAGATAAGTAACAATTATTATCTAGATATTTATTAGATAATAATATTTGATATAAATAAAAAATTACTCACTAGTAACTTTTATCAAAATTATACCCACTAGTGGGTAATCTGTTACTTTCCTTGTTTAAAATCGTCATAGTTATAGAGCATTTATTGAGAGGTGTTGGATAAAATAAATAATTAGTTAAATACGAGTACTCCATGTATTCTATATGTACGGTTACCCGCCCGTAAAATTTTGTACAATATCTTGAAACCTATATTAGATCAGCAACTGCTGCTCTGAAAAATCGATTCTACGGAAAATTTTACATTGGTATGGAAAAAAACTCCAACTTTCTACGGCTAGTATTAATTAAAAAAATAATTAATTGAATACGCCATGTATTCTATATGTACTGTTACCTGCCCCTGTAATTTTCTGCAATATCTCGAAAACTAGATGAGATCTGCAACTGCGGATATCAAAAATCGATTCTACGGAAAATTTTACATTGGTATGAATAAAAACTCTAACTTTCTACGGCTAGTATTAAATTAAATAAATAATTAATTGAATACGCCATGTATTCTATATGTACTGTTACCTGCCCTTATAATTTTCTGCAATATCTCGAAAACTAGATGAGATCTGCAACTGCGGATCTCAAAATTCGAATATACGGAAAATTCTACATCGATTTGAAAAAAAATGCTGCTGCCTGCCGCTGCCCGCCGCTAACCGATGAACAGGCTCGGACTTTACAGCAAAACGACTGCCGCTGCTGCTCTCGATCGCCTCCATGTGGTGCCGGGTTGACTCTTTATTTTGAGCCAACTTTAACATTTTGGTGATGTCCAACTTGGTGGCATCCTCCTCAAACAAACGATCCCTTAATGGACCAGGGTCGAGCCCACAAATAAAAAGGTCTCGTATTACCCAGTTTAACTGCGTGACATCAAACTCGCAGTGCGTTGCTAAGCTTCTTAAACGTGCCATCCACTCGACAATAGATTCACTGTCTTTTTTCTTTGCATTATAAAATTTATACCGAGCCGCGAAAAGTGCGTTTGCTGGTTTAAATTGTTGGTCAAATAATGCTATTAATTCTTCGTAAGATTTAGATTCCGGTTTACTTGGACTGCTTAAATCGTACATAAGTTTATATGAGTCTTCACAGAGACTGTTTAGTAATATTGCACGTTTAATATTATTTTCCGCGATATTATTGGCTATGAAATAATTTTTTAATCGCGCACTGAAAATTTCCCATCTTGAAGTTTTAAAATCGAATTCTGGAAGATGACCGACGGTATGTGCCATTTTAAACACGTTTCTATTATTTATATTTTAAAATTTATGTCGGTTCTAATAAAATATTTTTATTTTCCTCGTCGCCAATGTTTTATATTAAGGGTTATTTCTGATTAAATTAAACACTCAGTATTTTATAACATTTTATTTTCCCGAAATATTACCACGATACATTTATTGTCTTTACACTGCAACATTTAAACCTTGACTGCCTCGTGACGGGTGATTACCTCGCCCGTCCAAACCGACATAAAAATAATACATTACAATCACAGATGTCGCTAAATACATCACAATATCTCTGTTAGAACTATTTTTAAACACACTCAAACTTTTTAATTACATATTTTAGTGCATTTTATTGCATTTTAATGCATTTTTAAAGTTTTTCTATGATTGCAACGGGATATATCAACCCCTTGAATTATAAACGTCAAAAGTCATACTGTTGGATGACTAAATCTATAATAATTACAAAATTTCGAAAATCCTTTCTCAAATATTTCAATTATAAGGTAAAATTTTGGTCAAATCGGGGTTGGTATCAAAAGATTGGGTGACAAAGACTTAAAAAATACCCCTCCGGGCCGTTTTAAACGTTTTTAAATTAAAAATAACTCAATTTAAAGTTAAAAGTGGGGTTAGATTTCCATATTTTAAGATTTTTGCTTGATTTTACCCAATTTCCAGCCAAACTGCAAGCTATAGCACGTTTCAAATCGATTTGAATATGTTATTTAAAATAATTAATTTTGAAATATATAGCATAATTTTCATTTCTTATAAATTGTTATTTCTAATCGTAGAAAATTAGAATTTTTTTCCATACCGATGTAAAATTTTCCGTAGAATCCAAATTTGAGATCTGCAATTGCGTATCTTTTTTAGTTTTGTAATTATTTTGAGAAATATGTCAAAATATTATCTATATATCATTTAATAATTCTTATATTCATTTTGGCTCGTAGAACAATATTTGTTTTTAATCAGGCCGTTGTAGAATTGTCAGCAAAATTTATTTTTGAGATTTGCAGTTGCATATCTTTTTTCAAATTTGAGAAATTTTGAAAATAATAATCGATTTTTGAATGCACATATCTCATGAACGAAAAACGATAGAAGACTGCGGTTTTCAAATTTCAGGTCAGCAAATTGAATAGATTTTTTGAAAAATATTATGGGGGCCCTAGAAAAATCTAGAAAATTTTGGAAAATTAAATTTGGTAAATATTGTCCGAAACCTTTCGAGTTTGGTATCAAATTAAAGGTCTCGGTGAGGCGAGTTGAACTAAAATGTCAAAAATTAAATTTGGACGATCGCCATTTGTTTCTTTCTAAAAGTTGTTAGAATGCTATCGAGTTTGATATCAAATTGACGGTCTTGTGCAGGAGGTTGCAACTGAAATGTTGAAAATTAATTTTAGGCGATCGTCAATTGTTTTTTCTGAAAATTGTTAGAATTGCTTCGAGTTTGGTATCAAATTAAAAGTCTCGGATAAACGAGTTGAATAAAAATATTTTTAATCTTAAATCTAATGATTGTCAATTGTTTTTTTTTATTTAAGTTAGAATATTATCGAGTCTGGTATTAACTTAAAGGTCTCGAGAGAGAGAGGAGATATCTAAAATGTCATAAATTATATTTGACGATCGTCAATTGTTTCTTATGAACTTCATAAAAATCTGCATTACCATACAATTTATTGTGAATATTGGCAGCCGCTGCTGTAAATCTGGCATTTTGATGCCTAGTTAAACAAATAATTATTCTTATAATTACAAAGATATAAAATAACATTATCTACAATTTTTATTTGACACATTTTTCTATTTAAATACCTGTAAAATACAGAGAAATATAACAATAATAATCAATTTTAAAGCCAAGCAGTGATACCAAGAAAATGCGATTTTCGTAGAAAAATATTAGCGAAGATTAAATGTCAATGACATGAATGCTAGACATACAAAGCCTGGAGTCTTTTATCTACATGAACGTGTAACATGAACTTCATTTTAGGGTGGTTACCCCCAAAAAACATTTGTCATGATGCATTATACGGCATTAAGGAGGGTGGTGTCTGTTACTTAAATACACTTCAAAGTAAAACATTTATCACGTTAGCGAATACAATGGCGTCCGTCGCCAAGGAAGAGTTGCTAACAATGGACGTCGAATACCTTCAGACTATTTTTCTTCTAGTTGAACATATCATCAAACAATGACTAAAATATACATACATATACAGGATGGTCTATCGATTTATATTTTTTATGTTTTGCGATTATTATAAATATTGCCGCCTTGAGCTCATACTACAAACTTTTTGCTCCATTACTTGTTATAGAATATACTATTCGTCTTTCAAGAATTGATCAACTAGTTCTACTGTAATTTTGGCTTCTTAGGTTACTAGCCATCATTTCTTCTTTTAAAGAAAGTACGAATTGATGGACGTATAGTGACTGTATTAGCTTATGCGGATAATGTTGTTGTGTTGGGTGAAACTGAGGAACAATTGAGAAAAATGATTGTGAGCATAAATGAAGTAGGGAAAGGTAATCTGTTATTGAATGTCGATAAATGTAAAGTGTTGGTGTTTGAGAAGAATGATTTGGTGACCGATTGTAATGTTTAATATTTTAGTTTTTGTTTCCATTATAACTATTTTTACTTTACAAGTGGGCAAAGTTAGGAATTGTTTACGAGGGAAATTTTAGCACACGAAGCTGAAGACTAAGTGTGATAATTTTATCGAGTGTGAAGTATAACGTTTTATCCAACATCTCTTAATAATGCAAAATTTATTTTATCTAACACCTTTCAATAAATGCTCTATAACTATGATGATTTTAAACAAGCAAAGTAACAGATTACCCACTAGTGGGTATAATTTTGAGGAAAGTCACTAGTGAGTATTTTTTATTTATAACAATAATAATAACACACAACACCTTGGTAACTACTTCGATTGACATTTTAATTTAAATAATTTGAAGCATATGTCACTGTCAAATAATATTTCTTTAATTAATTTTGAATTTATTAAGAGGTGTTGGATAAAACGTTATACTTCACACGTGGGCAAAGTGGAATTACCCACTCGATAAAATTATCACAGGCGTGTGGTAAAACTTCTCTCGTGCGTAATTCTTTATTTTGCCCACTTGTAAAATAAATAACT
The DNA here is from genome assembly GCA_963942605.1 of Poecilus cupreus. Taxonomy (NCBI): domain Eukaryota; kingdom Metazoa; phylum Arthropoda; class Insecta; order Coleoptera; family Carabidae; genus Poecilus; species Poecilus cupreus. The sequence continues at coordinate 10,658,455 of OZ012733.1, read as the reverse complement.
ATTATCGCATAATCCCCATCCATGCTCACAAATTAAAACCAAAACATTTTCCAAAATATTTACCACTGCTCCAATAAAAACAAACACACAACGACAATCGAATGAGTATCCAGAAATACAACCACATAAATTTGTTGTAATTGTTTCCCAATCGCGTTGCGTGTTTACCAAAACAAAACAAAACCGTTGATTGTTATGTCCGGTGCCTGGAAACGCGACCATTACAATGAGACATATTTGACAGCGCCCTCTAGAGATTTAGGGCATGGAATGATATTTCATTCTATGTGGTTTCGTTTGAAAACGCAGCAAGGTTTCCGGTTAGAATTCCGGAGCGGACTCCGGGTAGCTCTGAAGTGCTGAGAATGAATATTTTAAACTTACTTGACAATAATTCATTTTGGGATTTGTTTCACGTTTCCGTGTCTCGTAATGATGTATTTTATTACATTTGGTTTTTTACACTTTTAACTATTAAAATAATGTCATTTTTAAATAATTCGAAGCTTTCAGCAAGTGGTGTGACAATAAAGTCAAAATATGTGTCGTTTGAAATATTATAAAAGCAATATTTGAATTATTAGTTAAAATGTTTTAAATACTAAATATTAATTAATACCTATTTTAAAATAAATACATAATTGCAATGAAAATAGGTTTTTTCACGACATGGTAAGAAACCCCACCGTTCTTCTCCCGAAATAGTGAGGAAAATGTGTTGTTCCTCTCTAGAGAGGAAAATATAGAAGTGTTGCCAATATGAATGTTACTTACAAAAATATATTATAAAAATTGTAAGTAAATTCCTAATTTTATTAAAAATCCTTATTTTAGTGATATACATACTTCAAATTATCTTACAATTATGTCTTATATTTTTCTTTTTCTTATTAAATCACAATTTGACAACTTATTAAAGATATTTAGGATTAGTTCATTGGCAACACTGCTAAACCGCCTTGTGTCTGATAACCTAACTTTTAACTTGTCAGTCTCTCAGTTGTGTTCTCAAAGTGTATTTTAGGTCCGAGCAAATCGTTTTTAGAAACATGTCGTGAAAAAAATGTTGTGTCTAACACGAGAGGAAAGCTCTTTTTCCACTCTCGTTCGAAATGCCTCACTCGCTGCGCTCATGAGGCAAACTTCGAACTCGAGGGGGAAAAAGAAGCGCTTTCCTCTCTAGTTTGACAAATAACTATTAACATTTATATTTTACATAATTGTCAAAATAAAGTCATACGCAAGGAACAAATCATACGTGCTCAGCTAGTTTATATGTATAAGAAAGTAGTATGGTGCCTACACCAAATTTATAAATCTAGTCATTTCAATTCACCACAATCAAAAACGGTCTATTCAACCTAAAGTGGGTGGAAAAGCAAGAACGAAACTTCAATTTCCGGCGGATTTAGAAAACTCGAAATCGTTGTGAAAAACATGATGTACCAAAACCTATGAAATGAACAAATATACTTCTATAGAATGACAATCGTGTAGAATATATTATATGATTATAATAGCTATGAGTTTGGTTTAGGTGACAACGAACTTAGAATTTTTTCAGCGAGTTTTACAAAGAAAACGATTTTGATAAGAATTTGTTTGTAGTTCGAGTTTAGGCCGTTTGCAAAAAGAAATGTTTACTGTACGCTTTTATTTTCCAAGTAAATATAATTTTCTTAGCGATAAATATTTATATATTCCAGTATTTATTTTTCTGATTTGATTTGAGTTTTGAGGAACTGTTACGACTTTCGATTGTTTTTTCTGAAAACACTGAACAATTTCATTGTTCGCTTGTTTTTCTCTTCTTTGTTTCGCAACGGGTCATGGAATTTTTTAATTCATTTAACAAGGGATTTGTTTTACGGGCTCTAATTAAACTTGTAATTGAATATCCGCTCGCTTAAAAAGGAAAATTATTTCTTGGTAATTATACATATTTTATTATATTTAGAAAAGTGGGTGGTTTAATTTTACAAGCTTTAATGTTATCTTAATTTTACGTTCATTTTTTTAACCCCCGCACTTATAGAGGTGGTGTCTGACACAGCCAATCATACGCGTTTTACATTTTAAATAATACTTATGCAATTTTCTGCTACCCTAATTATTTTAGAGAAAAACATTTCAAATATTAGATATTTAATATTTGCATCTAAATTAGTGAACAAATTTCATTTTATTTATTTAATAAATAGTTATTTATGTATCAAGGCACTGAAGTTCAATTTTTTATCACGAATATGGAATTTATTAAACCATGTGAGTGATAAAAAGGAACTTCAGTGCCGAGGTACATATTAAGTTTTATTTGAAATCTAAAATTCAAAAAAACTGTAAAAAATTACAATATAGGTTAAGTTTACACATCTGTCAGTTGTCAATTGAAACTGCTAGCCAATGTTGCCAACCTCGAACATTAAAGTTATTGTAAATAATGTTAGTATTCAATTTACTGCGCGGGAAAAAAAAACTCTTTTCTCCTTTAATGTATAATATACTGTATTTGTTACTCACTAATAAACATCATTTACTCAAGCCCTCTATTGCCTTTGAAAATGAATTTTTACAATTAAAAAATATAAAGACGATAAAAATTGTCAACTGTTTCATAAAATACAGTCTCAGTATAATAACAAAATTAATTCAAGGAGAACAGTTGACAATTGTTATTGTTTTTACATTTTTTAATTTATATGTTATCGATTTTTGAGAATTTTTACAAGTTACTAATTGACAGCTGCATTGTAAAAAATTAATAAAAATTTATATTAGAATATTTCCTTTTATTTGTACCGTTTAATAGTTGTATGAACGGGAAGTTATGTGCTTACCATACCTCACCGTGCGATTTCCACCTTAGTATTTTACAGTATTCATATTATTTTGATATCCAAACTTTATTTCATAAGTTTTTAGTACAAAATATTAATAGCAGTCATTGTCATTCCCTTATACCTATGACTAATGTCTAAAATTTATTTCGCGTAGAATGCGTTTGAGCGAGTTTCAAATCGCGGTCGGCGTTGATCAAGTTCGTTCTTTTTGTGTGAACCTTCAAAGTGTACAGTTGTGCTTTTATTTATTAAGATGTCTTTGTGATTTACATTTCAAATACTGGTGTTAGGTGAGTTTCTTTTTATATTTGCACATTTCTCTTTGTTTCAAATTTATTGTTCCATATTTGTATCGCAATTAAAATATCATTCATGTAATTCTTTTTGCGAATTATTTCTTTAATCAAATTAACCGCTATAGCAAAATGTTTGTTCCTGGAATTATAAAATTAAAATAAATTGTTTCTGCCTTGCAACGAAACATATTTCATACTGTTTTTAAAAAATACAAAACGTGAACGATAAATCAACATTTGCTGAAGTAATTAATGAAAACAATGTAGATTAATTAAAACGTTTTTAATGCTTCATGCAGCTTGAACTATTTGATAATTCGAGGCAGATAAATTTCTTCTTTTTATTAACTTCACAACCCCACAAAAATCTGATGTGGCCAGCAGATAACCTCCCGCCCAGTACTACTCTAATATACTCTAATACCTAAAATAAGTTTTAATTTGTATCATTTCTGACAGATTTTCATAAAACTGTTTGCCAAAATTATAACAGTACTGTTGTATTAATAATATTATGGGTACTTATTAACTAAGAAACGCTGATTCCAATGCTGAAGACCCCATTTTAATATCTCGTTTAGTTTTAGAGTTACATGCTTGTAAACATAACTAATTTAAATAAACTTCCTCAATAATGGGAAAGTTGCGCTTTTATTTCCAACATATTTAAAAATAACATGACTTTGAATTGAGAGCACTCGAGGATTTTCTGTCATTTTAATCGAAAAAATTTGATGTGGACAGCACATAACCTCTCGCACAATACTACTCTTAAACGGTACAAAATAGTATTTGATGATACAGAAACATACCTTCTTATTTGTTTATTTTCTATTTATATTTGAAAATTTTAATTTTCTTTCGTATATTTATTTAATTTTTTGGCACATATTTCAATAAGAAAGCAGCTTCACAATCCCAATGACATGTTTCACATTTCGTAAAAAATTTAAAATTTTTATATGTTTCCATGGTGTACTAGGAATGCAAGATTTGTGAAATCTAATTTCTTTATATTTTATTATCTCTTAATCTAATTAAAATTAATAAAATTAGTATAATCAATACACATGTAAAATTAAATATTCTACAACTTTCAAAATAACATAAATTGTTGAAAAAGGAAATTTAACCGTGTTTTTCACGAAAAACTGTTAAGGGCTTCAAGTAAACTGCTACTTCCGGTTGACCAATTTTATCCAAAATCTAATCAGCTCTTCATTTATATGTAAGAAGCAATAATTCACAAAATTGTATTTTTTGGTATTATAGTATTTGAGTTATACGAGACGAAAAAATTGCCACAGACTACACACACACACACACACATACACACGTACACACACATGCACACACACACACACACACACACACACACACACACACACACACACACACACACACACACACACACACACACACACACACACACACACACACACACATACATACATACAGACGTTATCTCGAAAATAGTAAAATCGTATTGTAGGGACCCTAAAACGTGCTTATTCATTGATAACTCACTACACAATTTTTTGACCAAAAACAATACCTCCCTTACCTAGAGGTAGGCGGGAGGTAAAAATTGACAATAATAAAACAAGTATTAATAAAAACAATAAAATATTTGTCTTCTCGGTTCGCCTGATCAAGAGTGACGGTATAAAAAATGTAGTTGTCATTAATCATAAAAAAGAGGCAAAGAATTTAATATTCGTTGGTGAACGACGTAAACCGCAGAGTCCTCGTACCTTTAAGTTGCCCATCTGCTGTTCTCTAAAGCAATTTTATCGCCATCAGCAGCATTTAAGAAGTAATTGTCAAAGCACGACGGAAGCCATTGAAACTTTTCTTGTTTCAAAGTTGTCGGGACGTACAACAACAATAAGCATGAATCTTTTTTAATCAGATTATTCCTCATTTTATTAACATTATTCTTGTACAAATAGAAACGAAATTTCTTCGGTAAAATGTCTTATTTTTCTTTTGCATTCAGTACACGTTCCAGTATTTATTCTGTAACTTACCTGTTAGTTTTTAACGGTTAAAAATTGTATTTACGATAACTTCATTCCTCGAGGTTGGCAACACTGACTGTCAGTTTCAATTGAATACAAATACAATGCCATTAATTTGTAACAATTTAAAAAAAATATTATAATGAAACTATGGCTCACAGCTAATTAAAGTATGAGGAATTCAAATTTTGAATCCGATTTAAAATATCATTCGTGGTTGTAAAGATACAGGTTACGAAAGTTGGACAATTATTGAATTTTTTCGATATAATTTCTATCAACTTTGACTGTTTATAAAACATATATTTCAAGAGTTATCCTAACAAAAATGTACATCCTAGAGGACTAAAGTGTGCTGAATACGCTCGTTAAATCAGATTTCAATTATCTCTTTTAGTTTTCAAGATATCGCCCATCATATATTTTATGGCCACTTTTGCGCTCAACTCCACGTTCAATAAATTGCAAATATTTTCAAAACTAAGACTCAGATATGGCTAAAACTAAATTTTTTGTAAGTTTCGGGTCGGAAATAGTGGGATAGGGTATATAAATCAAAATTCTGAGAGATGAAAATTTTTGGCAAATTTCAATACTAACCCCTTGAGTTTTTTCGGATTTTGGGCGATTTTCAGACTTTTTGCTCTAAAACTTTTCTGCGCAGAGCGATTTTAATGAAAGTTTGCACATTTATGTAACTTTTTGCGTAGAATCGAATGGCGTAGTCCGCAGTTTTGTATCTTTGTTATTTTTTGAGATACAGGCCTATTATACTCATTTTTGACCTATTTTTGAAATGTCATATCTCGGGAACTAAATGAGCTGCAGAACTCTACTTTCAAATTTTGGAGGTTTCATGACGAGTAGATGCCATGTGTGGAATTTCAAATGTTTTTAAAGAAAAAAAATTTTTGACATAAAAATGACCCATCTATTTTGTCATAACCTATCATCAATTAATTATGGGTCAATAAATCGTATCAAAAATACCTAAATTTATGAAGAAGATGAATGGGGTATTCATTGGTGTGCTTGAAAACACAATATTACTAACAGATTTTGCATTACAAGCTTGTAAACCTAAAATAAGTTTTAATTTTTATCATTTCTGGCAGATTTTCATAATACTGTTTGTCAAAATTATAACAGTACTGTTGTATTAATAATATTATGGGTACTTATTAACTAAGAAACGCTGATTCCAATGCTGTACACCCCATTTTAATATTTCGTTTAGTTTTAGAGTTACAGACTTGTAAACATGACTAATTTAAATAAACTTCCTTATTTGAAATCGGCAGTAAAGTTCTCAAAAATCGTCATTAAAAGCTCAGAAATCGCTACTAAAGTAACCCATTATACGACGATTTTGAGCAGCCCAGTGTTGGCAACCGTTAAATAATTATTGTACAATTAGGATAATTTAGGCAGAAATATTTACGTAATTTGGACGTAACATAAAACAAAATTTGCAAGAAGAATTAACTAATTAATTCCGATAACGAAATTGAGGACAAAACACATAATTTTGAGTGTTATTTACGATAACTTCAATGTTCGAGGTTGGCAACACTGACTGTCAGTTTCAATTGACAACTGACAGATGTATAAACTTAACTTATATTGTAATTTTTTTTACAGTTTTTTTGAATTTTAGATTTCAAATAAAACTTAATATGTACCTCGGCACTGAAGTTCCTTTTTATCACTCACATGGTTTATTTACTTATTATATTAAACGATATATTTAAACTTGCCCATATATTACCTATCTGTCTCGGCTCGCATTTCAACGTCAGTGAGCGTTCCATTATAACTATATTTCAGTGGTTACAACACCTAAAAAACTGTATACCTATCTACAAATATTTAATATGACTTACTATTTATTTTAAACAATTGAAATGTATATTTTTAATTTCAGGTTGTGATATGTGAACGAAATCATCCCCTTTGCTGCAAGACCATCCCTTCATGTCCTGGTAAGTCTTTTACTTTCTATATTTTCTTTAAATTTCATTGACAATATTTGACTCAACTTCTAACGGATTTTAGATTTTCATGTGTTACTTTTAAGTCCCTTATTCGGCATTTGAATGATCGCGTTCATTCAAAATGAAAGTTTTTGTACGAACTTTAATTAAAATTTTATGAAAGATTGAAAATTAATCTCTAACAAAATACGCTTTCAAATTATGAACAAAAGATATTAAGTACCAATTACATAAAAAGTAATTAACTCCTTGAAGTAATCGAAGAATTTTCCAGGGCCTTGTTTAATCTTGTGTATGAGTTATCCTTTTGTAAAATATATTTTCGGAAACATCGTAAAGCAAGATTTTTATGGAAAGGCTGCTGTTGACATACTACTGTTTTTGATAGAAAGCAGAGAAATGTAAGATAAAAAAGCTTTGTTCTTTTTGGATAGATGCCAGTTGTGCAGATATATTTCTCTTTCTCGAAAAAGTAGCTGTTCTCACACAACTTAATTAGGTGCTAGGACCTTCTCTGTATACAGGGTAGTCCGAATTTTGTTTTAGATATTTGTGTACAGCACAAAACTTTCTATGTAATATAAAATAGGAATAGGTGTTTCAGTTATATGAAATATCAAATAAGATACCACTTGATAGATTGATAGATTATCAAAATCGGAATTTGGTCAATTTAATCATTTCTACGAACAAGAATTAAAACAATTGAATAACGATTTAAAGATGATAAATTCCTACGATTAATTTTTAACCAATATGTGCCATTCCATTACTTGTAGAATATACTATTATCGTTTTGACAGCGGATAAATAGGAAGGTACATTTTTGAAAGCGATAAATTTCCACGACTAGTTTTTAACCAATCATAATGTAAAACAATTGAAAATTCAACCAATAGGATCAGTTTTATACTGATTATTTCACTCATTACAAATTTGACCAATCATTTTCAATTTTTATGCATTTTAGATAAGTGATTAAACAGCACCATTAAATTGAAGCTAGCTTTTATATGCAAATTATGAACATTTTGAAGGCATATTTAGCCGGATAATTAGTTGCAGAAGCAAGATACTTACGTTTTTTACCTTTACTGGTATTCTGTCTTTAAACATGCTGAATTATTCAATTCAAGCTATTTTTATTTACAAATTTTTGACATTTATTTGATAAATAAAAAGAAAAACAATAAATTTGCTATAGTTACACTATAACAACATAATTTTATGGTGCTTTTTGTTTATGAGTGTACAGTTTTATGTGAAAATGTGTCAAAATCAACATTTTAGTACAATTTCTTCGGCAAGTATTAAAGTTTATGCTATGAATTCATAAAATAATCATGACATATACCCCTCGTGCTAAAGAATTGAATCGATTAAATTTGATGTCTGGCTTATTTACAAAATTTTGCTTTTAAAAAAGTGTTATCGTACATAATAATTTAAGATAAAATCCCTCGACCTGCGGTCTCGGTATTTTTTCAAATTATTATGTACTCAAACACTTTTTAAGCAAATTTTTTTGCATAAGCTAGACATTTCAAATTTAATAGATTAAATTCTTAGCACTCGTGATATAACTATTGATAAATTCCTACGACTAGTTTTTAACCAATCATAATGTAAAACAATTGAAAATTCAACTAATGGGAACAGTATTATACTGATAAAACCCCGTTACCCCTTTGAATTCGGGATTTATTAAGCAATTTGCTTTGGTGTTTGTTACAAAGCAAAATAGTTCGTGCAAAATAAAAATTTATTGAAAAAATCAGAAGGATATCACCCTTGAGTATTCTCATAGAATTTTCATAAATTTGTAGAGCGAATTTCATGAAATTATCAATAAGAAAACCCTCATTTTAACATATAAAATCGTTTGAATCATCTGCAGACGACCTGCCGCGAATCCTAATTAAATTCTCCAATATTCTTTCCAACTCTCGCTGTGCATATATGCATCTGCATATGTAGAATGTGTTTCGCATGGTAATGTCTACGTTGTGTGATGAAAGCATCCTCAAATGCAAAGCAGGAATTGTTTTAGGGTTCAACCTCGTTTTACTGCGCTGTTTAAAGGGCGACGAGTGAATAAAGACCTCTAAATAGCGCTTGGGAAATGAAAACCTTGCCATGTATGTAGAATTGAAATTAGTTGGATTTGCATACATGCATTTGCTAGCAAAACATGTAATATTTATGGTTTCCTGAGCGACTTGGGCATGTTTTACTTAACAATGTTTTGAGGTTAGAATCACGTCTTCTTGATTAGATCGAATTGTGTCCGTACGTTTAAAATCTAATAACTTATGAATAGCAAAAGGTGGAATAACAAAACTTCATAATTTTAAATTGTATGACAATGTGAATAACTGAGTTGACTTTGATAATAATTGTAAAACCGGAAGTTGGAGTTTACTTCACCGTTTCCGGGAAATACTTCAGTAGAACTATACCCAAAAACATCGCTCTAGATATAAAAGAAGTTTAATAGTTATTTACTTTGCAAGTGGACAAAGTAAGGAATTACCCTCGAGAGAAATTTCAGCACACGAAGCTGAAGGCTGAGTGTGATAATTTTATCGATTCCACTTTGCCCACGTGTGTAGTATAACGTTTTAGCCAACATCTCAATAAATGCAAAATTTATTAGAAATATATTATTTGACAGTGACATATACTTTAAATTTTCTGAAGTAAAATGTCAATCGAAGTAGTTACCAAGGTGTTGTGTGACTTTTCTCAAAATTGTACCCACTTGTGGGTAAATTGTTACTTTCCTTGCTTAAAGTTGCATTTATTAAGAGGTGTTGGATAATTGTTATTTACTTTACTCGTGGGCAAAGTAAGGAATTACCCACGAGAGAAATTTTAGCTCACTCGTATGATAATTTTATCGAGTGGGTAATTCCACTTTGCTCACGTGTGAAGTATAACGTTTTATCCAACACCTCTTAATAAATGCAAAATTTATTAGAAATATATTATTTGACAGTGACATATGCTTTAAATTTTCTGAATTAAAATGTCAATCGAAGTAGTTACCAAGGTGTTGTATGGCTTTTCTCAAAATTATACCCACTAGTGGGTAAATTGTTACTTTCCTTGTTTAAAATTGCATTTATTGAGAGGTGTTGGATAATAGTTATTTACTTTACAAGTGGGCAAAGTAAGGAATTACCCTCGAGAGAAATTTCAGCACACGAAGCTGAAAACCGAGATTGATAATTTTATCGAGTGGGTAATTCCATTTTGCCTACGTAAATGATTTCAAAGAGGAGAATTTCACTGAAATATCAAAAATTAATGTTGAGTAATCGTTATTTATTTATCTAAGAGTTTTAAGTTTAGTATTAAAGTTTTTTGAAGATGAATTATACTTTATTTATTTTAGACATCACAGTAAACAACATATATTTAAAGAGTTTATTATGTAAAAAAAGTTATGTGATGACAACTGAAACACTTATTTCACGTGTCAAACATGTGTCAATTGTAATTGTACAGTAAGCCATGTATTTCCCACACAATATGTGTAACTATAGTTACTAAGTCAATTGTTTGTTAACGAATACCCGATCTATAAACTCGCTGCACAATATCAAGACTTGGTAATATCCGCCTACCGAGAACTTGAGCACATCAAAAGACTTTCAATTACCTACTTGCAGGAGTATGGTATTAATTAAGGAGAAATTAATTACGTGTGACTAAAATCGATTCAAGGAATGAAACAAATGAACTTTAACATTGCAATATTCTATCTTCAAAAAGGTTTATATTTGATCTCAGGATTTTAGTTTCAAAAGAATGCATGCCACAATTAGTATATTGTACAACGAGCATGTGATGGTGCTCATTTCCTATGAGTATGAAAGTTTGTCGTGCTGAAAATCTTACAAGTATGAAATGGACATTCCATGCGAGTTGTTCACTATACTTTTTCTACGACTACGATATTATTTCCTAATCAATTTAATTTTAATAAATTTTTGAGCAACCCAGTGTTGATAACCGTTAAATAATTATTGTACAATTAGGATAATTTTGGCAGATATATTGAGGTACTATAGTAAATTTAGACGTAAACATGAAACAAAATTTGCAAGAAGAATTAACTATTTAATTCCGATGAGGAAATTGAGGGCAAAACACATAATTTTGAGTGTTATTTACGATCGAGGTTGGCAACACTGACTGTCAGTTTCAATTTACAACTGACAGATATATAAACTTAACCTATATTGTAATTGTTTTACAGTTTAGATTTCAAATAAAACTAAATATGTACCTCGGCACTGAAGTTCCTTTTTATCACTCACATGGTATATTACGGGCCTCGGCAACTAAATACCATATTCGTGATAAAAAATTGAACTTCAGTGCCTTGATACATAAATATTCCGGTTGCCAATACTGTAATGCTCAAAATCGTTGTATAATGGGTTACTTTAATGACGATTTTTGAGCACTTTAGTAATTTTAACATCATTCAAAAAAATTATATAAAATCTTATAAACCAGAGTCCAACTTTTTTAATCCGTGTAAATTCAGCAAATTATCTGTAACTGTCAAACTTTTAAACACAAATTTTTAGGTTAGTTCGCTCAGTTATACTAGAGCTCTAGAAGAATGTAGGTATTCTCGTCCGCCATTTTGGGTCCAGATGTCATAAATAAAACAAGTTATTGGAATCCAGTTACTTAAAAAAATACATTTAAAATTTGTATCTGTCAAATTTGAAAAAATATTTCTTGAAATTCTGTAAAATCCAACTACACAAATCATACGGTGTAATATATTAGAAAGTATTCTGTACACTTACCTGTTAGATATGAAATATAATAATTAAGAGAATGATATATCACAATTATTAATCAATATCAACTTCAAATTTGACAGAAAAGAATTAAAGTAACTGGATTCCAATAATTTGTTTTATTTATGACACTTGGACCCAAAATGGCGGATGAGATACTCATATTATATTCTAGTGCCTTAGTTATAGCAGCGTGTGATACTATAATATCAAACAGTTGCGTACGCATTTGATTGGCTAACAAACTTTAATATTACACAGTGATATGCAAAGACCAACTTTCAGTAATAGTTTAGCGTGTGAATTTATGTACTTTTCGTAGAGTCGTCTGAAAATAACACTGAATTGATTTTGTACATATCATTACAATTACTAAACTTACAATAACTACACAATACATTGTGTCATCTCACTAGCGTGAACAGAATAATAGCTCGTATTAATCACACCCCCCAAAATACTGTACAACAATAAGCCATAGAGCCATATTTCCCAAATGGCTCTTTGAATATGTTCCAGACCCTACCCCATTATTAATTCTCATCGATTATCCACACACCCCATTCTCCACGAACATAACAACTTCACGAGTATTTCTTACCCGAGTGTGAACTATCCTATCTGATCAGATAATTCAGATGTGGTCTATTGGTCAGCGGTCACACCAATTTAAAGTTTTCTGGAAAAGTTTGTGAGTTTATCACTGGTATTCGATAGCTGAAGGGGACTTGTAATATGTTGGTGATTAATTGTTGAAAGTTTAACCTAGTACTTCATACTGTAACTGAGTAGAGGAAACTATATATTATCAAGCATTTCATTAATAATTTTCCAAACTACTTTTTTTTTCTGTAGTAGTTAAAAAGTGTATGGTATAAGATAACGAACATAATTTAAAATATTGAATGAATGGGGTATTCATTGCTGTGCTAGAAAACACAATATTACTAACAGATTTTGCATTACAAGCTTGTAAACCTGAAATAAGTTTTAATTTGTATCATTTCTGACAGATTTTCATAATACTGTTTGTCAAAATTATAACAGTACTGTTATATTAATAATCTTATGGGTACTTATTAACTAAGAAACGCTGATTCCAATGCTGAAGACCCCATTTTAATATCTCATTTAGTTTTAGAGTTACAGGCTTGTAAACATGACTAATTTAAATAAACTTCCTCAATAATGGGAAGGTTGCGCTTTTATTTCCAACATATCCAGAAACAACATGACTTTTAATTGAGAGCACTCTAGGATTTGAAACGAAAAAATATGATGTGGTCAGCACATAACCTTCCGCCCAATACTACTCTTAAACGATACAAAATAGTACTTGATGATACAGAAACATACCTTCTTATTTATTTATTTTCTATTTATATATCAGAAATTTAATTTTATTTCGTATTTTTATTTAATTTTTTGACATATATTTCAATAAGAAAACAGCTTCACAATCAAAATGACATGTGTCATATTTCATAAAAAAATTAAAATATTTAAGTGTTTCCATGGTGTACAAGGAGTGCAAGACTTATGAAATCTAATTTCTTTATATTTTATTATCTCTAAAACCAATGAAAATTAATAAAATTAATGTAATCAAAACAGATGTAAAATTAAATATTCTACAACTTTGAAAATAACATAAATTGTTGAAAAAGGAAATTTAACCGTATTTTTCACGAAAAACTGTTAAAGGCTTCAAGTAAACTGCTACTTCCGGTTGATCAACTTTATCCAAAATCTAATTAGCTCTTCATTTACATATAAGAAGCAAAAATTCACAAAATAGTATTTTTTGGTATTAGGTATTTGAGTTATGCGAGACGAAAAAATTGCCACAGACTACACACACACACACACACACACACACACACACACACTCACACACAAACACACACACACACACACACATGCATACATACATACAAACATACATACATACATACATACATACAGACATCATGGCGAAAATAGTAAAATCGTATTGTATGTGCTTATTCATTGAAAACTCACTACCCAATTGACCAAAAACAATACCTCCCTTGCCTAGAGGTAGGCGGGAGGTAAAAAGAGTAGGCGGAAAATTAGGAATTATTATTATTAATTTCATTAAATTGCGGTATCAAAATAAATTATTCAGTATTAAATAAGATGTAGGGATATTGGCAGTATTGTGATACAAAATTTAGATGCATAATTTTTTGTCGGACACTTTTTAGTTACAAAAAACTGATTTTACATGTTAACTACCTATGCCAACATTTACGTGGGGCACACGGTATATAGTGTTCTATAAACTAGAATTTATCAATCATTAAAAGACCTATCGCGTTTTTAAGCATATCTCAGTAAACAAATGAATTAAAGGAAATTTAATTATGTACTCAAAAGATGTACAATTTTATTTCAAACTTTTTGTATACACTATGTACGGCAGGTTATGTGTTTAATTTTTTATGTATGTATGTATGTAGGTCTGTACTGAATTGACTACCACAAATAAATCAATTGTTTGTTTAGGAAATATGTTATGATTTTGTTTGGATATTCAAAAAAACGCTATACAACAAATATTATCTTTGAATTCTCGATGAACTGTTTCCCAATTTTTACATATTATTTTCACAAGCATCAATATTTGATTTATAAATAAAATATTTACCGGATGAGATTAAATTACATCCCGCTGAAGATTATTTTAAATAAATTACTACGGAAGTATCTTGCTTGGAATAGACAACTTAATTTTGCTAAATTATGTATATACCGTACGTCCCAGGTAAATGTTGGCATAGGCAGTTAACATATAAAATCAGTTTTTTGTAAATAAAAAGTGCTCAAAGTGTCCAAATTTTATATCACAATACTGTCAATATCCATACATCTTATTTAATGCAGGTTAATTTATTTTGATACCGCAATTTAATGTAATTAATAATAATAATTCCTAATTTTCCGCCTACTCTTTTTATTGCTACTGACGTATAGTGTTTGCAATTTGTTTTAAATATTTTAATCTATCACTGTCTTCAAGAATACATTAAATGTCGAGCACCGTGTAAATATTATTAGAATGTATTATGGGGGCGCAGTGCAAGACCAATATCTGAATACACCACAGGAATGAACGCTGAATGGTTTCCATCGCCAGAAATTGACAGTGACAGATTAAAATATATAAAACAAATTGCAGGCACTATACGTCAATGAAAAGAGTAGGCGGAAAATTAGGAATTATTATTATTAATTACATTAAATTGCGGTATCAAAATAAAGTAATCTGTATTAAATAAGATGTAGGGATATTGGCAGTATTGTGATATAAAATTTGGACACTTTGGACACTTTTTATTTACAAAAAACTGATTTTACATGTTAACTGCCTATGCCAACATTTATGTGAGACACACGGTATAACAGCAAATCATATTCAAAAACTTAAACATAAAAAAAATAACTACTGATTATATAAGATGCTTTAAGGGATCATAGTCAATATTATTTCTTTATGAATCCATTTGTAAATGAAAAAAAAGGTAATATATCTAGTTTCTTGACACGGGGATAAGTAACCTATATCATATTTCTTATAAAGGAAATTTATATCATCCCGGAATTGAATTTAAGGGAAATTGATTGCGCATAATGCGGAAAAACTAGGTTAATGTCTCCCTTTTAGACCCTCTAAAATCTACAATACTAGAAAAAGTTATTCTTCTAACATTATAGTTTAAGTTAGCAAGGAAGTACTCGATTGTTGTTTTAACGAATTTTACAAAAAAAAATTAATTATCGTGCCATGTACCCCTGAGCAGATCTCGGTGTGGGAAATACTATACTTATACGTAGTATTAGGATATTTAATCTCGTCTGTGTGGATGATGGATGGATGTGTGTCCCAAAGTTCTATAACTCACGAACGAAAATAGATAGAGCAATAAAACTCTATAATTGTAAGTTTTATGACAATGCGTAGACACTAGTTGATTTTGGTAACATTTACAAAACCAAAAGTGGACGTTTACTTGAAACGCAAAAGAATAATTTTCCTGAATGGATGTAATAAATAAAATAAAACAACTAGTTGCAGATGACCTCAATATAATTAAAATTAATAATTACTCACCGGCGTTTTGACTGTTAATCAGTCTTCTTCAGGGCGATGATAATTAATAAATAAGAAATGCATGTAATAATAAATAAAAAATGAGTTTTTCCGTGTCAAAAATATCTTTAGTAGTCTAGTATAATTATTACACATTCATATAGTGCTCGCCAAAATAAATGGTTACTACCTGAATATACAAACATTACAATCAGTCACCAAATCATTCTTCTCAAACACCAACACTTTACATTTATCGACATTCAATAACAAATTTAAACCTTTCCCTACTTCATTTATGCTCACAATTATTTTCTATACAAATTTATATGTATAAGAAAGTTGTGTATTTTCCACAGCAGATGTTTTATTGTTATCTGAATTACCCGCATGCGTCGCTTGATTTTTATGATTTTTTGTTTGTTTTAAATCCTAATAACACAGCAAAATTCTTTTTATTTAATCCTTGTAAATATGACAGTAATTTAAATTTTTTCTACAGTTTTTATGAGCAAAAAATAACCATATTTCTGTTGTCTGCTTCACTCTTTATACGCAAACACAAAAAATTTGTAAAATTCGGTTATTTATTTGTCTGGAATTTGTATTTAGACTTGGGAGAATATCAGTTTATGAGTACATAGGAATAGCGAGACAAAAAAAATTATTATGTTTAATTAAATTTTAAGAAGAATTCATATATAGGAATATTTTAATTACGCAGAATATCTACTCGGCTTAATTAGCATATTATACATTAAGGTAGAGAAGTGTTTGATTTTTTGGCGCGGGGTAAATTAAAGCACGAGACGTAGACGAGGAAAAATACACTTCTCTCCTGCGCTGTATATACTATTTTTTTCACGACCCCAATAATTATATAGTTCAAAATTATTTGAATTGTAATATAATTTACGATAGTTACCTTTGATTTGTTTAATTTTGTCCATTGTTCACACTATTTAAGCACTTTCCCTCACGACGGGAGGGAAAGTATAGAAATCTCCCGTATATATGAAATTGGCTGTTTTTGTCATGATTTTGGTATCATAGGAACCGAGTTTTTCTCCCGGTATTGGAAAAAATATTTTATCCAACACCTCTCAATAAATGCTCTATAAATATGGCGGTTTTAAACACGAAAAGTAGCAGATTACACTAGTGGGTATAATTTTGAGAAAAGCCACTAGTGAGTAATTTTCTATTTATAACAATAATAATAACAAACAACACCTTGGTAACTATACTGCAATTGGCATTTTAATTTATAAATTTTAAATCATGTGTCACTGTCAAATAAATTATGCTTTTATTTAAGAGATATTGGATAAAACGTTACACTTCACACGCGGGCAAAGTGGAATTACCCACTTTTAAAGTAAATAACTATTACTTCTATTTTATTTCAAGGAATCTATTGATTGATTTAATCAATGCAAACAAAATTAATTAAATACAAAAGGTAAATTTCCTATTTTAAATGAAATATCCGATTCAGTCAAAACAGAATCAACGTCACGAAGAAGAACAATAGAATAACACGAAACAATGTACAACTAATCGATTAATTTAACTGACAACCTGAACATAAAACAGGAGAAATAAATAAAAGATATATCAAAAAGCCTTTTAATTAATTAATTAACTTAGAAGCTATAGGAGTAGGCTTTGATGGTATCTGGTGAAAAAGAAACTTTGTACATAGCCAACATCTTATGCAGTCCGTTTTTATTTATAGTGAATTGAGTAAAGTATTAACTACGAAAAATAGGGTGTTGAAAAGACATGATTCTTTGATACTTTATTTAATTTTGTAAATGGAATTTTTTTTTCATAAAGTAAGTTTTTTTGCAGAAAGTGTCACTTTCAAAGTATACTTTAATAGATCTAAATATGTGGTATATTTTTGCGCAGTGTTACCAAATAAGAAACACTACAAACTACAAAAGTATTTCACTTTAGAAATATTAAGAAATTCTTTTGTACTGTAAAGGTGATATTTATTTATGACCAAGTTAAAAAGGGTATATATTACGATACTGATCATAAAAAACCCCATTTTAATTATTTGTAAACTTGAGCAGGGTCAAAACATAAATAAATTATTGCTGAATACACCCAATGAATAAATAAAATTAAAAATCAATACATATAGCTTAGAGACAAATATAAAATTTTAATACTCAATTAAATATAATTACATACACATTATAAATCAGATATAAATGTTTAATTATTTATATGGATCCCTTTTATAATTAATATACAAATTACCCCTGTGGTTTCACCCCCACTACCGTCTTTGGATTGTTATTTTATTGTTAAAAATAAATAAATTATTTAATAATGTTCGTTACTATCATCAACTGACATATTTATTTCAAAATACTTTAACTTGTGAAAACGTAAGCGAAATTTGAAGATATTCAAATATTAAATTCCGGGACGAGTTCCGGAAGGACTCCGGTTAGATTTTAGATTTTAAGTATTTGATCGTTTCCTGACATATCCACAAAATAAATACTCCACTTTCTCTCTGTCGGCAACTTTGTAGTACTTACAGAACAAATAAACAAAAATATTTTAAGTAAATAGTACTATTAGTAATGTACCATGACTTTGGTCTTACATGAAAAACCGGAAACACAAATTGTAAATACAGATTGTTCTAAAAAGCTCAAACAATTCTTTGATTTATTCTGTGTATATGTATATAATCCTAATGTAATAAATTCATGTATGTAAGATCTACACAAGCAGAGTGCCACACCCATAATGGGTAAAAGGCGTGATGATATATTTATTTATTTATTTATTTAAATTTGGCAATACCGAATCAAACAATTGTTATAGTCATCAGGTAACTAGGAAAATCAGTACGAATCTTGAAATGTCAAATGTTATTATCAAAACTTAACAAATTATTTTTTATTTATTTTTCTAACATATTTTTTTTTTTATTTGGTATTTTATTTACAATCTGTTACATAAAACAATAAGTAAATTGTGTAATTATTAATATATCTTGAGGAAGGTAGCATCCATTGATGCTTCCTCCCATTAATTAACTTATTTATTTTATATTATGTAACATATAGTAATTTATTTAACTAGGCACCAAAATACCTCATTTACAGCAGAGGCTGCCGAAACTCCTTGCGTAGGTGAACGGAATTCTGTGATTCAAATATTTAAACTTGAGTGTCTTGTACTTTTAATGATTCGGCCGTGGAAAAAATCTATAATTTTAAATATCTTTCATTTGGTCGTGACAAGAATGTATTATCATATTGAATAAGATTTGGTTTTGGTAAAGAAAGAAAAATTTGTGATTGAATTTTTCGAGTAATTTAAAGTACTCCGGAATATTAAATTTTCCAATAATTATATTTGAAAAATTTACATATAAAAATGTGTACAAGAAAAAAGAAAATGTTAATGTCTACTATTACATTGTACATTGTAAATTGCAACAGTCACTGAAATCTAGTAATACTGGAATGCGAATTTGTAGGCTTTCATACCAATAAATTGCCAACAATAATAGTTATTTATGTATCAAGGTACTGAAGATTAATTTTTTATCACGAATATGGAATTTAGTAGGCGAGGCCCGTAATAAACCATGTGAGTGATAAAAAGGAACTTCAGTGCCGAGGTACATATTAAGTTTTATTTGAAATCTAAAATACGAAAAACTGTAAAAAATACAATATAGGTTAAGTTATACATTTGTCAGTTGTCAATTGAAACTGACAGTCAGTGTTGCCAACCTCGAGAAGTCAGTCAATCAGAAATGATAAAAATTAAAACTAATTTTAGGTTTACAAGCTTGTAATACAAAATATGTTAGTAATATTGTGTTTTCAAGCACACCAATGAATACCCCATTCATCTTTTACATAAATTCAGGTATTTTTGATACGATTTATTGACCCATAATTAACTGATGATAGGTTATGAGAAAATAGATGGGTCATTTTTAGGTCAAAATTTTTTTTCTTCAAAAACATTTGAAATTCTACACATGGTATCTACTCGTCATGAAACCTCCAAAATTTGAAAGTAGAGTTCTGCAGCTCATTTAGTTCCCGAGATATGACATTTCAAAAATAGGTCAAAAATGAGTATAAATAGGCCTGTAACTCAAAAAATAACAAAGATACAAAACTGAGGACTACGCCATTCGATTCTACGGAAAAAGTTACATAGACATACAAACTTTCATTAAAATCGCTCTGCGGAAAAAAGATTTAAAGCAAAAAGTCTGAAAATGGCCAAAAATCCGAAAAAACTCGAGGGTATTGAAATTTTGCCAAAATTTTTCATCTCTCAGAATTTTGATTTATGTACCCTATCCCCCTATTTCCGACCCGAAACTTACAAAAAATTTAGTTTTAGCCATATCTGAGTCTTAGTTTTGAAAATATTTGCAATTTATTGAACGTGGAGTTGAGCGCAAAAGTGGCCATAAAATATATGATGGGCGATATCTTGAAAACTAAAAGAGATAATTGAAATCTGATTTAACGAGCGTATTCAGCACACTTTATTCCTCTAGGATGCATATTTTTGTTGTGATAACTCTTGAAATATATGTTTTATAAACAGTCAAACTTGATAGAAATTATATCGAAAAAATTCAATAATTGTCCAACTTTCGTAACCTGTATCTTTACAACCATCAATGATATTTTAAATCGAATTCAAAATTTGAATTCCTCATACTTTCCTTAGCTATGAGCCATAGTATCATTATAATATTTTTTTTAAATTGTTAAATATAATTGTAAATTATAATAAGTTAAAAATTTTCATGGTACTCTTCGACATAGCCATTAGTTTCAACATGATTCAATCACAAAATTTCATTTTAAATTTTCCGTTAACGATTTCTCGTAAAAGTTAATCTACCGTGGTTTATGAATCAATGAGACCGATTATATGGAAATGGTTTAACTTTGCTTTTGCTCGGTTAATTCAATCCAGCTCTAATGAAATGACCGAAGGCAATGTTCAATTCTAAATGTCTGCAATTCTATATCATGCTCGACTTTGCTTCTGTAGACTTCAGTTATTTGAAAACTCTATAATTCAGACTATTTTCGATTCATCGCCTCTTCGGTGGAGATGGACGGATATCAATTCAAGTTTAAATTCGATCTGCGACAGTTATATGTGTCCTCACGCCTACATCTACGCTTTTCTTGCTTTTCTTTCGTTCGTTTTCATTCGAAAATACTTTGTATGACAGAGTCGATATGTGTAGTCCATGTACGATACGATTTTAACGATTTTCAAAGAATATATATTGTACTAGAAGCGTCAATATGACTTTAACGAGTATGTGTTTCAATTTTACCTTCTGCAGATTTATATAACAATGACGATATCATTTTTACTTTCTTATACAAAGTATAAGGAAGTATTGGAATCACGGAAAAAATCGCTGACGAGATTTTTGCGGAAATACATATTTTGACGTCCGCTGAATCCGTTAAGACCAATTTCTCAATGATGTCTGTGTGTGCACAGTATCTCATGAACCAGACAAGATATGTAAACGAAACTTGAAATTTATAAGTTTCATGACAAATGAGAGTCACAAACAGAAATTTATCCGGCAAAATAAAAAGCTCTTGTGTAATAACTGTTGATTATTTCACTCATTACAAATTTGACCAATCAGAATGTTTTATTTCCCATTGTTGTGCATTTTCGATAAGTGATGCTGTTTAATCGCGATTAAATTGAAGCTAGCTTTTATATGCAAATTTTGAACATTTTGAAGGCATATTTAGCCGGATAATTAGTTGCAGAAGCAAGATACTTACATGTTTTTTACCTTTACTGGTATTCTATGTCTTTAAACATGTTGAATTATTCAATTCAAGCTATTTTTATTTACAAATTTATAATATTTATTTGACAAATAAAAAGAAAAACAATCAATTTGCTATAGTACAATATAACAACATAATTTTATGGTGCTTTTTGTTTATGTGTGTACCAATTTATTTATGTGAAAATGTGTCAAAATCAACGTTTTAGTACAATTTCTTCGAAAATATTAAAGTTTATGCAATGAATTCATGAAATAATCTTGACATATACCCCTCGTGCCAAAGAATTGAATCGATTAAATTTGATGTCTAGCTTATTTACAAAATTTTGTTTTTAAAAATGTGTTATCGTACCTAATAATTTGAGATAAAATCCCTCGACCTACGGTCTCGGGATTTTTTCAAATTATTATGTACTCAAACACTTTTTAAGCAAAATTTTTTGCATAAGCTAGACATGTCATATTTAATCGATTAAATTCTTAGCACTCGTGATATAACTATTGATAATATCTAAATAAACTTTTGCACTAAAATAATCAGGGCAGCAAATACTTGCACGCTAAGAATTTACCATTGAAATCCCTATGCTGCGTCGTTCAAGAAACCTGTATATGTAAAGAGTATATTTGAAGTCATTGTTATTTCCTTCAGATAATTGCAAAGAAAAGGTACTGCGTATATTATAATTATGCCCTTAAGCATTGTTAAATCTTTGTCATCTTTTGCTACATCCCTCTGTATGTTCTCATTTGTACAAAGTAAACCCGTAGACGTTGAAAAATGAAAAATCTTCTATGATATAGTACACTTAATGATGTACCTGTAAAAGTAATTATATTGTTGAGACTAGATGTTATTTAAGAGTATAGACTGTTTCTGAAATATAAATAGAAAATAAATAAATAAGAAGGTATGTTTCTGTATCATCAACTACTATTTTGTATCGTTTAAGAGTAGTATTGGGCGGGAAATTATGGGGTGGCCTCATCAGTTTTTTTCGTTTAAAATGGCAGAAAATCCTAGAGTGCTCTCAATTTCAAAGTCATGTTGTTTCTGGATTTGTTGGAAATAAAAGCGCAACCTTCCCATTATTGAGGAATTTTATTTAAATTAGTCATGTTTACAAGCCTGTAACTATAAAACTAAACGAGATATTAAAATGGGGTCTTCAGCATTGGAATCAGCGTTTCTTAGTTAATAAGTACCCGTAATATTATTAATACAACAGTACTGTTATAATTTTGGCAAACAGTATTATGAAAATCTGTCAGAAAAGATAAAAATTTAAACTTATTTTACGTTTACAAGCTTGTAATGCAAAATCTGTTAGTAATATTGTGTTTTCAAGCTCACCAATGAATACCCCAAACATCTTTTTCATAAATTTAGATTTTTTTGATACGATTTATTGACCCATAATTAATTGATGATAGGTTATGACAAAATAGATGGGTCATTTTTGGTTCAAAAATTTTTTTTCTTCAAAAACATTTGAAATTCCACTCATAGTATCTACTTGTCATGAAACCTCGAAAATTTGAAAGTAGAGTTCTGCAGCTCATTTAGTTCGCGAGATATGACATTTCAAAAATAGGTCAAAAATGAGTATAAATAGGCTTGTATCTCAAAAAATAACAAAGACACAAAACTGGAGCCTACGCCATTCGATTCTACGGAAAAAGTTACATAAATATGCAAACTTTCATTAAAATCGCTCTGCGGAAAAAATTTTACAGCAAAAAGTCTGAAAATGGCCAAAAATCCGAAAAAACTCAAGAGGTTAGTATTGAAATTTTGCCAAAAATTTTCATCTCTCAGAATTTTTATTTTTATACCCTATTCCCCTATTTCCAACCCGAAACTTACAAAAAATTTAGTTTTAGCCATATCTGAATCTTAGTTTTGAAAATATTTGCAATTTATTGAACGTGGAGTTGAGCGCAAAAGTGGCCATAAAATATATGATGGCCGATATCTTAAAAACTAAAAGAGATAATTGAAATCTGATGTAACGATCGTATTCAGCACACTTTACTCCTCTAGGATGTACATTTTTGTTTTGATAACTCTTGAAATATATGTTTTATAAACAGTCAAAGTTGATAGAAATTATATCGAAAAAATTCAATAATTGTCCAACTTTCGTAACCTGTATCTTTACAACCATGAATGATATTGTAAATCGGATTCAAAATTTGAATTCCTCATACTTTCATTAGCTATGAGCCATAGTATCATTATAATATTTTTATAAATTGTTACAAGTTTTCATTATAAATTGAATGTACTCAATCTCATCTAGTTTATAAGAAATGTAATGCATAATATTTTATAATGCTGAAATCTTTATTAACTCAAGTTCTACATAATATTACAAGTAAAAATACATTTCGAAATAGTCATGTTGTCTCGGCTTAAATCAAGAAGTAATCCTAAAACAAATAAAACAAATTTCACCCAAATTTCAACGAAACTTTCGCGTTTTTTTTCTCACCTTGGGGTCCACTTTGTAACAGCAGGTGTAGAACTCAAACGCCTTGTCGCACAAATCTCCGCTAGTAGCTAACAAACAAACAAAAATTTATTCCAAATTTCCTCTCGTTAAGACGCTAACAAGCACCAAGGGACACTAACCATATAACCAAGTTTGAGAATATGAAAATAGATAAAGTACGTGCATGAAAATTTTATGAAAATAAGAAAATTCAGCGAGGGAAATTTGCACAACGAATTTAGCTGCAGATGTGAGTATATAAATCTAATTTCCAGCATAATAGCGTCGCTTACGAAAGCAAACACGCGTTAATTTGGTTATTTTATATCGTTGTAGAATATGGAGAGAAATATTTACCTTTTTAAATTTCTATCGCGCCGTCGACTCAATTTAATTAATGTGTCACGTTTTTGAACGTAAAAAATTATCAACACAAACGTGTAATTTAATTTTTGAGAAAATTACTTGCTATCAAAATATAATTTATTCACAATCGGTTGGAAATATGTCAATTTCGAACTTATAAAAACTTGGAAAGTTGTTTATTTCTAGCTTACACTTTACAATCGGTCGGAATGGGGTCTTTCACCATTTTTTAAAATTTTTTTTTATGAAACTTTATATATATATTGAAGAGTATCTACACTTTTAAAAAGTCTAAATTGTTATTCATTAAGCCACAATGATTTTTTGAAAAATGTTGTGACGTCATAGTAGAAGTGTTGCTGGATCTAAAACAGTAGAGATTTAAATAATTTTGGTGACATAAATGTTCTATTTTATTGTAATAATAATAATAAAATAAGTAAAAAAATTTATGACTACAATTATTTACAATCTGTACTGTTTTAGATCTCTACTATGGCGTCACAACATTTAAAAAAAAATCATTGTGGATTAATGAATAACAGTTAAGACTTTTTAAAGGTGTAGATAGTCTTCAATAAAGATAAAGTTTCATAAAAAAATAAAATAAAAAAAAATGGTGAAAGACCCCATTGTATATAATATAGGCTAGTCTGTAAAAGCAAATTTTCTGCTTCTGCTCGGCCATTTACCCTAGTCAATAATTTTTAGTTTCAATAATAAAAAACATGGAAATTTTATTGACATAAACAGAAATAAAATTCACCATCTACTAAACAATGTTATTTCACCCGAAAAAGTAAACGTTAAAAGTTATCATAATTCTTGTTTCATGTATTAATTAATTAATAACATGAATGTATCTAGAGATGTTCGATTGAGTGTTTATAATGGTGTGTTAGTGCCTAGTGAATGTTGTGGATGAAGAAGCATGTACGAAGTTGCTGTGGAAATGAGGTATTTGAGAGGAGAGTGATCGTGTACACATTGGTGTATGGTGAGTGTAAGATTGAGTGAGGTGATTTGGATATTTTGAAAGGTTGGTGAAACTAATATATGTGGGTGAATGATTATGATTGTGTGGGCGTCCGAGGAATAAGTGGTTGGGTATGATTGATGGTTTGTTGCGTGAACGAATGATTTTGAGTATGTAGAATAAACGAGCATGAATGAATATGAAAGATGCGAAAGTGGTGTGTCTGGATAGGAATGTTTGAAGGAGTTTTAATGTTGGTTGACTGTATTGATACATTATACCCCCAATAATAATATGATTTTAAATTTAACATTCATATTTAGAAATACACACATCCGTTTAATAGTATATTACGTACCGTGAACTGTAAGTGATATTTTTTAGGTCGAGAATGTAGTTTGGGATGTCAAGACCCGTAGGGTCGAGATTTCCTAAACATTCTCGACCTAAAAAATCACTTACAGTTCGAGGTTAGTAAGTTATTTTTTGCCTGCGTAAATATAAGAAAAGGAAAAATAGGTATCAAAATTAACAGCTGTCAGATTGAGGTTAAAAATAAAATTTGAATGAGATATATTTACTTACCGTCCACCATGAACGGTAAGTTTCACTTACCATCCACCGTGGACGGTAAGTAAATGATGTAACCATGGAAACCAATTGTGCAATAAAAGTTCCACTTACTGTGTTTAAATTTTGTTAATAATGGGTAACTTACAGTACAGGTATTGCAAAAAATTCCTCACATTTTGAAATAACTCAAATAGTTACCGGTACTCTTTGAGGGTATAACATGCGACATCCTAACAAATTATCCCCGATAAATCTCCGCCCTATCCTTTATGAATGAACCCTACACATTATGTGCTATAAATCCGGAATCCAGTAAGACGGATGTGCGGAATATTTACCTTGAGGAACACACGAATCAAACATGTTCTTGATGCCCGCCTTCAGCTTGTCTGGGATGATTTCTTCAACTGCTGTGAAATCCAAATTTCCATTCTCATCCATCTGAAATTTAAATATTGATCATTTATCAGTTTGTCCATCCTACACAATCAGGATTACAGTAAAATATCTCTTGATATCTTGATTTCTCTTCTGATGTTTCAAGTTTTTGTATTCATTTCAAAATTATTTTTTTTACGACCACTTAGAAATCTGCTCATTGTATGTTTGTTGTTGCTAGGGATGTGAGGTACATTGCAAGCATCGTGCGAAATGAATTTGTTTTGTGAGTATTTCAATACAGGTCAGCTAATTTCAGTACAGGTGCCATTGCTAGGATACTTATTTAGAATTGTCAAATTTTGGAATGATGAAAGCGAGACAATTTGTTTTATTAATATTAAATTAATTAGGAAATAATATCGTGGTCGTAGAAAAAGTATAGTGTACAACTCGCATGGAATGCCCATTTCATACTCGTAGGAAATGAGTACCATTCCATGCTCGTTGCCCAATATATTATTTTATAATCGTTGCACTCAATGTGAAATGTGAATAAGAATGGATACGCAAAGAGAAATGAACATATATTTTCTAAAATATTTGTGTTCAATGATTTGTACAATAATTATAACTTTGTATTAGTACATTTTAATAAAATATTGTAGAATATTTGTTAATTTCTCTGACCAAACTTTCATGGCATTGAAATTTATCTGCAGGGAAATCGATTTTGTTGAACAAATATTTTAATATAAATCTACTTTTAAGGGGTAGCCAAAATAATAAATCTGACTATGAGAAATCAATTTCTCATTTTTTTTATCTTCTAATTTTTATCGTATAATTGTAGTAGAGATTTGAACCCCCTACACATTGAATATTAATAATAATGAAGTAAATAAAGTAAGACTTACTGCACCACCTTCTGATAAGATGCATTTCATGTAGCACTGAAACAAATAAAAAAATTAATTTCTTAATAATTACAAGTTTATTGAATGTTATATTGCAAGACTGTTTATGAGCAAGCAAGACAGAGCTGAATACTAAAAGGTAAATAATAGATATTTACGATACAAGTGGGATAAGAGCATTAATAAGATACGCATGTGAAATTTAAAATTTGCGATAGCCGAGTTGTGTAATCACATAAGTATGTTAATAATATATTACCACACGTGTGTTGTACAATATTTCATCTACGCCCGCCCAAAGTTAAAAAATCTAAATAATCTGATTTTATATTTTGACAAGTAGAAAATTAATCCAAGTAGTTGACAGTAATTTGACATTAAGCAATTATGTAGTCTTTCATAAACTTTTTAAGCATTTCGTGAAAATGAGTAATTTAGAAAGTATTTCGTCGGATATAGAGATAAAAGCTTGAAAAATTATTAATTAATCAAATATTAATTAATTTAAAGAACTGTAAAGATTGTATTATCAATATTTATAATAAATAATACGTTAATAAAAACGAGTGCGTTATTGAAGCTCTTAACCCACACAAAATGAGTGGGTTAAGTGACATTTAACTCACGGGTGTAGATAAATATGATTTATGTGACTGAAAATGACTTGAAATAACAAATTTTTGCAGACACAATTATACAAAATATTTATGATTAGTTGCTTAGGAAAATTATTTAATAGTGTAGTCATTGTGGCCAGTACATAACTTCCCGCAAATTTCAATT
Organism: Poecilus cupreus; assembly: GCA_963942605.1. Taxonomy (NCBI): domain Eukaryota; kingdom Metazoa; phylum Arthropoda; class Insecta; order Coleoptera; family Carabidae; genus Poecilus; species Poecilus cupreus. The sequence continues at coordinate 10,630,034 of OZ012733.1, read as the reverse complement.
TTTAAACGGCACAAAATATTGAAAATTTTTCAAATAAAATTGTAGCTCAAGTTATTCTATTCATCAATTATTTATTAATATATGTCAAAAAGGTTTATTGTTAAAATATAATCAGCTCGAAATATTATAAATATGAAATTAGAAAATAATTAACATACATATGCGAGTAAAGTAATAATTTAATAAATATAGATAAAATGAGCGTTTTTTACCTCCCGCCTACCTCTAGGTAAGGGAGGTATTGTTTTTGGTCAGAAAATTGGGTAGTGAGTTTTCAATGAATAAGCACGTTTTAGGGTCCCTACAGTCCGATTTTACTATTTTCGCGATGATGTCTGTATGTATGTATGTATGTATGTATGTATGTATGTATGTATGTATGTATGTATGTATGTATGTATGTGTGTGTGTAGTCGTGGCAATTTTTTCGTCTCGCATAACTCAAATACTATAATACAAAAAATACAATTTTTTGAATTATTGCTTCTTATATTTAAATGAAGAGCTGATTAGATTTTGGATAAAATTGGTCGACCGGAAGTAGCAGTGAAAAACACGGTTAAATTTCCTTTTTCAACAATTTATGTTATTTTGAAAGTTGAAGAATATTTAATTCTACATTTGTTTTGATTACACTAATTTTAATAATTTTCATTAGATTTAGAGATAATAAAATATAAAGAAATTAGATTTCACAAATCTTGCATTCCTAGTACACCATGGAAAATTTTCAATTTTTTACGAAATGTGACACATGTCATTGTGATTGTGAAGCTGTTTTCTTAGTGAAATATATGTCAAAAAATTAAATAAATATACGAAAGAAAATTAAAATTCTCAAATATTAATAGAAAATAAACAAATAAGAAGGTATGTTTCTGTATCATCAAGTACTATTTTGTGCCGTTTAAGAGTAGTATTGGGCGGGAGGTTATGTGCTGGCCACATCAGATTTTTTACCTTTAGTTTAGAATCATTTGGAAATTCTCCGTCATGGGTTTTTTCAATAACATCTACAACATAAAACAATATTTTTAAACATTAATATACTATTATTTTAAAATAAATTCTTACCATTATCAAGTCCCTGTTCTTGGGTACATTGCTTATGCAGAGTGGCGATTAAATCTCTTAGTTCTTCAGTCAAAGCCTTCAACAACAACATTTACCATTAAAAATCTACATGAATACAATTCTAATATACGTACCGATTCATCCAGACGTCCTCTAACTAGAGAAGCCCCTAGCAAACACACAAAAGCAGCGAAGAAAACTTTGAACATTTTGAATTCAACACAGAAGAAGTGAATAGTGCATCTTCGAGTTATGAAGTTTATATATCATTCGTCAATGTCATCTTCATTGTTATAAATCATTACAAGAGACATATTAGGCCAAAAAAACTTGACAATCGCATGACAACATTGATTTCTACAGAAGTGTTGGTAGTAATTACTAACTTACATTTCACTTTTAATTATTGCACTTTTATAATTAGCAATAAATAGATAATTAATGATTTAAATATACGATGCATATTTGGTCACGTGTTTTGGTCGTGCTAAATAAACAAGTTTAAGATTATTCTTTAAAGAGGGAAATTGTATTAAACACCTTTTAATATATTATAGAAGACTGTGTTTGTGTGTGTTTTAAACTATTTTAGATGTTCATATTGCAAATTGATTTTGGGAACAATATATTAATCAGAAATTGTAATTTATTTGAAGATCTTATCTTAGATGATATATAATATATAATATATCATCTACCAAGATCTGCGTAAGCAGAGTGCCACACCCATAATGGGTAAAAGGCGTGATGATATATTTATTTATCCAACACCTCTCAATAAATGCTCTATAACTATGGCGATTTTAAACAAGCAAAGTAACAGATTACTCACTAGTGGGTATAATTTTGAGGAAAGCCACTAGTAGGTATTTTTTTATTTATAACAATAATAATAGCACACAACACCTTGGTAACTACTTCGATTGACATTTTAATTTAAAAATTTAAAGCATATTTCACTGTCAAATAATATTTCTCTAATCAATTTTTCATTTATTAAGGGGTGTTAGATAAAACGTTATACTTCACACGTGGGCAAAGTGGAATTACACACTCGATAAAATTATCAAACGAGTGTGCTAAAATTTCTCTCGTGGGTAATTCCTTACTTTGCCCACTTGTAAAGTAAATAACTATTATTTTATCTTAGTAAATAAATTGTATTATATTAAAAAAAAAAATGTGAAATAATATTCGGTACCTAGAATACGATTTTAATAGTTTCGCGATGATGTCTGTGTGTGTGTGTCTGTCTGTCAGTCTGTCAGTCTATAAGTCTGTCAGTCTAATAGTCTATCAGTCTGTGTGGATCTCTGGAGTTACGGTTTCTCAAAAACAACTAAACTAAATATTTTGATATTTTGTATATATCAATTGTATCTCCTTTGGAAGAGTTGATTAGTTTTTGGTGATAATCCGGTAACCGGAAGTGGTAGTTTACTTGAAGCCCTATCAAGTTATTTTATAAACTTTGTATAAATCCTACCATGTTTGGTATCAAATTTAAAGTCTCATGATTGTCAATTGTTTTCTTATAAATATTATTTAAATTAAATTCCATGTTTGTTATTAAACTCAACTCTCACAAAGTTATATTGAAAGATCGTCAATTGTTTTTTCTTCCCACAGCATCCGGTAAGAAATCATACTAAAAATTCGGTAGTGAGTTTTCAATGGTAATGGTTTCTCAAAAAATACTAAATTTAAAATTTTGATATTTTGTTTAAATTTGTTTGTATATATTAATTGTATCTCATTTGGAAGAGCTGATTAGTTTTTGGCGATAATCCAATAACCGGAAGTGGTAGTAAATTATGGTTTAATGAAAATTTTGTTATTAGAATAATGTTTCAAATATTATTATCTACAATTATTATTTGAAACATTTTCCTCTTACTGTCACCATTTATGAATTACAACACGTTAAAGAAAAATTATATTTTGATATTTTCGTTTAAATCTGCTAACCTGTTTTGTTGAAAAAATAAACAAAACAACGGTTGAAAAATTCATTGTTTGACATGTGTCATAATTTGTTGAAGGAATGAGCGTTTCTTGATACTGGTGGTCCGTGTTCCTGCATTGTTCGATAAGAAATCTATGGCGGGAGGTATTGTGCTGCCCACAACAAATTTTTTAATGAAACGATTGTTGTATTATTTATAAATAATATAATCTTCATTTAAAGTATAATCTTTGCATAAATATTAAGCTTATTAATTTTACAAAACTATCTTATTAGGATACAAGAATAGAATGGAAAATATATATTTGTATTTGCAGGTATTTCAAAATATATATTTTGTTAAAAATTGTAATGATTTATATTTACAAACACCTGCAAAATATTTCTCAACATTCACTCGTATAAATATTCACTCACTGTCAATTTGTCCACCATAGTTCAACACTAACTATATCACTTATTTAAAGACTTTCTTCGCTGTTTTCTTCCGTCGATGCTGATTTTACACACCTACCCCGGTAGCAAATTTCCGTTTCGTGCGAGATTTCCGTTGTTGTCGACGTTCCAATAATCCGCAATGGATCCAACGAAAAAGATCTTTTATCTTCAGTTACCACCGATGGGATTTCTGTGGAGTTTGTGTTGGTAAAAGTTGTGGTTTCCACTTCTTCAATAGCAGTGTTAAACATTGTTGGGTTTTCGGTTGTTGTAACATCTACTTCTGGGGTTTCTTCTAGAAGATGTTGTTGGGAATTGTAACCGAACATTTCGTACAATGGCGCGAAGATACTTGCTTCGGTTGTGGAAGGATCTTCAAGTTTTTGAGTGGTAAGAGGTTCTGTAGTGGTTTCTGGAAGGTTTTGAGTGGTAATGGATTCTGTTGTTGTTCGAATACGCTGTACTATTTTATACTTTCTAATTGGCTTTTCTGGATATGAAAACTCATTGTCATTGAAGATGGATTGAATGTTTTGGGATTCCGCAGATTCGAAGTCATCTCCAATTGGACGAGTTTTTACCAAGCGCCAGATTCCACGTCGACGACCTTTAGGTCTTTCACTTGAAAGCTCTGTTGTTGTTGGAAGTTCAGTAGTGGTTGCTTCAAAATCTTCTGTGGTTGTTTCTGCGTTTTTAAGGGTTTCAGTTGTGGTTGTTTTCAGTTCAGGTTCAATAGAAGAACTAGGTTTCTCTTCAGAGACAATAAAGTTAAAATTGGAAGGTTTCTCAACGAATTTAGCAGAAAATTTGCTCTCCTCTAATCCTTCTTCCAAGTCTTTAGTAGCTACGCTTGGTTGGTTAACTGAAGAGTATGGAATTTGATCTGGGTATTCTTCTTCGGCGTCTTCAGGTTCTATGGTTAATTGGAACGCAGGACGTGGAGTTACTGCTGAAGGAGTTGTTAGAACAATTGGTTGAAGTGTTGAAGCTGCAGGTGTACTACTATAGACAATCGAGCTCGGAGATGATTGTTGTACGCCGTGAGCTTGTAAAAAGCTTACAGGATAGTTTTCCTCTTCTGGTTCCTCCGTAGATTTTTCACTCCTTGGTCCTTGGAAATGGGATTTTCCTCTGCTAGTCAACCTCTGACGTACTTTTACTGCTGCTACCAGTTCTTCGTTGTTGTTGTTGTCAAGTTCGTTAGACCTCGTAGGATGTGCTTCTACTGACTGTACAGTTGAAGAATATATAGGCTTACGAATTCTTCCTCGGATTCTGGTAGGTCGTACTGTTTGAACTTCAGGACGCTTGGTAGGTCTGACATGATACTTTTCATTGGATTGTTCAGCAGAAGACGGTACAGGACGCCTTGGTCTTAAGGCAGGTCGACGAGTAACTGGTTTTATATCTACGATGGGCTCTTCAGTAGTACTGGAAATGTATTGACGTTGCACTTGGATATTAGGCTGGACAAAGCTGTCTTCAGGAGGGTTATCATAGAAGCGTTGTTGTTGAGGCACTTCAGTTGATCTGCTTAAATATGCTACGTTCGGTCGAGGGCTTATAGTTGATGAAACATATTCAGGTCGCGGTTTTTCTGTTTGTGGAGGTTTACCAAAATTGGGTTGGCGGAAAAATCCGTAGAATTCCTCTTCAGTTTCCTTCTTGGGTTCTGTTGTTGTTCTATGCGTTGTGGTACTGGAGTATAACGGCTGATATTTAGCAGTGGTTAAGTGAAGTCGTCCACGAGGTTTAACACGAGTTCTTGTTCGGGTTCGAGTAAACTCAGTTGTAGATTCTTCTTTGGAATTGAATTCTTCTTGAGAGTTGAAATTTGTTTCTGTAGGGTTACTATATTTAATATGTTGTTGCGTAGACAAAACAGTAGGTTTCTCATGGATTACATCCGGTACTAGATTGTTTTCCGGTCCTGTTGCTGCTATGGTCGAATGGAGCAATGGTTCAAGAGTTTCTGTAGATGAAATAAACTGTTGCCTTGGGATGTATACTTCTGGTACTGGACTTGCTTCTTGAATAGGCGGTCTGCTATTATTCTCAATGTAAATCAAAGCTTGTTCCTTTTGTGGTCTCGGACTAACAATGGGTTCATCTGCAATATTTCCCTCATGGTCTGTTATGGTTGGAACAGTCAACTGAACATTTTGTTGAAGCAATGGAGGCGAAGCTTGGAAACCTCCTTCTAAGACTGGTTGTTTAAACACTGGGGTACTTCTTTCAATATATTCCTCTTCAGATTTTGTTGGTCGACCGCGTGTTCTAAACCTTGTACGGGAGGAACCTGTAGGGCTTCTACGAGGTTGATCTGTTGTGGATGACACGTATTGTCTTTGAGGATGACGGTTTCTTCTAGTAGTTGCTTCAGTAACTTCCGGAAGAATTGTTGAAGAAACTGGATAGTTTTCTCTAGGTTTATACTCTTGTCTGGGTTGGCCGTTATATGGTCTGCGTCCTCTATACTGTGAAGGTCGCCTTGGTGAAGAAGTAGTGCTAACGTAATCGTAGCTAACTGAAGGTCTCGTACCTCTTTGACGACTTCTAGTTCTTTTGTACTGAGTGGTAGAATCAGTTACCGGTGCTGGTGTTGTGGTTGTTGTAGTTGTTGTTGAAGTTGTTGTAGTGGAGGTTGTTGAAGGAATATGTACAGGAACAGGTTCTGGTGAGGAGTAATATTCTTCATGGCTTTCAGCACTAGGTTCTTCGATTGGAGGTTGTTCGGAAGGTGGTAAGAGAAGTGGAGCTAACAATGGACGGATTTGTTGGTCTTGTAAAGAGTTAATCAGTCCAGGAAGTTGAGGACTAATCGGAGGTAACTTTGCTGGTAAAGTGTACTCTTGTTTAGAAGGTATAACTTCTTGTTGTGGTTCATCTTGGTAGTAAATATCACGGTCAGGTATTTTATATTCAATAACAGGTTCTTTAGTAACTGTCACTAATGATTCAGTTGTTTTATCTTCTTGGAAATACCCATCAGGGGTGAAATGTTGTTTACCTCTAGTTCTAGGAGTGTGGCCTTGAGATGTAAACTGCGCATTGAAGTTTAGAGGAAGTTCAGGGACGTAAGGTAAGAACTGTTGCTGACCTCGGATTTGAGTCTGTTGGGTCACGTGACGAACTGGCAGCTCATAATCTTGTGTGGGAATTTGTTCTTTCAGGAGTACTTGTTGAACTGGAGAAGATTGAGTTACTTGCTGTACTGGTTGGTAGTTCTCTGTAATTCTTTGTCGAGTTGGAGCATCTTGGTATGTCTCAGGAGCTCTTTGCTTTTGGGGTGGTTCGTGGTAGGTTTGTCTTGTTGGGGATTCCTGGTAAGTCTCGGGAACTCTTTGCTTGTGGGATGCCTCATGGAAAGTTTGTCTTGTTGGAACTTCCTGGTAACTTTCAGTAACCCTTTGTTTTTGTGTTGCTTCGTGATAAGTTTGTCTTGTTGGGGCTTCCTGGTAGGTCTCAGGAACTCTTTGCTTTTGGGGTGCGTCGTGGTAAGTTTGTCTTGTTGGAACTTCCTGGTATGTCTCAGGAACTCTTTGTTTTTGGGGTGCCTCATGGTAAGTTTGTCTTGTTGAGGCTTCATGGTAAGTCTCAGGAACTCTTTGTTTTTGAGGTGCCTCATGGAAAGTTTGTCTTGTTGGGACTTCCTGGTAAGTCTCAGGCAGTCTTTGTTTTTGGGGTGCTTCATGGTATTGAATAGAACTGTCAAATTCATGTTGATGAGTAGTTGAAATTAAAGGTAATGCAGTTCTTTCTGGCTCTTGTGTTGGACGTCTTGACTGCTGCCTGTTTGTATTTCTTTGTGGCACAGTTTCTTCAGCTTGTTGAACTAACTTAACCCCAATTGGAAACTGTTCCAACACTGTGTATTTGTCATTGGCCAAACTTGAAGATAAAGTAGAAGAAGCTAACGTAGGTTCTGTGGGTTCTATTTCAGGGTGATGGCTGTACTGTCTTGTACTTTGTACATTATGGAATCTATTTTTCGTCGAGAATATTTCTTCTGGTAGACTTACAGTAGGAGTGGTTGACTGGACAAATCTGGTTGGACCATAAGGATTAGGAGAAACTAAGGTCTCTTGAACAGAGTGAGGCTGTTGAACTTCTGGAGTAACTCTTGTAGGTAGAGGTCCATAGGGAATATCAGCTGTTACTGTAGAGGACGTATAACTATTTCTTGTAGGTTGTCGCTGTCTTCCTCTGGTGTTTCTCACAGTAGACACTTCCGGTTGCGAAAACGGAATATGACTACTGGTGTCTTCTAGAGTTTGAGGATGCACATATCTAGTGTGTTCAGTTGTAGTAGATGGCGTAGCTTTTTGATGGTTAATAACAACCGACCCAACGTGAGGAGCAGGGAATGGTATTTTTGAGTAACCAGGTGGTGCTTTATAACTTAAAGGAGCAACGAAAAATGGTAACTGGTCAACTTTACGTTCTACCCGGTTATTTTCAATACTGGATAAATACGGCAGGTCGAATTTGGTGTAACCGTCTGGTGGTTGTAAATGCGAAGGACCTACGAAAACTTGGGGAGAATCTGGACCAACTGTGTCTTGTACAGAAATACTTTTTGCTTCTTTAAGTAAAGATAACACATCACCGATTTTAATATCATCTTGTCCTTCGGTTCCCATGTATACAGCTAGTGGAGGTTGATGTGGTTTTCGTTTTTTTGGAGCTGGAGTAGTTTGTGGTAGTGACAAAACTTCAGGAAATGGTCGACGATAACTTTGCTGTGGCGCTGAGTTATGTTGAAACTGTTCTTGAAGCTTTTGGGCTTGTAAAGCTTGCTGTACAAAATCCTGTTCAATGTTTTGTAGTTGTACTTGCTTGTGTTGTACTGGAGACTGCTGGTATTGTTGAGGAGGAGGGTTGTAAGTTTGAGGAGGTGCTACAAGTTGTTGTCTTTGTCCTCTTGGTCGCTGAAGATTTTCCAAAGGCACATACAGGAGTTGAACTTCTGGTTCTGTATTCTGCTGAGGTTGCTTGTACAAACCCAGGTTAATATTTTGTATTCCCTCTGTAGCATTTACCGGGAAACTTTGTGTTGGATTAGGTTGGTACTCCTGCAATTGTTGGTTGATCCTCTGAGGTGATATATAAGCTTGTCCTTGAGAAATCAAGCTTTGCAGCTGGGGCGGCAACAAAATTTGTTGCTGAGTATTTTGGGCATAATTAGGTTGTAAAAATCTCTTTTCGTCTTGTGCCGGTAGGTTGAGCACTCTTCCAGTAGGTCTCTTCTGTGCATCTGATTGGCTAGCATCAGCGGGCCTAGACACTGGGATCCAATCATTTGTGTCGTACGACCGGGCATTGCTTTGCGTTGGGGTTTGGGCACGAGTCGCAGCAAATAATATTGTGAGGAATATGCAGGCTCCTTTCCGGTGAAACAACTGCAAACAAACAAAAGAATAATCAATGCATGATACATTACATGTGTAAAGACTTTATCAATAGCTGTGTTTGTTCTTTGATAAATTGTTGTACTTTAGGTAAATACTCTGTCAATCTGCAAACAATGAGGCAGGTTAAATGTAGCGTACATTTCCCTAAAGGCTTGTCGAAATCGCGGTGCTAACGCAAACATGTTTAGCGAATACCGTTGGGGGGAGGTGGGGGTTGGTTTACAAATATCGATAATGTACATTGTTGACGCAAACAAGGACACCGTTGCGCACGTCATTCTAATTTTTATCAAACAATATTTATTTGTACATCAATACACTTGAGTGTTACTAAATATTTTATTTGTCAAATCAGAAAATGGGAAACTAAAAGTTTTGTGTTTTGGGGTGGTCTATTGGTGTGTAACAATTACTGAATCTTTAACCAAATTTTTTTCGGTTTCTTGCTCTGATCAAATAGAACATTTAGTTATATGACTAACAATACTACAATAAACAACATTTTTAAAAAATTATTGCAGTTTAATGAAGAACAATTATGAATTTTTTAAATTGCAGATAGAATTTAGATAAAATTTCAGTTAAAAAATAGTGAATAGAAATAGAATAATATTTTAAATTTACGAATTATAATACATTAATTATAAATATTGATTTTGGACATATTCGATTAAATCTACTGACCTATACTAATATTCAATACATCCATTAAGTATTTTTGTTTGAAATCAGCACTAAAGTGCTCAAAAATCGTCATTAAAAGCTCAGAAATCGTCACTAACGTAACCCATTATACGACGATTTTGAGCAACGCAGTGTTGACAACCGTAAAATAATTATTGTACAAGTAGAATAATTTTAACAAATATATGTCGTATTGTAGTAAATTTATACGTAAAATGAAACAATATGTGCAAGAATTAACTAATTAATTCCGATGAATAAATTGAGCACAAAACACTTAATTTTGAATGTTGTTTATAATAACTTCAATGTTTGAGGTTGGCAACACTGAGTGTCAGTTTCAATTGACAACTGACAGATGTTTACATTTAACCTATATAATTATTTTTTACAGTTTTTTCTAATTTTTTATTTCAAATAAAATTTATTAAGTCCCTTTTTATCACTCACATGGTTTATTTTCTTGATAAAGAATTGAACTTCAGTGCCTTAATACATAAATAATTATTATATTGTATTTTATTTTGAATGTGGTTGGCCTTCAGGCATTCAATAAATATTATTATTATTTTATTTTACATTTTGTTATGTCCCAGAAATGACTGAAATGTGCATTTCAAGTAAAAATACCTATCCGGCTTTGAAATGCACTTTTCAATTATGACACATGTCAAAAAAATTACATTTTGCGTACGTTGTTTTGTGTCTTTTCAAAAGCACATGTAGATTTAAACGAATATGTCAAAATTCAATATTTATTTAACGAGGTGTAATTGCTAAATAGTGCTAAGAGAAAAATGTTTCAAACAGAAATTGTAGATAATAATGTCATAAAACCATAATCTGATTAAAATAAAATTTCAATGCCTTGATACATAAATAACTATTATTTAACTTAGTGCTTTAACATTCATTTTGATGCTTTCGTAATACAAATACTATTAAATCAAAAGTAATAACAT